>JAPZDV010000010.1:2972718-3000545 GCA_029814665.1 Acanthurus lineatus | reverse complement strand
CGGAATACAGTTACTCTTATTTTGTATTTTAAATACGTAACGCCGTTACATGTAATCCGTTACTCCCCAACTCTGGTAGTCAGTCAAAATCCTGATGCTCATCTGTAGCCAGAACCTTGTGGTAAAGACTGTAAGAATGAGATCATGGATAACAAAATGAGCTTCCTTTGCAGTGAAGCTGAAATCGACCTCCGTTATCCAGAGAAATCAATAGAGCCCCTGTTTCTTCAAGTCAAAGAGTCAGTAGAGATGATTAACATATCTATTTGGATACATCCCTGTAGAGGAACTTTGGGCTGGCCCTACTGGGAGCAGAATCCTGAGCAGACCCAAATCATGCTGGAGGCATTAAGTATCACCTCACCTCAGACGCCTCGGGATGCCCCTGGAAGACTGGAGGATAGGGATACGGAGAGTAACTTGTCAGTCTGAATGCATGAATGAATTATGTAGTTTATATGATTGGTATCCAATGTAACAAACTGTTCTATTGTTTAACCACTCATTATTCCCTGCTTCATCCAGCTTTATTTTAGTGATTGTGTCATATTTTGACATCTCAGCAATTACTTTGAGAAGGGGAAGTCAGAGAACTGATGCAGAAAAGATTAAGAAAATAATAGCTGTTGTACTAAGTTGTAAGATGCTTTAAGTCTGACATCCACTTAGAACATCCAGTCCATAATGCTGTTTCTCATGTGGTGCATATAGGGATGCATAGGTGAAGTATTTCTCCTTCTCTTTTATCCGTGTGTCTCTCTGGAAGAGTGTGTTTCTCTGCACTATATCCTTGTATTTATGCACCCATGAAGACTAAGTGTGTATGTGTGTGTGTGTGTTCCCATCGCCCATGAGGAACAGCCCGGGGGAGGCCAACATACTGTAACAGAGCAGGGCAATGAGCCAGGATCACTGTGGGGATCCACTGGGAAATAACATGTAAAGAGCTGCCTGTCAGAGCGGGGGCGAGCCACGGGAAATAACCCGGGATTGGTGCAAACCTCTGCCGTCTCTCTGATGTTAATTCTTCATACTGGTCTAACACACACACACATTCATTCCCATGTACAAACTCATATGCAGCTGCTCCCTCTGTTTCTTTCTCATATAGCACACAATGAAAAGCAGTTTTGTATCACACAAACAGTAATTCAATTTTTGCACACACACATACACACGCACAGAGTGATAAACTCTCATTGCTCTCACATCTTACACTTCCCCCATGGTACACACACCCCGGAGACACACATTGTAGCTCATATGCAGATACTCTGACTGACACACTCATATCTCTTCCTGCAGTGTCTCTCTCACTCTGTCACACACACACACAAACGCACACACTTCAATCGTACAGCGTAACTAGTCAAGCAAAGACATCTGTTTTTGTAGTGCAATTGTCTCCACTGGAACAAACGCAACACCAATGGAACTATTGCGTATTTTCCCTGCTGTTTATCATTACTCGGTGCCATTACTAAGGGCTGTCACACAGTGAAGCAGTGGGTGAGCAGCAGGATCAAATGACACCGATTCATGGGGTTCTGATTTCTCTTGCATGCAAATCTTGCGCCTCTGGGCAGATGTGCTCCAACATTTTAAGTGGAGCAGATTGTGTTAATGATGACGAGGATGAAGAGCTGGGTCTGAAATGGAGGCTGTGGGCACATGATGCCTCCTTGTGAGAGCAGC
Source organism: Acanthurus lineatus (assembly GCA_029814665.1). NCBI lineage: Eukaryota > Metazoa > Chordata > Actinopteri > Acanthuriformes > Acanthuridae > Acanthurus > Acanthurus lineatus. The sequence goes on along the minus strand of JAPZDV010000010.1, from coordinate 2,998,850 downwards.
TTAGGGAGAGCTCAAGCAACATATCATGTCCATGTTAAGGGCAGTTTTTTGCCTCGGGCAGCAGGTGGAGTGGTTTGCTGACAAAACCCATTTTGCAGTAAAATCTGAAGTAATAGGGAACCTATTTGGCGTGAATACAGACAACTGGAATGTTTAATAAAGCAGTTTGTTGAGCTAAAAGAGTAAGGCTTTTCGGGTTATATAGTGTTTCTTATTATACCGGTACTAAAATGTACCTTCTCTTTCAGTGCTTCCCATCTTACTCCCATCCCTACTCTCTGTGAGTCTTAGCTCATAGCCTAGTGGTTCCAATTGAAGATGTAAATCTTAAAAACTGGGTCATGGATACATAGTATTCTTTAAAAAAGACTCCTTTAGAACAGCTAGGTTTACTTAGTGTTTAAAGTTCCATTTTGAAGGACTGCAAGGGATATATATATCTAAGTAGTAAGTAAGTGTGAAAGTCACCTGAAATTGAAAATAGTTGTATTTTCATTACCTAAGAATGAGCCTTTTACATCCATATGGGGAGTGGGTCCTCTTCCATGGAGTTTGCTTTGTTGCAGCTCTATATTGGACAAGCGAAACACTGGCTTTTAAAAAGGACCATTCCTGCTTTTCCTGGCTGTCGCAGACTTTCCTACATACTTGAAAAGGGAAGGATGGGCGGATGAATGTGTAGTCAGGTGCAATCTTTAACTCCACCCCTAGATGCCACTAAGATCCACACAGTGGACTGTTAACCATGCAACTAGTGCTATGGATGGTTAGCACAGTTAAAAGCTATGCTAATCCAGTGATTGTGGTAAACGTTTACCTGTTAACTTTAACATACCTATAAGCACTGTCATGTGTAGCACTGTAGCATGTTGATTACCAAGTCCAGAGATATTGGTTGTGCCTGACTGTGTTAATTTTTTTGTAAAAAAGAACAACTTTACATTTACTTAAAAAAAAAAAACTACACTAAGGCTAACTTTACATTAGATGAGGCCCGTTTTCCTTTTTTCACTGTAAAAATCCATTTCATTCACTGTAAAAATCCATTTCACTGCAATTCATGTGCATTTTGCCTCATTTCATGCTAATATTGTGGACAATTAATGTTTTAATAATTTTTGGACAAAAATGGAATATTTAAATACCACCAACCTTCAAACGATTGTGTAGTTTATTTTTTAAATTGTTATTATTGTTTAAAGGGACGTCCTTGAATTCAATCTAGATTGTTCTGATGTGAGTTGCTGAGTTTTGTCTGTAGATATATCTGCCTTCTCTTGAATATCTCCAAAGCTTACACAAAAACAATCTGAAATTGATAAGTAGTTCTACAAATACAAGAAAAATATGGGTTTTTTTTTTTCCATTTTATGGGGGGTCTTTAACATACAGGTAGAGACAATCCATATCAATAGCCTGGTCTTCTGCAGCCCAGACACACAGGAATGTGCTTTCAAAGTGAGACATTTCACATTATATTGTCCTTTGATTCAACTGATTATATCATCATCATTGTCTTTCCTCTTTCCCTCACAGATAACAGCTTTCGATGAGCTCCAAGCTGACTTCAAGGTGCCGATCGATCAGGGCAATCCACTCCATGCGGTAGGTTTGCTCTCCCACGTTGTCATTCATAACAGACATTTTCTCTTTGTGTTTTTGTAGATTATTGTCATTGGAGTGGAAGGAAATTGTTGACATGTAAGGAAAATGATTTCTGCTGAAGGGAACTCACAATAATACAGCACGCAACAGCAGGAGACTTTTTGTCTTCCACTCTCCATGTCTCTGTCTTTAGTAGTCTACACTCTCCTACTTTCTCTTCCCTTTCTCCATTAATTATAATTCAAGCAGCTGCCAACAAACTAGTTTTGTCTGCCCTCCTCCCTTCACTTCCTGGCTCAAAAGCACTTCTGCTGGAATTACAAGGCTTCAGGCTACAAGATCAAGCATGAATAAATCATCTTTAACAAACAAATTCCTAAATCAAAAATATAAATAAAATACAAGCGACAAGCCACATGCAAAGTAAAACATGGAGTCTACACTTAGTCTGTTCCTGCAGACACGCACCAGTCCCAGTGCAAGCCATACTTAACCTCCTGCTGAAACTGAACCATCTAAACCACCATAGCTGTCACAGGATTTTGATCAAGCACTGACCCACCTAGGGACAAAATATTCAAAACTTACTCCTATCTGTACAGACTGCTTCCTTTTGACTGTTACATGGATGCATGGATGGATATCAAAAACATGGTGCTAAAAATGAACTTGGGAATCTGTGAGGTCAGTGGGTGCTGGAGCTGCTCTAAGGCACCAATATACTGTGTGACAGTTTGGCAGGTTCACACTGTTGGAGATTAGCCTGATGAAAATCATGACATGAGACAATATGACATCATCCCTGCAGTTTGGCAGGTTGTGAGCTAAATGTCTGGCAAAAATGTTCATTATTATTGTTTATTTTTCTTTAATGTTTATTTTTGGCAGACATATAGCAAAAATGCCTGGCAAAACATTTTTTGCTATCAAAAAATGTTCAATAACATAAAATTATACCAAAATGCATATTTTCAAGTCTGTTGGGGTAAGGGCTGCCACATCCCATGACCTGAGAAACCCCACCTCAACCTCAGCTCCATGATGTGCTCTACACTCTGTATTCTACAGCTTATTTGCCCTGTGCCAAACACATTTTAATACAGCCAATATAAAGTAATTAAATCTAGCTTAACCTCAACCTAATGCAGCAGTAAAATACTTCATATGCACTGATGCATATTAGCAATACTTTAAAAAAAATACAGTCTTTTTCTCCTGGATAGGTGCTTTTCCTAGCTGTTTAGTCCTTTTAGTTTAAGGAATGCAGAACTGGACATATTGTGGATTTTTTAAGACTGTGGGACAAAGCTGACCCATATATGCTGAACCCTTGAGTGTCACCTTGAAATGTGCCAAAAGATTCACAGCATCTCCCAGTTACCAGTGTGTACTGTAGTTTATCCCTGATATAATTTAAAAGCTGTTCCAGGCTAATGCAGGGATTTAGGCTTTCACTGATACACTGTATCCCATCTGCTATTCAGAGAGCAGCATTTATTTATTTCAGCTTACAGAACATTATGCTTTAGCACTAGTCAATTCTCAGGTTAATACACTGGATTATACATACATCCTCAACTCTCCCCGGCTGTCTGGTAAACAAATCAGACATTCTGTGAATATTAAATAAACACTATGCTTTAAATGGTGCTATGACGGAGCTGCATTAATGTAATTTACCATGTAAATACATAGTAATGTGTGTGACTCTCTCTGAGCCTCTCCCAGTTTAGTGCTTTTCTTCACCACATCCCTTCCCTTGCTAGAATTTAGCCTCCTTCAGCTACCTTGTCTGTTTTAAAAAATTCTCAGCGATGAAACAGGCAAACACGTTCTGCCTGGTCGCTCCTTAAAAAACTGCCACAGCAGCAATTGGGAGAAGTTGTGGAGAAAAATGTACTCCAGTGTTGGCCAGCATGGGAAAGCGCCCCCAGTGAAGTTGTTTTAGGATGGATTCCAGCCCTCTAAATCCCCTTCCCTTGAGTCTCGGGCTTTTACTAACACAGTTGGCTCTTAATAATGCATGGTAGTGCATTACAGCACGAGCAGTTAGTTTGGAGGTGACTTTGACTTAAGAGCTCTGGACTGTATAGCTTCTCTAGTGTATTGACTTCTATACATCCTTAGGGATGACGGGAGGAAAGACGGGAGAAAAGTTGGAGAAGGAGACAGATTGAGGAGAAATTTTCAAACTGGGTAAAAGAGGAGAGTAAAAGACAGAGACAGACAGAGAGGAGATTGATGAATGAGGATTTCTTCAGAGGAAAATGAAAAGAATTCATCTGCTTGAAAGACATTTCAAGACTCTGAAAACAGTGCATTAGACCAGATTTCCCTGCTCTGTACCACTTTCATATTTTGTCATATTTGCATATCATTATGCAATGCAGAACATATCAAAGAATCCAACAGGGGAATGGGTACAAAAGGTTCCTTCTCATTTTCTCTCCTCTTCCTTTCTTCTTTCACTCTCCCATGATTCTTAAGCCCATTCTTTCCCTTCGCTTTCCTCTGCTTATTAGAAATGGCTCACTCCTGCCCATCTCCAAATGAAAATGTGGCCCTAAAATGCATAATTTTTCTTTCAAATGCATTAATGAAAAACATTCTTAAAGTTATCATTACTCTTAAAGTTTTAATGACAGGTTCCAGCTAATCTCTTGGTTCTCACAAGCACTGAAAACTCTAGAAAGTTTGTGGATTAAAAAAAACTCTTTTTATGGCCAGTGATGGATGGAGTGTACTTTGAAAAACTGAAAGTTACTCAAATCCTATATAAAAAACTGCAATTTTACTGTAATAGTTCAACCTTTCACTCACTCACTCACTCACTCACTCACTCACTCACTCACTCACTCACTCACTCACTCACTCACTACCATTTCCTTTAGGTCCAATGAGAAAAGTACAGATCTAGATTGCATGGTGTTGTGAGCTGTGCTTAGTGGACAAGGTGATGAAAAGAGGTTATCTAAAGGACAGAGTTATGAAGGCAAGTCACATTTACTTAGTCTTGACATAAAGTGGTCATTACTTTGGTGTTTTTGTTCTGCATTTTCTACAGAAAAAGGAGATCGAACCTGCCCACCAGTTTCTGTGTTTCAGGTGTCACCTTTACATCACAGAACATCACATAATAAAGCATATCTCAATTTACAATTGCATTGATCACCCAAAGCCCCAGTTTCACTGTGAGCTTTCTAGTCTCCTGGAATGGGAGGAGGAAACACCATCACGTCTCCCAGTTGGTTAAGTGACAACTTCTTTGGTCCACTAATGACCAAAGAATATCAGTCTGTACAGTGAAATCTCAATACAAGCCATGTTCCTCTAGTCAATATAACTAATTGTTACCTAGTAATGGTTAGCAATTTAAGTCATCTGTCACTTTACATCATTGAGCTTTTGTGAGGACCTGGGGCAGCTGTTGAAATTGTGGAGGACAGGAGAAAAAACAACCAAGGGCATCATGTAATCATCATTCCCAAGTACAATAACACCATGTTTAGTTACCAGTTTAAGAGCAAATACAGTCCAATAGAACAGCAATTTCATGATGCCTGCTTTTAAAATGCTTATTAAAAACTGTGTTTCTTTTTTGTGAGGTGTTGATTAAACATCATGGCCATTTTAGAGGCTGTGTGTTGTGTAAATTTGTATTGCATTATACATAGAGGTATTTCCAGCAATCAGGTCTACCCACACTGACACAAATAGGGGGGGCAGGGCATTACAAACATCTCTCACTACACTGAATACAACACAGTGAATAGTTGGAATTATTGCACAGCCATTGTATTATACACATTAGACTCTAGCTGCTATAGCAAATAAAGTGCCAACTGAGTGACAACTAGAGAAAACACAGGCACATTGTAAAGTCGATTGCACACAAACTATTCTGTCATTTCTTCACTACAATCACTCACCCGCCATGGCAATAACAGCAGCAATTTCACCAGTGTGGTTTCATGTGCCTGTTTCCCTACATAACCTTGAAGTCATCATTTCCTTTTACATCAAAATCATCATTCAGGAATTTGAAAAATTTGGTCTCTGTCCTTCATCACTGCGGCTTTCAGTCAAACTGCCATCTGTGTCAACCCACTGCAAACACTAGCTAATTTTTCCTAAACAATGGCTTAGAAAGAAATATAGAATAAATATCCAAGAAAACTAAATGACCTTTACTGCTAAATAGAGTTTCAACAAGGCAACAGCTTCCCCCAAAGTTATTTTTAAATGTCCATGGCATTAAAGAAGGGAAGTAAAGTGAACATCACTTATAACATGCAGTAAGGTTGGTATGGTGTTTAATTAATCTGAATCCCACACACATACAAAGCATGTGATGCAGGGGCTCTGAGGAGCATCTGAATCAAGTGCAGACTGCAGCCCCATGAGCTCAGCCTGTGAAAAGTGTGAGCCCAACCCTCTGCATGTGCTCAGCATTCCCTCATTCATACAGTCTGAGCTCGAGTCGAATTTGGACAATATTTGCAGAATCAGTTTTGGATATTTTGTGGTGTTTTCTTTCACACATTTTGCACAAAGCTGGTATTTTTCAATGTCAAATCCATGCTGCCATACGGGGCTGGAAATACTCAGCGGCGTTTAGGGTTTAAGTAAAGGATATAGGATGGATGGCAAATGAGGCTGCTGACTCATCTACAGTGATTTTCTGGCTTGATATAAATATAACATGTATTTGTAGCATTGTGTATGTAATTCCTACTAGAGAAAGAAAACTGCAGCGTTTCTGGGTGTGTGCCCAGCAACAGCATGATAACATCAACATGCCCAGTTGCTTGCTGTGACTTCTCCAGACAATGACTTTCACACATGGGCTCAGTCCTACATTATGTGGATTTAGTGCTGGGGAGCTGGCAGGGTAAAGTCTGGGTCAGTGATTTGGACATTTGCATTCGCTCATACAGCTCGCTAGGCTGATGTCCGTAAAATCTAAGGGTAGCATTGCATGTGTAAAAGGGCTACTCAGAATTCATACACACACCATCATGAAACATTCATTTCTGGTTCAGTCTGGGTAAAGTAAATTGTAAGCTATGACATGAAGAACCAACTTGTAACTTGGCCCTTTATTTTACTTTGTGTAAGCTGTTGAGTGTCATTGTTTCTTTTAAGTAGAATCTTATTTTGAAACAACTTTAGAAAATATCAATTTATGCTTTGTCTTTTACAGCTTCTTCATACCTTTTTAATGCAGCAGGTTGATGGGTTTGTAATGAATACAAAGCAAAATTCTCCTTCCCTTTGTCATGTCATACACTCCCAGATTTGATCTATATGACCTGTCTCTCACTTACCGTTGCATAATGTCTCCCACGGAGCTTTCTTTCCTTTCTCACTTTCTGTCGACGTCTCTCTTTTTTGAAACCAGGCAGTCTAATTAGTAGTTTCTGTCAGCTTGATCCCTCAGGGAGGAACCTCACATTGTGTGTACCCAGCACACACACACACACACACGCACACCCATACAGGCACACAGACAAACTCAGCTGTAATCTCTTTGCTTTATGTCAACTTTGTAATATACAAGGTAACACTTGCTCAACTCTGTCTCTTCACCTCTCCTTCTATCTCTATCTGTCACATAGCACACACACACACAAACATGCAAAAACACATGCTCACCCTCGCTACTCTAAACCAAGCAAGCCAAATTTCTAAAAGAAATAGCACAGTGTAATGAGTAATGTCGCATTGAGATGAGTTGTTTTGCCCGCAAAAATTTAGCTGATTGCAAGAAAAGTAGGACTGTTGTTGCTGCAGGAGCTGATGATCTTCTTGTTAATTACAACTTTATGTGTTTATTTTTTCGATGAATGTGTTCAGTATGCATGCATGTTCTGCATCCTTGTACGGATTGCCTCCATTATTACTGTCTCTTTTAAATTTTCGTAAAAAGAGTGTGGTCAGATGTGGACTGGGATTGTCACTGGAGGCTGCCTCTTTTTCTAAATGTTATTACGTCATCATCACATTGTGGTCAACAGACAGGAGGTGCTTCTTCTTTTTCTTTTAGAGAGCTGACCATTTGCTAACACCTGACCCTGAATTTAACATACAGCTTAAAAAAAGGTCAAATCAAAACTACTTGCTCTTATAAAAGAAATACTTTTTTTTGCTTGTAATTACAGTAGTTACTACAAAACACAGGTTTAAGGATAAATAGTTACTCTGACTTTGATATTACTCATGTCCCAGCCTCTTGCTTTGCCTTTCTCTTTTTTGTTTTCCTCTCAGTGTGCTCCTCTGCCTCTAATCCTCCGTCATGATGTACACAGAGGCTGCGGAGTTTGTTTGTTGCTAACAGTGGAGTTTGAAATGTTGCTAACAGTGGTGCTCTGAGTAGCAGCAGTCTCTCTTTAACAGCTATCTGCACAACTACCTAAACTAAATAGCAAATGTAGTTAGTTGCAGTTACAGGTTACTTCAGGAGACTCTGTAAAACATTGTGAGGTGAGGCGGAGCAGTCAGAAAAATTCGAATTCGAAAAACTCGCGTCCGGTGTGAACGCACCGTCAGAGAACATCAGGGAAAAAACTTTCAATTTTCAAACAACAACAATTTTCAAAACAAAATCAGTGATAGTGGTATGTGAGACAGAGTGTTATAAAGTGTTACATAGAGTGCCCTACCCACTTAGTTGATTCCTCTGGTCCACAGTGGTCATAAAGCATTTCCTAACTGCACATTGTAAGAGACAAGAGATAAAATCTGCACTCCTCATTCATTGCAAAATTGCTTTCTAAAGTTTCTTGTTGCAGGCTACAGCAGTGTAAGTTAGAGTGGGTAATTTTGTCCCAGCTGTAACTCACATTCAAATGCCAAGATGTGTCTCTCCATTGCAAGAAAACACTGTCAGAAGAAACATAAAAAGGTAATTAGGCCATGTACTGTTATGCAACTTCAAAATATCTTCTAAGTATTAACTTAGAAACTTTAAAGTGTGTGTTTTACAAGAGCAAATACAGTAGAGTTTCTCTCTCTCTCACCGGTAGCCTGGCTTTGACCCTCCGCTCCGGGGCAACGAGCCCCTCCCGCATCACTCTCTTTGTCACCTGACTGCAGCTGGATCTCTCTCCTCTCTGACGGAACTACCAAACTTAAGTTTTTCTGTCAAAAATAACGTGTTGTTTCAGGCTTTTATACTTAACAGATGTTAACATTAGAGCTGGATAGTTAGCTTACGTTACAAGGCTGCTAAACGTTAGCTGTGCTGTTTCTTACCTTGTTGCTCTACGTTGACTTTACTAGCCCCAGCTTCACCGCCACCACCTTTTTTAAATATTTATTGAGTAAATCTTTAAGGCCTCTCCTTTCTTCTTCTCTTCTCTTCTTCTCCTCTCTTTTCTGAGCACCGGACTTCTGCTGACCGGACATTTTGAGCGTAATGAACTTCAAATCAAATGACGACATCAATTTTTTGAAAATTTTCCATGCATAATTTAATGAGGGTCCAGTTCTGCCCTGCTTCCCCGGGCGCGGGACAACAGATCCGTTTGTCCCCCCCTATCAGGGGGCGTAGTCCTGAGGACCTCATTGTGTGTGGGGTGGAGATGGGGGAGAGGAAGGATATTGACGACCTTGTATTAACTATCATGTATGAACCTGGTAGGAACAGAGAGTAGTGAAGTGACGACAATCAAAATATGTTTCCGCCCGGTCTCGAACCGGGGACCTTTCGCGTGTTAGGCGAACGTGATAACCACTACACTACGGAAACTCATGCACTGTGGGAAAAAGCACGCGGTCAGAGTCCTTGTTTAGGCGGTCCATAGTTTTTAATCTCTCCACCAGAGTATAACACCGGGTGAACTTGATTTAAAACAATTACACTGTACTTCACCGTAAACTCTTACCTGAATATCTCTGTGCAGAAAACGGTGGCTGGGTATGCGCCCGCTCGCTCACCACGACGCAAATAACAGAGAAAGAGGCAGACCAACTAACCGAGGAACAAAGGTGGAAGGGACACAGATAGGAGCATTCAAAATTTGAGAAATCAACGCGTTTAGAGACAGTTCCTCGTTAGTATAGTGGACAGTATCTCCGCCTGTCACGCGGAAGACCGGGGTTCGATTCCCCGACGGGGAGGTTTCTTTTTTTTTTTTTTCCCTCGATCCTTTTCTTCAAAGCTTCTCGTGGTTTCCAGTTTCATTTATGCAGCTGTTACGAAAGCATAAAACATCTCCATGTCAGAGAATGAATAGTGTCCGAGTTAAAAAACGGTAGCACGGCTTTACTGTCTATGAACACAATAATGCAGCAGTCTGATAAAATCACAGAGGCTCTTACAACTTCATTTTAATGATCAGGAAGAAGTAATGTCTTGTTTACATTTTTTTGAACCAAGAAATTGTCGCATCTCAAGCAAAGTGACGTTGCTTTTCCTTGTTGATTGTCTTTGCTGTCCATCTGTATTACATGGGGACAAGCTTTACCAATCCATCATCTGTGCATTCATTCATTTATCTGTCTATAGTCATGGGATCATGTCACAGTGGCAACAGGCTAAGTTGCACAAGAAGCTTACTTACAGTATTTTTTGCGAGTAGTTAAAACAAGAGTTCATGAACAGAAACATTAAACAATCGTGTTAAGCTGATGGCCTACGGGCAGCCATCAAACTTGCGAAAGTGTAACAAGCTTCCAAGCGTAGTCCAGCTAACAGAACTGAAGGGGAAGTTTTCCTCCTCAACATCTGCTCAATGAATTAAATGATGTACAATCCTGATGGTAAAATGCAAAGGAGGAGTAAACAGCCTAGTAAAGAAAATACATCTCTAAATGCTTTTGAGACAGATTAGTACAACTTGTTCCTTCATGCTGGTGTGTGAGCAGAAGCTGGTCGGCTTCAGGTTTCCAAATAGCTCTGCGAGTAGTCACCAAACTTGTAGCACCAGCTATTTCATAAGGGCATGTCATTTAACTTTAACTATGCCATTTTTAGGTATGACTTTTGCATTTATTCAGGTAAACACATATGCAGCGTGTCTACGTCTCATGATTTTATTGTCATTCATGTACAAACAAACACAAATGTGCTGTGATGAAAATACTATATCAGATTTAATTGCTTTGTTTGCCACAGTTCTCAGGCTTTACCCTGTAGTTTTTCATGCTCGTGGCAGCTGTTGCTTGTGTGACTCTTACACACTTGCATATTTTGCAAACACCAGTGAGGATGCACGCTTACAGTATCACAAAAGCACATCGCTCCATTATGAAATGATAAAGCTATAGCCAGGAGCTCTGATTGTATCGTCTAAGTCTGAGATCAAAAGTGATAACTGAGGGAGGAGATGAAGGAAAGAGAGTCTGGTGGGGGGGATTTTTTTTTCTTTCAAATGTTTTATGAATGTGAGTTTTAGGAGTGTTTTTTTATCAGGATCCCAGCGAGGACAAGCACAGGCACAAGTGATGACAGCTTCTGTAGCCTCTTTACAACATTTAAATACTCCTCTCCATCATCCATATCTCTCAATCTCCCTGGCTGCTCCACGCCTGTCGTCCCTGCTTAAATTCAAGCTTCACTGGAGTCAGAGAAGTATTTCCTCCACAGCATTTAAACACACTTTGCATCCGTAGAGCATTAGCATTAAGATAACCCTCTTCCACATCATCTCTAGGGATTTCATTGTCCAATCATGCTTAGACGATCCACTTCCTGTTAATGAGAATTTGATGTAATTGGTCTTCCTGGCAAAATAAAGGTCACATTAAGTCCCTACCCCACCCTCCACTTCACCTCCTGACACTTGTTTATACTTCCCCGCTACTCTCGCTTGTCAAGCCAATTCGAGCTGAGTAACATTTCAAAGAGGCATCAGCCTAATTGCTTACTAATGAGGAGACGGTTGCGAGTGTGTGCGTGTACGGACTCCAACAAACACACCCATATACAAGGCTGCACTTAGTGGAGTATATTTTTGTGTCCTCGTTCAAACTCAGCAGAAGCTGAAGGGGAGGGGAGATGGTGTCGTGTAGAACTTATCCGGTCCTTGATGAGGCACTTGGTCTCCACTAGAAATAGACAATAGCAGTGGAGATAATTGCCAGACACAGAATGAGCCTTTCATGGCTGTTGCGGTGTGTGTATGTAAGTGTACATGGGTGTTGGTATGTACGCAGAGTAGTGGAGGTCATATCGAGGACAGAGGGAGGGTCAAAACTCTCGCACTTTGAGGAACATGAAAGATTGTCTGTACGCAGACCAGGAATTTGTAATCTACCTCTATGAATATTGAATTCTTACCCGACCACTCTTTTCCACTGTTCCTCCTTCCAATCATGGATTCCCTTTTTTCACCCGTCGTGTGCTGCCTTACATTGCTCTTCAAAGTTAAATATTCTTCAGTTGAAATGGCTTCTCCTTGTACCTTGAAACATATAAAAAAATGAAAAGCTGGAAGGCAGTGCAGTATATTTTTTTGCATTTTTCCCACGCTTTCTCTGCTGTAAAGTGAGGGAAAGTCCCATTAGACATTTTGGGGAGATGAGAGTGGAAGATGTGATACTTTAGATGAAAAGTCTCAACACACACACTCTTACACACACACAGATACGCACAGACAGAAGGAATGAATAAATGATACAAAGTGATACAGTGGTCACCCTCATCTTTATGCTTTCTTCCATTTATTTTTCTCTCTCTCCATCTCTCTCCATTGTTGCAGCGGTGTTACCTCAGACTTGTTGTCAGCTTCGTACCCTGGAACCTCAGGTTTCATTATTTAGAGCGCAAGCATAAATTAAACATTTTCAACAAGCAACCTCTGTGGCTGTCTGCTCATCTTAGTAATTAAATATGTATGTTTACATCTTCATCTGTGCATGCATATTTTGGGATATTGAATGCCGTTGGAGTTTGAAAGAAGTATTGACAACAAACCTTCAAATACCTCAAACGGTAAATTCTGTAACACAACCAGTACCCTTATCAAAAAGGAGTAGTATTAAAAGGTGTTCATCATTCGAAAACTGTATATAATTTGCCTGATATCACACAGGACTGTCGACTCATCACACAAAAGCAAAAACAAATGTTACCGTTTGCTTTCTTGTCTCCTCTTGATTTCTATCTTTCTTTTTTGACAGCATAATGGCAAAGCACTGCTATAAATACAGTGCTAACTTTACCTATTATCACAAATTTGACACTACAAATGTGTTGGCAAACTCTTCCCTATTTTCTGTACACATCCTGCAGACACAGAGGAACATTATTATACAGGTTGTGTTATCAGCCACCTGATGATGAATTCATTTTAGCTCTGCTTTCGTCTTTACTGTCTCTTTACTTTTCGTCTTTAGCCACCTTGTAGCCTACTTAAACAACAAGAAGGAGTCACAGTTTCATGGGTCAGGAATTTGCATGTATGCATGTACCAGTGTTCACAAAAATACATGTCACATAGAACGTAGGTCCTAATGATGATTAAACAATGTCACTTGGAAAACTTGTGTTAGTTATTACTTACACCTATTACATGAACATTATTTTGCCCATCTACTTTGCAAAAGGAACATACTCTGAATCCTGATCTCCATTTGTACACACCTCAGTTGGATGGCAATCTGAAGCACAAATAAATAAATCAAATAAAAAGATCATAAAAGTCATCTGCTTTAGTGATCAGTTTGACCCAGAGAGACATGAAAGATACCAGGTTTTCCACTGTGTAAGGTTTCATTTAACAAACATGAGGTTGGAGTTGATCTCAAAAATCCCATTTTTGATTTTGAGAGCAAACAAACATATTTCTCAACCCTCTTCTTTCAAAACAACTCAGTCACATGAAATCAAAGTGTTAGATACACACATATGCACATGGGCTGATAAAGGAAGAGCTGAGTGGTGCTAAAGGAGGTGTTAAAGGCTGCCAAAAAAAACACAGTGACTCATCCAAAATTTGAGAGTGATCTTAAATACCACAAACAACAAACACAAACAGTCAGTCAGGACCACTTGGCTTTGCAGATCCCCCAGTTATTCTTGATTTGTGCTTGTAAAACTTTACACCTTTATGATTCTAGCCAGTCTGTGAGAAAATACACAGTAAAAATAGACCATTGCTGGTGGTAATTGACTGAATGATTAATAAGTGACTGATTAAGTTAGCTAAATTAGCTTTTCATTGTTACGGTCTAAAACTGCTTATAATACTTAATAACTATAACCAATAGTTAAGTAAAATTACACACTGAACTCTTAACAGTATTCAGTATTTAAAATAATGAATTTAACAGCCAAAGTTAAGCTGCCAAATAAATGAAAGTCGAACTTCATTAATTACTGTGTGTTTGAAATACTCACAGTATTCACAGGCAATTGTGAAAAGGCAGAAGCCATTTCTGATTGCGTTTGTGTGTGAACAACAAGGGCTCTCTCTGCAGACGCACACACATGCACACGCACACACACACAGAGTACATTTTGTCTGTTTGAGCCTATCTCTCTCACAGCTCTCACCCAAAGAGCACCTGCTTCTGTCTCTGACACACACACACAAACACACACACACACACACACCCACACACATACACACACACACACACACACAAACAAACACATGCACAATAGTTCAGCAGAGGTAGAGTCTTACTGGCACATTTTCTCACAGCATAATGGAGGTTGCAGGCTTTTTGCTCAGACTCAGCATTTAACATATGGTTTCAAAAATGCACATGTAAACCCAAAACCACTGGGAGCTTAAATGTGAGCAATATTACGGCATGTAATATGTCCACTGAGGAGTATTATATCTCATACATGCAGTGCTCACCGGCAGCAAAGTGTGTTTTCCCTCCATTTATTTCAGCATGTTTTTACTTTTTTGACCCTGTTTTTCTTGTGTGGTTGTTAAATAGAAGTTCAGCTTTGACACTGCGGCTTTGATGTTCTTTATAAGCCTAAATATATATTTTATCATTCCCATGGAGCCTCTGTTGTTGACTTCTGCAGTCAGCTTATGAGAAAGAGAGAAAAAGTCAAACTGACTGTCCATGGGCGTAAACAGCGTGATGCTGAGATCAATATATGATTTATAAGCAACCAGAGTTATGCATCGCCCCCCTGTGGAACACTCAGCGCTGCCAGTCAAGTCCAGATTGGGTCTCTATAGGAATAAGTTAATATTTGATGATGATGTTAAAAGCTTTGGTGAAATGGTGGCTGTTAGAGTCAGCATTGTGGCAACTGCTGATTCAAGCATTTCACAGCTTATTACACAGGCTGAGGATGCTCAAATATTGAAAAATAGTAAGTTACATAAACAGAGAGATAACTACAGCGACTGCAGGAAAAATTGAAAAATCTCCTCTTTCAACATTTTTGGGGATAAATGTCCTACTCTTCCACTGTAAAACATGGAGACAATTGAAAGGCTCTTTAAATCTTATACTTGTCTGGTCCAAAATTTTCTAGATGCACCCTAGTTCAACAAGCATATGTTATTTCTTTAAAAGAGACACAATCGATATGGCTGTAGGACAGTCATACCTGATCCCTGTAGCCCACAAACACTGGCTTCATGATGCACCACCAACTAGCAATTCATGTTATTTTGTCAGTCCCTCCAGGATTTCGCGGGTGTTTTTCAAGATTGTTGCGGCGTAAAATGCATGAATTCGCGGCAGCTTTTCTAAAAAATTGAGATGTAAGTTGCAATGTTTTACGCGTATTTGTTGCGATGAAACTGCGGGAGCCAGTGAAAATAGCTAAAAAGTTGCATTTTTTTTCTTTGTTTTGTATAGCAAAACAGTTTACCTCCGCTTTCGTGAAGAGCATCAGGGAATTGTTTTGCGCGGTCTTTAGCAGTAATTTTTGTTGTTTAGTGAGAGACATTACTATCACACGTCTGTATCTTCAAACCATAAACAAGGAAGTGAATTTGATGACGTACGACGTGCATTACGTTTGCGCTGGGGACTGCTATGATTGGTGAAACTCACGGGAGGCTCGCCAAAATTGTGGAAAAGTCGCGGTGATTGGACAAAATTGCACGGTCGCGCAGAATTCACGGAGTTTGGTTGAATTCGCGTGAATTGTTGCGATCGCAATATCGCGAATTCCTGGAGGGACTGTTTTGTTTTCATGGACTGGTTGCAAGTCTACTAAAATCCCCTCAAACATGAGATAAACTGACAAGTTAAATCATTTTCTTATCTATACAGTGCCAAATTACTGCCTCTTCATAAAGAGCAGGTATAGACCTTAGTTTTTCATTTACATGGACCCAAAAATCCCCCCATGAGTAAGCACTCAGTGATGGTGGTGAGGTAAACTTGCTAGACAAACCTCAAACAGAACCTGCCTACATGGTGACTGGCCATCTGCCAGGCAGTGAGGGAGATGATTTGGTCTCATGTTGACCCTTAGGTGCCAGAAGCCAGCAGGAATCATGTCCTATAACTGTAGAAAGCAAAATTTGTCTTTAGCTGAGATTATATCATCAGCTTTTTGTTTGAATAGATTTCGAAGCACATGAGTAATTTTTTGTATTTAATGCCAATTTTACCTTCTTCATTTCTAATTTCAGCACAAGGACAAACTTGAATTATTTCTTTTCTATTTCTTTTCCATTTCATCTTTCATCAGATGTCAGCATGCTCAACTGACTGAATCACCAATACAAAATACTCTGTAAACCCTGGAATGTTGTAAATTTACCTTTCCCCTGTTTTCTTGCAGAGGGAGAGACTGCGGAACATTGAAAGGATCTGCAACCTGCTGAGGAAGGTAAGCAAAGAGAGACAATCACGCTCTACCTGTGTTGTTCAGGTTCTGAGTATGATAGGTAACAAGCTATAGTTACTACAAGTCAATTTCAGAGCTTCTAATTGACAACTTAGTGTTTTACTTTGAAGTTTTGTGAGGTTTTCAAGCTGCATATCAGTGTTCTGCAGGTCTAGTTTCAGTAGTTCAGTTTTTAATGAATTTTTGATTTGCACAGTGATGCTTCCTTTGTCTTCTTGCCTCATGTTGAACTGACATCAAAGGGGAGACAAAGATTGAGAGGTTCTGTGCTGTGCTCTGCAGAGCCATGCTGTCTGTGTGTGCGTGTGGGTGTGTGTGTGTGTGGATCTGTGTGTGTGTAAGCAGACAGTTTGCCTTGAGGCTTCAATATGAGGATGAGTCGAGGCCTCCTCCCAGCTTCAATGTGACATCTGTTTCTCCCTCCACCTCTCTGAAACTCACACTGTGCCTGCATGCCTCATGCGTGTGTGCGTGCATGTGTGTGCATGTACGTGTGTGTCTGTTTATGCTGGAGGTTCATTGGTTGAACAGCTGATCTTGGTTAGCAGTTTTGTCAACTAAAGCCCTCAGGCCCTCCCCTGGCCCCTCTGGAGGACATCCTCTCTACAGTGTTTGTGCAGGGACAAATACACACATGCGTGAACATGCAAACAATAAACAAAAAACATACAGTACAGTATGGCTCAAACACATACACAAAAATCCAGATGCATTGGCCTTAAAGCTGGAGATGACTACAAAGGGATCACTGGAAGTAGCTGTCGATGTGATACCAAAACATCACTTTGTAGCAGCTTTAAGTAGAAAACCACCATATCTAAGTGCAGTATTTATACATGCCACGTCAATCAATATTTGTTTCCATGAAAATTCAGGGACCTTCTAAGTCTGTGATGAAATCAATATGTCATTAAAATCCTAGCAGTTACATGCAATAAAAAGTAAATTGTTTTTTGTTGAGACACAGAGCTGTAATTTCAGTGTCTGCATGCACATAAGCATCATTAGTTAAATATGAGACAACAACCTCTTTCATGAGAATCTGATATTAAAGTCATATTTATGTGTTTCTATGTCACTTTCCAAAGGCCAGATGTTGCACAACAATAAAGCTCTGCATGAGACCACTTAACTGTTTTTTTTTTATCTGTAGTTTTGCAGAATCTGTATAATAAAAAGTCAGGTGGACTCTGTACAGAGCTCCATTTTAACACCAGTTTGGTTTCCCCTGACTAATTTTGGAATTAAACTAAACTTTGGTCAGATTTTTGTTGTTTGATGTTCATTATTTGAAGAATTACAATGCCTAAATAGTTGCTTGAATGATCACAGATGTGGCTCTCCAATAATCAATGACTTTCAGGCAGGTTGAAAATTTTAGTTTTGCATTCAAAGCTGTTCCAGGGTCAGTTTCCCACATGGAGTCTGTCATAAATCTGCTATAAACTGTGTTGAACAGAACTACTGAACTTCACTGCAAACCAGGCAGCTACATTGTTAGCAATGAATATTAATCTATGTAAACGTATTATTTGTCATTTATTAAAACCCTTTTCATCACTGATGGGCAAGAAAAAAAACGGGAAAACCACAAGAGAAATTGAGCAAAACTAACTAAAAAAATGGCAGATATGATTTCTTTTTTGCAAATCCATCAAACTAAATTGTTGAAAAAATCAAGGTACTCCATCATTTTGATGCTCCTTAATAATCCTTTAAATCCTGCATATGGATTTTCAACCACAGATATGTAACTTAGAAGAAGTGGTATTGCACAGTGGCTCTCAAACCTTTTTGCTGCTCTCACCTTAAGAAAGCATACAAATACAAACAAATACAAATAGGCATACAATAAAACAAATGTCTATCATCTCACAGTATATATATCATCATATTGTCTAACTATACCCCCGTGTATGAACTGACTGACAAACAGCGTAATATCATCTCAAGCTCTAAAGCAAAGACAACTGAAAAGAGAGGAAATCCGTGCCGAGAGCCTCAAGTGACAATTTCCTTTTCTATACACCTAGTCACACACATCTTTTCACAGTCTATAAACTTTACACACACATTTTGAGAGCTATATTTCCACTGGGTTGCATACTGTGCCTGTCAGTTTGGACGCCTGAGGTCCTGAAGCAGGAGAATCTGCAGTATTGTGACAGTTTTTCCCTGCTTTCTCCAGAGCTCCTCTTTTCCCCACTAAAACTATTCAGCTCAGTCCAACTGGCACAGTAACAGCCTGGTGGTCCTGACTGATTTGGTTAAAAGCTTTGGCTGTGTGTTTTTTTTTTACATTGGCAAACCTATTTGATAGTTTCAGTGCAGACACAGGCATATGGACACATGCATTTTGTTTTTTTGTTTTCAGTAGAGTGTGTTGTGTTCTGATGTGTTTTGGATGCCTAAAAACCCATGCAGATGACAATAGCTTGAGGGGATATACTGTGTTCTGTCCTCTCAACTGTGTGTGTGTGTCTGTGTGTGTGTGTGAGAGAGAGTGTGTGTGCGCTAATCATTAGATGTGCAGTTTTGTGGCTTCAAGCAATGAGCCGGCACGTTGTCACAGCAACTGAGCAAACCTGAGTGTACTCATTAGCGCTCTTCCTCCCTTTATTTTTGGATCTGTCTTGCCCCTTTTCCTCTTACTCCTCTTTTTTCACAATCTCTTACCCAATCCATTCCCCTTTTTCCCCATCCCTTCTCGCCATTTTTCTCTATTTCTTTCTAAACATTCATATATGTAGTGTTCAGTAGATGCCGGGAGATGATCTCGGCACATTTTAGACTCTGTTTAGCCAAGGGTATTTTTGAATTACTGCCATGCTGTTTTCAAAACTCAAATGTGGCTGACTTTAACTTATGTCCTTGGGTGATAATTTAATTTAGTGAAAATCAGAGTCCTTATTGGGGAAAAAAATGTTACAAGTAGTTACAGACAGCATTTGGGATGACTGTCTGCTTGATGTATTGGTTGGTGCTTGTGATCATTATCGTACTTTCTGGGAAAAACTTGTGTCTGATAGTGTATACATGTATAACAACCCTCTGACCAATAGTAACGGGGCGCCACAAGTGTCAGTTCTTGGTCCACTACTATTTACATTATGCATTAATAATAATAAGTTCAACTATTTAATAATAGTCTATTTTTAAGCAGATGACACAATTTTTTATGTAAGTTCCAGGCTGATGGACTTGTGATGTCCACACATCTACATCACAGACTCATTTTAAATGTAAATTAGACTAGGTATATGGTGTTATTTATGTTCACATGAATCTCTGAATGTCCAGTAATTAAACTTTAAATTGTACCTACACTCATTTGACAGTTTATCATGTCCACCTGCACAACTGAAGGAATCCAATGCAACAGCACTACCACGAATTATACATTTATAAAGCTTTTAAATTTTATCCAGCACTGTGTTAGATAGTACCTTATAGTGTGTGTTATGACTGTACATTTCTATTAAGGGCTTTTTGTCTTGACCAGATAATTTGCTGTTATCTTTCATGACTGTACTTGATTTTAAAAAAAACCTGTCTCTGACGCCCAGAGACCCTACTCATCACAATTTGTTACACCTTATTAGATGGTTGCATGGATTTCTTAAAAAGAAACAGAAATGCCCATCTCATGATAAACATCTATAAAGCTCTACTTGTTAAAGTTTTCAAACCATTTCACATCTCTTGTCTAATTAAAACATATCTACATAATCCAATGATTACATAACCATTAATACCTCACAGACATCTTGGGCTGCATGTGTACACACTACGCTTTTTTTAAATGGACTGAACAGCAAACTGCTTTTTAACTAGATTACTGCGGTTTTACTTGTATCTCTTTTTATATATATTTCATCCAAAGTCTTTTGCTGTGAAATATGACACAAATACCTCATGGAAGGCATACGCAGGAACTGCATCAGTTCTTCCTGAGAAAGACCTCCTCTAAATTGGTCTCCCTCCCCCTCCACTTACTGCACTCTGCCCTCTTCACTTCTGAGACTCTTCTGACTTCCCACCCCTCTTGCACTCTCATTGCAGTCATTGAGTCTTGAATTTTTCTGCTCTCTGTGTCCTTTTCATATCTTGCCACCCTCCCTCTCGCTTTTAATGACTGTGTCTGTGTGTGTATGTGTGTTTCCTTACATTGGAAAGAGATTCAAGAGGAGTCAGATATTGAGTGGTGCTTTGCTCAGCTGTGATCTCTTATTCTGTTAGTACTCTGCATATGTGTCTGTCGGTGTGTATATGTGTGTGAGCGGGCATACACTAGTAATGTGTAGATTCAAGTGAGTAAACAGTAAATAGGATCTTTCATTTTCAGCATATATCTTATTTCACTGAGGTCATAGTTCCCACTGACTGCAATTAATTGCAGTGTTTGTGGTGTACTTGAGACTTTGACACTTTATGGTGGTGATCTTGAGTGTAGAGAATACATTAACTCAGCAATCACGTAGACAGAGATGAGACCAACAAATAAAATGGCAAAAAAGAAAATGGATGTAATATGCACAGTAGAAAGCACCAAAAGAGGTAAAAACCGTTGAAAAAAATCCTCCAAACAAAGCAAAAAACATCACCCTAACCAGTGGTGCATTGCAATTCACATATATGAGCTGTAGGAAAGCTCCAGACTCTTAGAATATTCTCTTGAAAATACACAAGTATTCATGCAATGTAATTTTTATGGCAGAAGTTCTATTTTAGGTCTTTTTTTTGTTTGTTTGTTTGTTTTTTTGTTAGTTTTTTGTTGTTGTTTTTGTGTTTGTTTTTTAAAATATCAGGTCCAGAGATGTGTATTTTGTGAAGCAGAAGCTCAGTGCCCTGGAACAAAGAACAGATTGTTGAGGACTGTGCAGTGCATAAGACGTACAGAATGACATTCTTGCAACACAAAAATGTGTTTATTTCTTTGATATGTGTGTTTTTGGCTACAGTTGCTGTGATGTATATTCCATTTACATGCCTCGGTTTTTGCTTTAATGATTAAAGCAGCTGTTATTAATTTCTCTGGCTTGATATTGCTCATTGTGCTGCTTGCATTGAATGATCAGAGGTATGATGCTTTATTAATCGTCGTGACACTGTAGAGAAAAAGACTGTTGTATAATCTTTGTAATGTTGTATAATAATCGTGTAATAACCATTTGTGCAGATGTTTGGAATTTTTCTTCATGGCTTTCATGAGGTCACATGTCAGATTCACTAAACTGTAAAATAGTTATTGTTGCACACAGTTGCATTAATGCTAGCAAGTAAGATGTGAAACAGTAGTTGGTTAATAAAATATGTTAGCTGGCTGCAGAGTTCTCTCATCAGAACTCACAAGCTACATGTCCCATTTAGCACCTTCTGGATTGAATGGTAGAGGTGTCTGATCATCAGAGTCAATAAAGCAACAGAGGACTAAGGCCACTTTTCACTGCAAAGTGTTGGAAGGTTGAAGTTGAGTCCACAAAGACAGTCTGTCTGAAAAAGTTTCCTCCTTATGCTGCAAACAAACGCAGGAACATAGTATAACAGTCAGAAAGTGGGTTGATGTTGAATGCACTCAAATGTAAACTTTGTTTTATAGAGTCGTGCATTTGGTTTGGTCTAAGTTGGTTGAAGGGAAGCACAGTGAAATAAAAGTGAGTTTGATTTGATTAACATCTGTATTATTTATTAATCTCAGTTTTCTTTTTGTTGTTTTTCTTTGAAGGCACTAGTGTGAGCTTGTATGATTTAATGTATGTCTTGAATTGGGGGGTGGAACCTCCTAGAGAGGTTTTCATTCAGCAGTGGCCTCCTGCTGGAGTTGTATTCATACCAACATACAACCAACGAAACCATCATACATTTTTGAACAATCCTGCCCTTCCTGTCAAACTGCCTTTCTTCTTTAACGGATTCTCTCATAAGTAATAGCCCACTGAGCATGGCCACAGGAAGCAGTGAACTAGGTGGAAAGAAAATCAACAAACCAGTCGTGAAAAGCATGGCAGGGTTACACGCAGTGAGGAGTGTGGAGAGTTCACCCAAAGGAGACTGCTGCTTTTGCTGCTAATGTCAGTTTCTTAAAAAAAAAAGGAACTGATGTACTGTGACCTCACATAATAGGATAAGTATATCGCAATGGTTACAATATAGGATTTATGATTTAAAAGGGACGTGGTTAGTCTGTGATTATTAAACCTTCAGGGCAGGACTTAAACATAACACAGAAGAACAATTAAACTTTAAAAATAAGTGGAAAAAAGCTTTTAATTTAATAGAACATGAGTCCACATCCTAAAACAACCTTATCATTAGCCCTCTCTTAACTCATAAATGAGTAACTCTGTTGAAAAGTTGGTGAGTGAAATCTCCAAGAAATCTGACAAAAAAATCACTTACAATGTGGCTTAAAAAACATTTAACTTTGCATGCAATGAAATTCAGGAAACAAGAAGGAAAAAGAAGAATGTCAAGTCTTAAAAAAGCAAGAACTCTAGGTAGTCACATCTAAAATATGTTGACCTACTCAAGAAGTCAGAATCTGGAGTTCTATACAGAGCAGCTTCACTCCAAACACTTAGATTCCACTGGAGAAAAAAGCTTCGGCATTTTGGTTTTGGTTTTGAAGCTCAGGATCATTAACACATACTATGGCCTCGCTGGACAGTTACCTGATTTATTTACACATGCTTATTACTGGGACTGATGAGCTGGTGTGGTGGAGTGCAGGTCAGTGGACTTGGAAATTTGCATTCACATAAACAGCTTGACTGGTAGAGTTCCACTAAATTTATGGTTTGCTGTGAGTGTCTAAAGGGGGGAGATGAAGTTCTGTCAGAAATATTTACCTGCTTCTTAATGCCTTTGGAAACTAACACAAACCAGGTCCAGACATAGAGCAGACATCATCCGGTTCTCTTGAAGATTTGCTGTTTGAAAATCTGCAAAAAATATCCTTTCATCTGCTTCCTGAGGATTCTTTCAGTCTGTTAGAGAATAAAGAAACTATGGCAAGAACCACTCCTCTTTTGTTATAAGTAATTAGTTTCAAGCTTTATTAGCTATTTAAGACGATCAAATGCCCGGTCAAACTTTCATTCACTATTTGTGTAGCTCTTATCGGACTGTTCCAACCAAGTGAGAGACAGAGGGAGAGAGAGGGAAAGAAATAATCTTTGTAAGGACAGATTGCATGAGTGTGTTTGTGTATATGTATTCCATACATGTTCATTACCTGTAATTATATAAGCTGTCATGAACACTCTTACATTCATTTGACTGAGACCATAAAACACAGAGGTCAGCTATAACATAACAATGGATAGATCATTCAGACCCATAATGAACACTGCAAGACCACTTGATTACTGTAGGCAAGTTTTTAAAAAGCAGTTGTATAGGAGTAATTATGTCTTTATCCGTTTGAACAATATAAGTGGTTGCTCACCACAGTAATGATAATATTATTAACTATAATATTTTTCTACTGTATCCCCATATGAGTATGATAAAAAAAGAACATTTTCATGTATGTGTTCATAGGGAGCTTAACATTAGAATGACTAAATAATAAATGCAGTGTATGGACAAACAAATATGTATGTGTTTTTGCTTCGTATTATACAAAAAAATTATGCAGCTGCCTGACAGTAAGTAAACTAAAACAACAACAACAACGCTGCTGTATATGTGTGTCTTCATCTGTGTGATCCCTCACACAGGAACAGTGTAAGTTCTGCATGTCAGTCAGAATAATGAGCTTTTTGGCAAACCACGGTGCTTCCTTGATCCCACATACTGTTACGAGGAGAGGAGACCTGAGAGGTGGAGAGGAAGGTGGAGACGGGGATGGGGAGGAGGTGAGAGATAACAGGCAGAGAGACGGGGAGAGGGATGTAAAGGAGAGGGGAGCTGAGAGAAAATCAGGATGAGGGTGGAAAGAGGAGAAGAGGAGAGGGGGGAGGGGAAAGTCCTCTTTGACGAGAAAATAGCACCCACTGTTCAGCAGGAAATGAATATTAATAGTGTGCTGCATGACTCCATTGGAAACAGTGCAGATTTTAATGGTTGTAGTCATAGAGTACATAATGTTTTGTTACTGAGATTCTGCTCATTTCTGCATAGGAACGGCTAAAAAAAGCTATTATTTCCTGTTCTATTGTGGTCTGGAAGCGGGTTTGGGTTAAAAAAGTCTTGCATTGCAGGCACAATCTCCACGGCATTGTGTCAGTGCTGGACAAAAGTCTGACTGAAGCCATTATCTCTCTGCTATAGGGGGAAAAATTCCCCTTTTTTGTATTTCTTAAAGCCAATCACCATCGTCTCGGGTGGTGGTTTCTATGGAAACGGTAACACACAGAAAGCTTGGGGGGAAGAATGGCTACTAAAATAGTCACGCAACGACAGACTTATACCGACGGTCCGCATGGGGTGAGTCAGAGTTATCAAAAGGTTGGTGGCTCGATCAGCGGCTCCAGTCTGCTTTTCAAAGTGTCCTTGGGCAAGATACTCAACCTTAAAATGCTCCTGATGGCCACACTGGTGTGTGAACGTGTGTGTGTGTGACTTCACGATGAGCAGATTGGCACTCTGTAGAGAAGCCACCTGCCTTTAGTGTGTGAATGAATGGATGAATGCTGACTTGTGTTGAAAACTACTTTCAATGCTTTAAAGACTAGAAATGCTCTGTACAAATGCAGTCTGTTTAATATTTACCTGGAAAGCCTAATGTGATTCAATACAGTTCTGCTTGTAAAGTCAACTTTAGGGAATTTTCATTGTTTCTGTTGGTGGTTTTCTGCACCACATTTTATTCAAGGTTGTCTCAGGAATTACGGAAAAATTATAAAAACCATATGATGTAGTTCACTACAAAAGCACCTTCAAACCTCCATTACCTTAGTAATATATACACAGTTAAATTTACACATAAAGTCAACAAAACTGGAACATTTTATACTTCTTAAAGGCTAAATGTATTTACCTAACAAACACAAATTGAGTCACAAAGTTAAATATTATTGTTTGTTACTTCTCAGAAGATAATAATAAAAAACTGACAATACTGCAGCTTTTTTAGCATAATATATTTTCATATCAAACTGAGACCAATAAACTGACCAATATAACCTTTCTGCAGGAATACCAGTGTCTCTGTGTACTATTTATTGACCCATAGGTAGCAAGAAACTGCTAGACAAAAGTGCATGACAGGATAACAGTTTTGTAGAAAGTGTCAAATACATTGTGTGTGGATTAATAGAACTGAAAATCACTTGTAAAATCATTTTTTTATTGTGTATCTTGGTCATGATGATTTAGAAAAAGAAATCTTTGGCTTTCTTATCAAAATTTTTCCTTATGTTTTTTATTTTAGCGGAACTTTTTTTTTATAAAGTTCAAATATCCATATCAGCGGTGACTTTGAAAATCCAAAGCTAGTCAGGTTAGTTTATACTGCTTTGTTTCACAAATAAAACTACTGTAACTACTCAATGGTAGATACCAAACACAAATCAAAGTCACTGTCATGTGTTCATTGCTAAATGATTGTGTGCTCCAGAAGGTGGGGGGATGTTCTTGTGAAATATTCACTGAAAAACTCATCTCACCCTTTAGTATGCATCAATTCATAATATGAATAACACACCATGAGACATGGAGGACATCTTATTACAAGACATTTTTTTCAAGGGCAAATGCAGAGTTGTTTTCAGCTGAATATATATTTCAGATATATATA
>JAPZDV010000010.1:2920509-2957014 GCA_029814665.1 Acanthurus lineatus | reverse complement strand
AGATCAACATAAAAAAAAAAAAAAAACTCAGCTGAGGTACTTCATCTTTATTTTTTTGGCTGAAAACTTGCCATGTCATTACATTGCTGCAGTTCACTGTTAAAATGTTTCAAGTTCCTTTTAAAACATCCTTTTAAAGCAATTAGCTTTGTTAATGAAACACACTCAAGTCATCAAAACAGCAAAGTAGCTAACCTCTCTCCCTGATGAATAATACTGACAGCAGTCAGCCAACAAACTTTCCTCCTGCAGCCTACACAGGTACTACACCGACTGCTAACAGCTAAGCTAACTAACAGGCAAAACACCAGCTGCCAGCTGATATTAACACAGATTTGGCTGTGAAGGTGGTGTACTTGCTCAGCTTCATACAGAACATGACTTGTATATTTTCTGTCTCATTTTCTTTTTGTGAACTATGTTAATTTATTTGCCATCATTAGTTGCTAGAGTCGCTCAGTGATCCAAGAGCTGAGCTACCTGAAAAGTCACACTTGAAAAGCTCTTGAGCCTCTTTTCAGCTATCAGTGAGCACACTCTGTGCGGGCGGCATCACTTATAGAGCCTGGAGAGGTTGAGGGCAGATCCAGGCGGCCCTGTCAGGTTCCACTAGGGCTCTGAAAAGAGCGTGGGCAGGAACTCTCATTTACCAGTCTGGATGGGGATTTTTAGATTGGTAACTATTTGTGTCATTGCAGGAGTAATCAGTGGAAGAGGAGCATGTGAAAGGGAATTAGCAGAGACACTTCTCTCTGTAGAGACTCATTGTTATTCAAATACAGTTTGGATGCAAAAAATAATACACTTTATGTATTTTAAACAAAAATGTACATGTCTTTTATGGGGGTTAGGGTTATGCTTACTTTTACTCATGTTAAACAAAGAAATAATCAATTTAAAAACTAAAAAAGACAATTTAGAAACAGAAAAAAGCCTTGGATATCCACAGTTGCTCTGCTCTAAAAAGAACATTATATTATGTCGGGCAACCAAATACACTTTTGATATTTTTTGATATTTATAACAGTTTGTAGAATGTATTAGATTCAAGCAAGTTGTTAAATATGATGAAATATATAACAAATATAATGTGTTTATTTGTTCAGTTGCCTGTATTGGACAGTATACAATTTTTATTCACAGTTTGTCATAATTTTGATAATATTTTATTATTATTATTATTATTATTATTATTATTATTATTATTATTATTGTTGTTGTTGTTGTTGTTGTTGTTGTTGTATTTTAACTAAAACAAACCCTAACACTAACCCTCACTACAAACAAAATGATTGATTAATTAACAAACAATTACTGAGACACCAATCGGTTGTTTTTATTCTTTAGGCTGCATCTCTTTCATGTGACATTTTACTGTTTTTTGACTTAAATAGATAAAACGTGTCTGAAGCTTTTCTTTAAAGTTCGTTTTTACATGTTTACTTGCATCTGACACAAGAGATGATAAAATCCTGGAGAAGTGCTTGTCAAAATGCATCTAAAAATATATGTCTGCATGTCATTTTTGTGGGCTCAGATTTGACTGAAACCGAGAGCAGTCACATTCTTGACGTATTTTCACTCCACACCAAAGTTCCTGTCACTCAATGCTCCATCAATGTAAAATGACAGAAGAGTTTGAAATTCTGTTAAATGACAGAAACATAAACTTCTTGTAAATAATAATTTTCAAATTCAGTATTTTACTTCTTACCTAAGTTAACTATCCAAACTTTCCAGAAACTTGGGTGTTAACATGGCTTCAAATGTGCATTTTTTGTTGGCATTGTGTTGCAAAGTTGTTGATTCATCTCTTCGGTAATTTGAGAAGTTGTAGCTTGTGTCCTTGTTTTGCCACAGTAACACGCAGTACCTACATAATGTTTATTCATAAATTATGGCACACATTTAGCAATGTAACACCCGCAGTGGTGTGAGTTCTGTCAGCGTGGCATGCAGCATGGTTTCTGCCGTACAAAGTGTTCCAAGGTGCCGTGGCTCTGTGTTTCATGGCATTGCTGTAGCGACTGAGGTAAAATATAGATTCCCACATGAATGAAGAATCATCAGCATTGCTGCTGGGTGGATCAGATGGGTGGAAGGGCGGCCCCCAGGCTCTGCGGCAACAGAAACAGATCTTCTGTCCCAGCTAGGCACAGTCCCAGATGGGTCCCATGTCACCACACACACACACACACACACACATACACACTCACACTTGATTCAATTTGCAGTTGAAGGAAGAAAATAGTTTGTTGCACATTAGCATGGGAATTGAACATGCTCCAATACATCCTGACACACACACACTCACAGACACACATACGCGCACATGCAAATATACATTCAAAGGAGTCTCAGCAGGGTTGCCAGCAGTATGAAATGTGCTCCAGTAATTGTATATAATTTTCATTTTGCATACGTGTGTTTACGTTCTGCTCTTCAACAAACATTTCACACTAACTGAGCCATGAAATCAAAAGCAGAATGCTCAGGGGGACCGGGGGGGTCAGGTCTGGACCTGGCAGGGTTTCTGTGATGGTCAGCTGAAAAATACACCCAGTTTGTTTGTGACCGTAAACAATAAACACAGCCACTGTTTCCATTGCAGTCAAATGTAATTAGACACTGATAAAACACAACAAATTACACCACAGCTGTTCATACAAATCAGCCTGGCTGCTCACGAGACCCTGACAGAATAGTTTGTGGTCAGACCACTGGATTGAAACTTAAATAGGATTTTCTGCTTTTCTGCTGAAATTGGAAATAGCAGGAATGATTTTTTGTGTGTTCCATTTCCTGAATCTACAGATAACCTTGAAGGGTGTACACAGCCCTCCTGTAATGGTGTATTTGCTGGGCTGTGCATGGCATAACAAACTCTTACACACACTTGACCATGGACCTAGTGCACACCACCTAGGTGTGTTATGTGACATTCTTATATTGCTTGTTGATGATCGTTTTCAAGTCTATGTGACCATCATGTTTGATTAGCTGCTATAGCCTCATAACTGCATTATCATCAAAGGCACAACTTGATATTGCTTCATCCCACTGTCCACACTGTGCTGTGTTGTGTTGTGTTCTGGCGATTTCATGTCAGCCTATAAAAATCACTTATCATCCAAAAGTGTCCTCGTGTCTGTTGAGGGTGTGAACAGACTGTCTAACTGAAGGCACACAAGCAGCTTTTTTTCTATCTTTCGTCCTGTTTTTGTGAGAAATTGTCTGCCTGTGACGATAACATTTTACCTGTGAATTATTGAGGATTTATGAATGAATATTTGAATGCCATATCAATAGTTAATTTACATGCATTTTGCAAAACAAGTTTTTCTTTATGTGTGTGTCTCTTCTCGGATGAATGCAGTGACAAAGAGGAAGGAACTCTGTGTTTTTTCTTCTTATCTGAAGAGGCAGACTGCATGGAGATAGATCTCAAAAATGTGTTCAGACATTACAGTAATGGCAGAAGCAGAACATTATTGTTATTGGCACCAGTGCAAATATTATGGGTTCTCCTTCCTGCCTCAAACACAAGCACACACATGCAAGGACCTACAAAACATGATAAACTCTAAGTGTAATAGATAAGGTGGGAGAGTGCTATATGTTGCTATAACAATCATGTTAAAGTTGTTGCTGCTGAAAGATTACGATAAAGGCTGGGTAACACAGGCTATATAATCTAAAATAATATGGGGCTGAATATCCGTCATTGGTCCCTGAAAGCCTCTGGGTGATGCATTGCACCTGTTGCACCAATGATATTTATGCCAGTAAGTAATGAAGAAGTGACGGAGTTATCACAGACCTCAATGCAGTAGATTCTGTTATTAAAAAAAAGATGTTTACTTAAATTTAATTCATAATTTAAACAACATCAAACTATCATCAGTATTTACAAGAGTTCTGTGCAGTGGTGCAGTGGTACCCCCTCATATAATGATGAGAATGCCAAAGTACTTACGTGATTGTGGACGGTACAGGAAGTTCCTGCCATTGCCAAGATCCAACTCTGCTTTGGTGGCATCTCAGTCAACCAGCAAAAAGACTATATTCACAATAAATTGCACATTTTTTCAGTAATATTCTATTTATGTTATTTTCCTTATTAAAGCCTGTGGGTGTTGTAATTTTAAAAAAATCCAGTTAGTTTAAATTATTTTGAATTTGTCTTCATCTAGCAAATAATGGCTTAAGACATGACATGCTTGTGGTTTCATGTAAACGTCCAGCAGTATTACTTTAATTTTGACATTGGTGGATACATGAAAGTGGTCTGCAGGGACCCCGTGGGAGCTTTTGGCATTTATGATGACATCTGACCACAATTTCATGTCATCTAGAGCCTTTATGGATAAGTTGGCAACACGATAATAAAGGCTTGTCAATAGATTCTGTGACCATAGTTCCATGTTTTGATCATGTAAACCACACAGTCGCGCTGCTTCTGTCATCTGATAAAACAACACATGGACGCCATATGAACTGTGAGACAAGATGTGTCTGATTGAAGCTCTTGTTTTAAACAGTCAGAGTAAGTGATCAGCCTAACATTTGTCACGCTAAATCTCACTATTTACATTTCACCAAGTCACTATACCATCTCACCTCTGACCCTTCTCTCCACCTGCTTCACCTCATCTGTCTGAGCTACACGGTCATGCTGCTTCTGTCCTCTGACATAATGTCTCATTCATGCATGTTGTGTGAACAGTGAAGTAGTTATTTATGGGTAAGCTATGTGTAATGTGTAAAAAAAACCCTAAAAACCTTTGAGTTACTTCCACTTTGATTTGTTGTGGCTCCAAATGTCCACTCTTTGTATTTTGGCTGCCATCCAGACTGAAAATAATACCAAATTGGCAGAAATTGTCGCACACACAGGCACACACTCCAATGTTGATTTAGCCTCCAAGAAAAAAGGAAAAGTGAGCGTCTGATATCAGAATATATGTAGCTACACAGGTATGACGGACTCAGACTCTGCTACAACTCTCTGTCTCCAATGCATCATGCACACACACAGCCATCCACCAAGCAAACAAAACACAAATGGACTGCTAGGATGGTTTCCTCCTCACTCACATGCAGTTCTAGTTGACTGATCTGTAGCACATCTTAGGTTAAAACAAGATGTACACAGGCTGTAGCAGCTTCTCTCTGGTTAGCAGTTCCATTGTTCTGAAATCACTCATGTACTAAACTGATTGGATGTAAAACAGTGGTTTTATTTTAATTTTTAATAGAAATTTTTGCTAAGCACAATCCAGTAGTGGTCGGATGTTGGTAGGGACATGTCCTTACAATTCTGCACCCTTGTAAATGTCCATAATGGTGTTTTTTTATGCTTAACAAGGGCACTTGGGGACACAAGACCGTTTTCATTCCATTTCGGTGTTCACATTAGGTTCTGGAGTTGTTCTCAGTAAAGTTTTATGTACTTCTTAGCGTTGCGTGGTCATTGCAATGATGTATCGTGCTTATTCTGCCTTCTGAGTGAAGTCAGGCAACACGCATCACTTATTTGATCAAGGGGGAACAGGAAAGTGAGAAGGTAAAGCTCAGTGTGACTATTTGTTTTTAATGAGCTTTTCATCTGTGCGTGGAAGGGATTTTGTGTATGGGTGGGTTTGTGTTTTCGTCCATGTACTGCATGCATTGGTGTGTGAATGTGTTGTTGCACAGCTTCCCTGCTGGATGTGTGAAAATAAATGGATATATTTAGGTTTTGTCTTAGCAGCAGTTTTCTCCTGTCCTGCTGTTGAAGAGCTACTCGGTGAAAATGTGTTTTTCTGTTATTAGGAGGCATGTAGCTATCTGAATAATGCATCCTGAACCCTGCCTTGTTATTGTGGCATACATATACAGTAATGTTCACAGCCAGGCGGTTCAAAATGGCACCATAATGTGCCTCCTTGTATGCTGTTAAATATACATGAATAGTAAAGTGCCTTTCTTTGTGAAAATCACTAACTACAGCAGTGAAAAGCTTGAACAGGTTTTAGTGGACCAAGACATTTGGGTTATTCAAGTGTTCACAAAGATTTGCATGGCAAGCACTTTCAGCCACACATGAAGGGTGGCAAGGAAGACTTTATGGGTTTACTTGCCGACTCTTATTATAGCCAAAGATTAGAAAAGTGTTTTATCTTACCTAAAGTGATTATCTGCAGCACTGTCAGGAGGGAATAGCAACATCTGATGAAAAGCTATGAAAAGTATCGAGAAGTTTAGTCCATCATACCACATAGTCATTCAGAAATGACTTAAATCTCGATTTTATCTTGAGTTGTTTCCTTTTTTCTTTTTTCTTGCTTCTTATTTGCAATGAATATAATCAAAACACAATGCTGAAATACTATGACCCTTTAAAATTGAGTTAGTTAGGTTAGCATTTTTATGTACTATTTATTGTTTACATCCAGTAGACACAGGGCAACATTAGCTTCTGTACCTTGAACTACAATCTGTATATCTGTCTGAGTCAAGTCTTTAGCTTTGATTCTTTAGCAGATAACGGCTTTAACCAAGTTTTCCAGCCAGTCATTATCTTGTGGACGTTATGTGGATGCTGAAAATTTTTTTATTTCTTATTTTTTTCCGTGTCACTGTGTGACTCTGTTTTGCATGGCAAAAAATAATGTTCCATGGGAGTTTTTAAAATATTGGTTAATGCTAGGCATACCACTGGATTCATTCCAACTTTGAAAAAAAAAGCTTAAATAACAATCAGTAATGATGTTAACACAAGAAGTTTGAAACAGACTTTTGGCTTGATTGATTTCGTCAAAGTGTATTTTAGTTGAATATTAATCTTAGCCCACTTTTGAAACACAGCGTGCAGCCTGGCTTTAAAGTAGCCAAATCGACAGCAATTGTATGAAATTCAAACTTCGTTGTAATGGATCAGTAAAAAGCTGTACAAACATAACATTTTTTAAACTTTCCAAAACTATTTTCTATTTTGGAGAACAAAAGTGAGCCTTGTTGGCTATAAGGAAAGATGAGATTGACAGAGGATTGGCGGCGAGGACTAACACATTTTCTCACCCTTGCGGTTTGCCAGGAGGTTGTCTTACCTCCTGCATTCGTGGACTGAGCCCCTCTAGTTATTATGATAATGATGGAGCCCTGCCATCAGTGTGTGCAGCCCATTGTGAAACTAAGCTCTCCATAATCTAGATGGGGGCATTTAGCCATTTGGAATGCTTGCAGATAGACAGACAGATCTGCAGTGGCTAAATATAGGCTGGGCTAAGGATTTGAATGTTAATGGTGATACTTGAAGGGTTTTCTTACACCTGTGGGCTTTAAAATGATAATGTCCATCTGCTAACCAACTGCCCTTTAGTTTAATGTGTTGGTTCATTCATGGAGTTCTTATAGCAATTGGTTCAAACACTAATCAGCAGCAGTGCAGTTGAGAACTTGAATGAGAAAGAGATAAGCTCGAGTGTTGGTGCCTGACTCTCTGCTTGTTGACATTAAAGTAGCTCCATCAGTGATTTAAGCGTGAATAATTGATTGCTTTTAGCTCCATTCCTCTTCTCTCTGACTCATCATCCTCATGCGCCTGCTGTTTCTGTTTCTTTATAGCTGGTGTTACCAGAGTATTCCATCCATGGGCTCTTCTGCATCATGTTCCTGTGCGCCCAGGAGTGGCTGACTGTGGGCCTCAACATCCCCCTGCTCTTCTACAACACATGGAGGTAACTATCCAATCCATCAGTTTTTGTGTGTGTGTGTGTGTGTGTGTGTGTGTGTGCCATCCTGGGCTTTTATGTCATGTCCACACTTAAACACGCTTCAAAGACTAGCCTTTCTTTTTTTTTCTTTTTTTTTTATCCATGCACCAATGCAGCTTTAGGTGCACTGTTATTTCATACGTTTGAAGTCAGAGTTTGCTCTGTTTTATACTTTGCTAGGTGGCTAACAGGTTGTACATGGTTATACCTGAATGTAGAGTTACATTTTTATTACCTTAATGAGCTGAAGAGGCAGAATGCACTGATGGGGCCATCACACAATGGAAGAAGCCCACCACACACTGCCGACTTTGTGGGTTTTGGATTTAAACAGGTTGGAGCTTTTGCTGTAGTTAGCCTACCTGTAGTAGGCTTGCTTCTAAAAGGTATTCTGTTGGGTTCAGTGTAGGCTTGAAATGATGGTTATCAATAAGATTAGGTTTAAATAAGTAACAGTTATGATACAGAAATGATTTAGGGAAGCTGTATACTTTACACAAATTAGCATGTTTTTCATGGTTGTTGTCCACATTGGCATATTGTGACACTCCTAATACAGGCAAAGTTAAACTTGTTCATCCAGAAAAGTAAGATTCATGATATACTGACCTTTTTCATGTAAAAATGTGTGGGAAAGGGCGTAGTCGTATTAAATCTTGTTGAGGTCACAATATTAACGTCACAGGCTAAAACTGCAAATTATTCTGTATTTTTCTTAGTATCAACAAATCCTATTGAAAGACCAAACCTCCTTCAATACAAATCTTTCAATACTTTATAATTCTTTAGCTCTGTCAGAGGCTCTTAGCCCTAAGCCTGTTTTTTTCTTGTAAAGAGACTCACAATATGGATGTTTGTTATGGTATTATATTACTATTAAAGAACAGGCTACTATAGTTGTCAGCAAGCATTACTCAAACAGGAGGAAACACTGCATTACTTGGTGACTATTTTAACACACATTTGATGCTCTAATGAAAAGTTATAGCAGAGAATAGTATTTGTGGAGTGAGCCAAAATAATCTGCAGTGTGTGTGTCTTCATGGTTATGAAGGAACATCTCATCCAGTGCAACAGCATGGCTCATTTTGGAAGATAATGGAGCTCTATGGGGCAAAAGAACAAGTTACTTCAAATGCTCTAACACATCTTGTACTTCTGCAAAGGCAGTGTCAGAAAAATGGGTCACCAGTCAGTGATCATCAGATTTCTTTTGCTGCTCCTTCTTTGTCTGTCTTTGTTGCTGCTCTTCCCGCCGGTGCAAGTTAGACATAGACTGCTGGTAGCCTGATTGGTTGAAGCCAATGTGCTCAGCTGGTGGAAGCTACAGACTGAGAGGACACGAGGAGAGAGTAGCAGGAGAGGAGAGGAATGAGGAGAGAAAAAGAGAGAAAAACATCTTACTGTTTCATTAATTGGAGACTGTGCCAGATGCCCATCGGCTACAGATGCTGCTTCCTGCACAGCTGAGAGATGAGAAGACAAGGAAAGGAAGAGAGAGAGAGAGTGAGAGAGAGAGAGAGAGAGAGAGAGAGAGAGAGAGAGAGAGAGAGAGAGAGAGAGGGTGAGACAGAGATGGAGGAGGGTGGAAAATGAAGGAGGAAGTAGCAGGATGTTGGACAGTGAGGCGAGAGAAAAAGTGAGTGAGTGATAGGAGAGAGATCTAATATTGACAAGGTGATTCAGAGGAGAGTGAGAGAGGGAGGGAGGGAGACACTAATGATGTCTCAGTATGTGATCACACCAACATGTTTTGATGTGGTTGTATGTATATATCTGTGAATTTATGCTTAGCTTCTTGCTTATGATACCACATGCTTGTGATTCTCTTTAGAGTTTACATCTGTTGCTGGAAATGCTTTAAGGCCAGATGGACAAATTTGCCAGCAACAAAGCTTGAGCAAGCTTAAACATTCATTTGTATTGAAGGATGTTTTGTAGAAAACAATCTTTTTCATTGAGGACTCTCTCAATAGTTACGCCATTTTTGTCATTTAGTGAACTAACCCTGAAATTTCAACTGGCAAGGCTCTGAAACACCGTGCACCCACTAAGTTTGGGTTTTGTTCTTTGCAAGGTTTCAAGTTCACTGTGGGGATTTTGGAAGCAAACTGTTTTGCCTGATGATTTTCTAATTTTGTTGAATTTGTCATTTTCGCATTTCTTTTGTCCCTCCAGCGTGGGAAAGTGGACTTCTTAGTTGAGATGTTTCTTTATTTTTGGAGTGCTTCTGATTCATATAGGAAGCTTGCAAAGGGGTGTTTTATTTTTATTTTTAAAATTTACCTTACTTTATTTTATAAATTTATATTTAAAGACAAGATGAATGATTATAGCTAGCAAAAACCATTTTACTGGCCATATGGCCATGTGAGTGTTTGTGCCTTGCCTCCGTAGAGGAATCCTCATTACATAACGTCTGGTAGGATCTAAGTAGCTGAACCATTCATGGAGATATTTCATTGTTTATTAAAAACATGTGTTTATGCCAGACAAAAAAAACCTCTCACAATATGTGGTTGCAAAGGCGTGGAGGGAAATTCCAAGATATGTTGGCCATTAAGTGCTGTAGTTCCTTAAAAGCAGTGGGCGGCAGCAGGACCCTTTTTAAAGTCCTTGAATATGTTTGTGTGTGATTGTGTTTCATTCAACAAATTTGCACTCACCAAGCATCTTAAATGTCTATGACATACAGCAAAGCAGGAAGTATTTCTGGTACCTTTGCTCAGGGGAATTGTTAAACAATTGTGTCAATAGTTCTTATAATTAATGACATTTTATTAGCTAATTTAATATAATAGTGTGTTATGTATTAGCTAACCTTGTTTACATCATCAGTCATTTGTGCATGTATCTTTGGTAGAAATACATTCATTGACTCATTGCAAATCCCTTCTGTCACACTCAAAATACATCAAGATGAATTTTTTTAGCTACATAATTGAAAATTTTATACATGCATGATTCATCATTTGACCGACTGAAATGTGAATTGGTAAATGTACATTTTATTTCATCTTGATTCAGTTTTAATTAACATATGAAAGTGAATTGTTGATCATTTCATAGTGGTTAAGAGCCAACTTTCATTAATTAACATACTACTGGATACATCACATGCATGATGATAGCAACTTCCTGAACAGCCTGCATTACCTATCATACATCAAAAACGTGGTTCATATGAGTGATATTCTCTTTGATGGGCTCTGCTGACCAAAAAGAGTGAAAAACTAACCCAAAGTTCAATTGGTCTGTTACATTAACATCCATTGTTACAGAAATATCGTTCATTTGTATCAGCGCTGGGGTTAATAAAAGGCAAATCCCCCCACTTTGAAAAGTAATGAAGCAAATCAATCCATAAACAGCCCTCTCAAAGCAACAGGCAACTGGTGGAATTCCCTCTCCATGTTTTATCATGGGGATTTTCCTTGCGCACTCACTTTTTTTGTGACATAATTTCTATTTTATAGTTCTAACAGCCCCCTGAAAGAGGTCTCACTGGGATGTAAAAGCTCCAAAAAAACATCTTACTATTCCCTAAACCAACTCTGCAATTAATTACTGCCAGGTTGTGTTTGGCTGACAGTGCACATCTTCATTTTACACACTTGTTAGAGAGCTGTTTGTGTAAATATTGATTAAACTAAAAGCATAGCAGTGGCAGGTGCAGTTTCTTTTATAGGCTGGCTTTTCTCTCAAGCTTTTAAATAAGTTAGCAGCTAATAAACGACTTTAAGTTGAAACAGAAGAAAATGTTTCATTGAAACATCCTAAATCTTCATTTTAGAGTTTTATTGAAATTTTTATCTCACAGGATTATTAAGCCCCAGCCCTGATACCCTTACAACCACATAACTGATGTGGGTGAAACTATATTTGAATACTTATTCAAATATTTAATCATACTTTGTTTATCTTGTTGGGAACTTCAACGTTTTTCACCACAAGATAAGTCAAACTTATTGCTCTTGTTAGGATGTTCTTTGCTAACCCCTCTACTCTAACGCCTGTTAAGCCTTCAATTTTGTATATATTTAGTTTACAAAGTTTTGCATGTATGCATCCTTGATTTCTCATGGAGGTTGGGTGACCATTATTTTTTCCACTAAAATTACTGTTGGCTAGCTGTCACTGGTAGCTAATTAAATTGGACTCTGTAACTTTATTAAAAACCCTTTTTCAATAATGAAATCCTTTTTTCTAGCTAATTATTTTTTTAAAAAAAGAACCTTGTAAGATGCACTTTGACATGCATTCGACCTTTAGTGTCTGCTGAATTCATTTTTTTAGCCAACCTATGCATAATCACTGTTCATGAGAGGCGGTTTAGCAAACTTACAGAATTACTATTTTCGCCCACATCTGCTGCATGATGGTATCGCCTAACTCATCATGCCATCTCTTTCCATACTATTTTCTTCCCCATTTCCATCATCTCCCTCGCCTCCCTCCCTCCCTCCTTCCTCCCCCACCTCCCCCTGTGGTCTGGAACGGGTCAACTACCCGCGATGTGGTCTCTGCCCTCTGTGGTAGGTACTTTCATTCCCCAACGGACACTAAGGAGCTGCTCTACGACCCGGCATCCGTGATGAACGGCGACACGCTCAAGTTCTGCCTGAAGGAGGCCTGGTGCAAGCTATCCTTTTTTGTCCTCTCCTTCTTCTACTATCTCTACTGGTGAGCACATGATATGCAGTGTAGGATGATAATTGGATTACATGTAAAGGGATAACATTAATTAATCTGAGCATTAATCTGATTACAATTGCAAGGGTAACAAACAACAAAATTGAGCTGAGGCCTCTTAAAAAGTATATTCCATAGACCAGTTTTTGAGAGCAAAAGGTGAAAACATGTAACTGTTTAAGTGTGAAAAAGAATACCCACATTCTAGACTTGATCCCAACCTTATTGCAGTCATGTGGTTATTAAACTTGCTTTGATTTCCCAGCTCTCCTGAAGCAATGTGAGTGCAAATCACTGAATAAAGTAACCATTTCTCTGGCAATCACATGCAAGGTATTTCACATACTGTAGATCAGTCAGGGTCCGTAGGTTTACTGTTAGCCCCCCCCCCCCACCAACTATTAATGCATGTGATGTTAAGAGAAGTTGATTCTTTACTTCATTGACAAGCACTACGAGAATACTCCAGTGGACAGCCGAGGGATAAAACTGCTACGCCTTGTTAAAATCTCCATTATTCTGTGTTTTTATACATAAGATGGTAATTCTATAAGCTATGGTATTTATTCATTTGCATAGTTTTTTCTGTTTGTGCAATGTTTTATGATCTTGTCTGACTAATGTTTTTGCTAAAATGTTCTGCTGTTAGCCAACATGATTCTAATGCACACTCTGTTCCTGTTCATGTCTCATAATGCTGTTATTAATCACTCCGGATTCTTGTTCCATGTGTCATGTGGGTGCTGCAGTGTGTGGAACCTGGACATATCCCTCTAATAGGTCTTATCAATGGAAACACTTAAAGGTACAATCCTTATATTTTTTTTGACCGTTTATGCAATATGAGAAAATTTAGACAAAATATTATTAAAAAATCTGACCCTAATGGTCTTCCATAGGTGCCACGGTTTTGATAAATTCTTTTGATATCTATCTTGATCTATGTCAGGGTCTTATTTGCTGTTAGTTACATAGCTGAGCTTGAGAAATTTTTTCCCTGTTGTTTGGAGCCATATCAGGTATAAACCACTCTTTTTTTAAACCCAAGATAGTAAAAAGTTTTTAAGCACAGAAGAGGATTTTTATGAGAGCTGAAAGTGGCCATGGTCTCTACTGTCTTTTATCATTCTAGTATCCTGAGACAATTATTTTATTAGAACAAGATAACAAGGCTCATTTTCCTGTGATAACAGGATAAATTAATGTGTTATCACAAAATAACAAAGCTCATTTTAATTTATACGTTATCAAAGGAAAACAGGTTTGTTGTCCTGTGATAACGCATTAATTCATCCCATTATCACAAGAAAACAGAATGAAAAAAGATGGTAGCATCATGGCCATTCTCAGTTTCCGTTTTTGTCGATTATCCAATAGTCCAAAAAGGATTGCAACTTTAACATGGAGTTGTTTTTGTATGTGTGTGAAAATGCTGTGATTAAACATTTAACATATGCTTTTGGGTCCCTTCCTTGTAAAGAAATGATGTGCTGTGGATATCTCGTTTAAGGAAGTACATGCTAATGTTAATATGTTTATCACAACAAAACCACACAGGTAGAAAAGCAACATCATGAGCAACAGGTGACTTACACTTTTATTATGACACATGATACTGTTTTTAGTTTTTAGTAGCATCTTTAAAGTTAACCTGACTTTAAATCCTAAAATCTTTATGCAGCATTCAGAAATGTAACATGCAAGAATGCAATATACCTGACTTCACTCTCATGTGGCTAAAGCACTGTGTTCTTACAGATGCAGCTATCAGGAAACTGTTGTTGCTGGTATTAATTATAATAGGATGTCTATAAACTTTTAACACATGATCAAATGTACAGTAGAAGCTTGTTGTCAATTATATTTGTATTTTTGTTTAAGTTTAATTTTATGTTCAGCATTTTTGAAAATCTGTTTTTCATGGATGGAAATATAGCATGTCCATGGCACAGATTCCAAACTTTTAGAGTTGACCATTAGAAAATATTATTGTTTTCCACTGAGAGCATTAAATACTCTCAAAAATCTTTTAGATATTACAAGTGCTATGAGAATATGATGAATTTTCCCTCCTGGCATGGTTTAGTGATAGAAACAAAGGGAACAAATAGAAAAAAGCTAATGTTCAATGCTTATGCATATCTCATCCATTTTCACACCAGTGCCTACATCAGTAGATGAAGTCAGTATGTTGTTGGTTTAATGAATAAGAGCCCTTAGAGGTAAATTTAAAGGACCATTGAATCTTGAACATTGCTGTCATTAAGGATAAAAATGTATTGTAGGTTCTAAGTTAAGTTGTTTAGGTACCCTAGACAAGTTAATTTACAGGTTCTGGGAAAAAGGTCAGTAGGAAAGTAAAGTGTACAGCATATGTTTCAAGTAAATACACTAAAAATATTGACCAGTGCCACTTGATCTTGCTTCCCTAAACTTTTCTGATAAAGAAAGCACTGCAAAGGGTTGGCTTTATGCTAAGATTTGTAGCCCAGTAGTCATGTCCCCATAGCATGGTTAGATTTATATCATAGGATTTATTTTATTATAGTTAGAGTAAGACAAGGTAAAAGCACATCCTGACTGGTGTGTTTTGAGCCTGTTGTGGACACTGGAGGCCTGTAGTTGTAACTCAAGCTTTCATTTTGAATTTATATCATCTTGCTTCTCCATCTCACTTCATGCTGTCCTGCTGTAGCTCATGTTGAACCTCTTTGCTGTTTTAGAGACCACTGGCAGCAGCAGCCGCAGCAGCAGCAGTGAGGTACTTCTCTACAAAGCAGGTGGACGGTTCATTCACTTTCAATTTTATCAGGTTCAAGAGGACTCGTTTTTCTGAAATTCTTATTTTAAATTCAACTAATTCAAGATACTAACTTTTTAGAAAAAAAAAAAAAGATCACATTGTAAATGTAGTTTATATATCAAGAATATTGGTGCTCTCCATAACTAAAATGGTTAGCCATCTACAAACAGTAGGTGGGTGCACTGGACTGTTGAAATGGAAGTGAAGCTCTCTGAAACCTGCTTGAAACGTGTATCTGTTTTCTTGCCCTGTGACACCGACCCTTCTTTTTCACTTCTCCCTCAAAAAACCAAACACACTCCAGCACCGCTCGCCTGCAACTGTGACCTAAAGATCCTTCACACCTTCACAGTAAATCATACTGCACACACAAACACACACAGGCACAAAAGCCCATGTACGGTATGGACATAATGAATTTGTGCATGCACTCACAGACACACAGCTCCACCTGAGCACTCACCCCCACACCTGGGTGACGGGTGATTTAAAATCCTTTTTGGTTGCTCAGTGGAGCTTATCTGGTGCAGATGATCCAGTGGAATTACTCTATAACTCTTGATTTTGTCCACCTGGACACAGCAGGGGGAGAGCAGCACAGGCATGGAGCGAATCGAACAGACCTGGGCTAAATGTATCTCTCATAAGGTTTCACCTGTCTGACACATTTTTATGTATAAATAAATAAATAAAAGAAAAATAATAAATAAATAGTTCAGTCCCTTGATGTTTGGGTATAAATTAATCAGGAAAGAGGAATCAGTGTGCTTGTCATTTTGTGTCAGTCTGAATACTAAAAGAGAACCCGTTAGAACCCGCTAGTTAGACAGTGTTTACACAGTTCTGTTCGACCTTGGCTGTGCTGAGCTCTGTGCTGTCACATCCTCCTTAGCTGTAGCTCCTCTGACATAGAATGATAATGAAGCCTTGTCTGACTAATGGAGTATCTTTCAGAATGTAACCCTTACCCTCCAACCTCTCACCTGTTTATCTTCTCTTTGTCCTCCTGAACTCTTGTCTTTCACCGGGTCGCTGTGTAAAATGTTACGTGCTCCAATAACAAACACTTCTCCCTTGCAAGGCACAGGTTTCCTGTCTGTTCTCGGCTTGGTTTAACCTCTGTGGTCTAACATTCTGTTCCTTATCATGTTGTTGTATGCTGCTACCCTTGTGCTATCCTGCTGCTAACCTTTTATTGTATTTGCTGCTCTTCCCATCTTCCCAGGCATGAAAATCTGGCCTTTTTATTGCTTACACACATACACACAAGCATGTACGCACGCATGCATGCACATGCAAGGTTAACCTCGGCTCATTAGCTAGACAGATGTTGAGACTAATGGAACGTGAAAGAAAGAAACATCATCATCATCATCTTCATCATCATCAAAAATGAGCTTAAATAAGATTTTACTATGTCAGAAAAAAACTGTTTATTCAATATTAGAGCTTCTTTACTGTGCATTTATATATACAGGGTTTTTTTTCAGTGAAGAGAAAGCAAATATGTTCATTAACTGTCTTCACCTCAAAATGTCATATATCAAGTTGATAAGAACAGTGTTTAATGAAAGTCACATAGGACTGATTTCTTAATGTTCACAATTATATTTTCCACAAAACAGCTTAGAGCAGCTCTCAGCAATACAACTTAGAGAAACAGAACAGTCACATTAATTCTACTTGGTAAAAATAGTTAGAAAGTTGGTGAAATGGTAACATCACACATTAAACATGAGAGCCATGCAGCACAGAGTCATAAGATACAACTGTTCTATGACTTTTTGCAGCACTGAGGTTGCAGATAATAACCAACTGAATGTCCCTCAACAATGATAGCCATGGATCTTCTTTAAAACCTAAAAGGCAAAATCTGAGTGCAGGTTTTGGTTTGTATGTTCAGGGCTACTGTGGAAATATGCCAGTGCAAGAGGTGGACACAAAGGAAGAAGAAGAACCGGTACAATCAATGACAACGACAATCATAGATTTATATTTAACATGTTTATGTCACACAGGGTTCCCAGTAACGTATTCACATGTGCCTCATTTTCGTAGTCAGCTACTCCCAAAAAGAAGTTGACTAATGGATGATTCCAGAGGAGATATTTCAATATTTTTTGTCACCCAATAACATTGATCAGTTCTCATCAAACATTTCTTAAATACAAACAATAAACAGTTAACTAATGTAGGCAAATCTAAGGTAGATCAAATATCAGAGTCCTTGATTGGCTCTGAGAGGCTGTTTACAAATAAAGGACTTTCTGATTGGGCTAAATAAGTACTTGTAATTACTTTTCTTAAAATAATCTGTCACTGTAAGTGAAGATCAGGCCACCATTAACTTCACTGAGCACTTAAAATGCAACTTTGTGCACACAAAAATATTTTTTTCCAGGTTTACTTGTGTGCTGTAGATGAGTGTACATGATAATAATTGATTCTGATGTCCTGCATCAATGATCCAGTCGCTTTCACTGTATCTCAATTGATTAATACTTGTCAGTTTAC
This sequence comes from Acanthurus lineatus, assembly GCA_029814665.1. NCBI lineage: Eukaryota > Metazoa > Chordata > Actinopteri > Acanthuriformes > Acanthuridae > Acanthurus > Acanthurus lineatus. The sequence continues at coordinate 2,939,248 of JAPZDV010000010.1, read as the reverse complement.
TGAATTAAAATTTTATACGTTCTCACTATAGTAAAGCCTTCCTAGCATAAAATTAACATCTTTATACTGTTATATCATGGTAGGTACTTAAATATCACATGTCTTGTTATATAAAGCATGTTTAGCTTATCTTGGACATTAAGCTGCTTAAAGTAAAAATGTTCTGACAGCTCTGATGGAGCTCAGGATGCTTAAGCACAAACAATTTTACTGTACAAACCTGGTATCTGTGTGTAATAGCTGACCTGACATTAATTACCATTAGATCCTGACCAAAGCCACAGTAGCTGTGCTGCATAAATGCCCACATCACTCTCTTTATCTTAGAGACAGATTTATGGTTTCTATCTGCTGTGTGATGCTGCAGGTGTTTATTAAAATCAGAGTGAAGAATCTGACACACAGTCAGCTGTGCACAACAAATGAAACAGCACTAATAAACTGGTACTTCAATCTAGATTTTTATGTAGAGCGAAATTAACATGGAGCATCAGAGACAGGGGGAGAATATAGTGCTGTGCATAGCTAGATGTACAATACAAGCCATGGATGCAGCTATTACAAGATTATTAAAAGATCTGTAAAGATATTTTCACAGTTAGCAGAATTGTCTCCAGTGCTTCTTGCCACATTTGAACACAGAGATTGGTCCATAATGCAAACTGCAAAGGGAGCCACAGCCTCGGTCTGCATGGCTTTATTCAGCAGTGATGTTCTCAAAGCTGCAATATCACAAACTGACTTACATGCAATGAACTTCATTTTCTTTCCTACAGTGTTACATCTATAGAATCCTCTACTGAAATGTCCATTAGTATACAGCTTCCTATGTGGCTTAGGCAGGTCTGAAATGAGTTACACATCAATGTCTGAACCCTACAGTCATGCCATGTGCTTGGAATTTCTCAGAAACATCAGCACTCTTGTTCTGTTTGTTCTCCACAGCTGACTGTGTGCCAGATTCTTTTCACTAATTAGCTTAAAACCTGCAACATCATGTGGTCACTGACACTTTCAGTCCGGCTTTAAACTGAGAAAATGATGTGCACATTTATGCATGTTGCACAGCAGCCATAGCTTTGGTCAGGATCTGAGAGTTAATTAATGTCCTTCTGTTTTACTACTAGAGCTGTCAGACATCTTTATTTTAAGAAGCTAATAACCCATGATAAGCAATACTCACTTACATAATTGGGCATGTGATTTTAAAGCATGTGATGTCATCCTGTAAAGCCAATTAAACGTTAGGAAGACACACTGCAGCAATTACTTTATATTTTGATCTGGTAAACTGAAAAGTATTTATTAATTAGGATGCACTCATAGTGACTAATTTGTCAATGTAGCACATTAGCTTAAAGCAATGTTGGAACTGATTGTATTTTGTTCAGCATTTTGAGATTTAAGAAAACAAAAACAAACGGAAGCCCACAAAGGCAAGGGGAAGAATAAGTCTTGATGAGCCATTTCCCAAGCTTCATCTGAGTTGTTTTCTCTCCTGTGTTTATGATTAAAAAACAGATTGAATTATTTTATTTTTTATCGATTTATCTATTTTTTCTCAAGTATATTTTTGGTGTTTTTATGCCTTTTATTTTGATAGGATAGCTGGAGAAGAGACAGGAATTTCTGGAGAGAGAGGAACGCAGCATCTGGCTGCTGGGCAGAATCAAACCCAGTGCCACTGCAGTGAGGACATGTAGCCTCTATACATAACTTAGCCTCTACTTATTTATTCATTTATTTATTTTTTTTTTTTTTACACAATCATTTTCTGACCAACTTCTTTTTGTTTCTGGTGGGAAAAGGTGGGGTATTTTTTCTTTTTAACTCATCTTTCATAAACTCATATTATGAGGCTCAAATGTTTGTTTTTGTAATACACATTTAGGCCACAAGAGAGTAAAATAAACCTCTACTCTACTACACATGGGAGAAGTTTGTGTTCAGGGCTTCAGGAGGCTTCAGGCAGCCAGGATGTGTAGTGTAAAACACTACAAGTCCACTTTAAAGAGAGTGTGATGGCTGAATGGGTTAGTTACTGGGACACTGAAGTTGTCTGCAGTTTCTTGACTTTTGAACACCAACTACTGACAGCTCCCTCAACTAAACATGGGCTGTAAATGCCACTTCTTTGTAACTGCAGCGTGCTAAAACCAAAGATCAATAGTTATTCATTGAATACTTGTACTAAATTCCTCTATTTTGCTTAGCTAAGAAGAAACAATGAGGTGATCAGGGCTCCAAAAAATGAGCAAATCTGAATTCTGAAAGAGCTGAATTATTTTCTGGCTTATATTAACAACCCTGTTCCATTTTTTTCCATGTAGTTACTCAATTTCAGCCTATATTATTCTCACTTTATACTTGTGGGACTCACATTTTAAGTCTTTTCATTTTGATGTAATAAAACATCAGATCCCCACTGAGTTAAAGAAGTAAAAGAGTGTGTCCTTCATATTTCATGTAATAAAATCCCTGTGTACAACAGAGCGCCTCTCCTGACGTGCTGCCAACAGCGCTATCAGCCGAGGAGTCAATCACAGTGAACGGCAGTAAAGCAGGTTGTACCATGTCTGCCTCAAAAGTGGTTTTAGCTGAATTCCCTGACAGTCAGCATCACCGGAGCGGAGAGCATCAGAGCAGCCAACAGACAGCAGCCACATCCCCCTCTGTTTCTATCACTACTCTCAGCTTCCACTGTGGCCATTTTGAGACTCAATTTGTATACTTTACAGCCTGTTTTGCTGTTATGGCTCTGCGTTTAAAAACCAATATTAAAACAGACCATTCAAGAGGAATAATGTCAGTGCTTGGTTTGATCCCTTGCTGTCATATCAACAAGATCATCACCAAAAATGTCCTGGAATAAGTGGGAACCCTAACACAGCTGTGTTGACCTTCTCTAAAAGCTAAAAACTTACAAAAATAGATAAAAACATGCTAACTGCATCGTATGCAGTGGATGCTGTGGAGCTGAATAATGTTCAGTGAAAATAACATGACAGGTAAAAGAAATTGGATTGGTCTTCCTTTGTGGTTCACCTCACACATGCATGTAATTCTCTGCACTCTAATGAGAGCTACAGCAATTGGATGTTACCTGACTGACGCACATGTTCCTGTGTTATAAGGTGTCATGTGCTCAGCACTAATTCACCTCACACTGCATCTACTGTTGGATTTTAGAGACATTTTTAAAACAAGTCCTGATCTAATGGCTGCTAACACCTTGTAACTGAATTCAATCAAACTAGACATGGAAACTGAACAAAATAGATGTTTTTATTATTATTATTATTCTAGCTCCTTGTGCAGAATTAAACATGCACAAATGCTTTTTTTTTCCTTGAATCAAGATGATAGATAAATTAAACTGCATTATATTTCTTCCATTATCACAAAGCACTAAGTGGCAAAATTCCTCTTAGCTATAATCTCTCACATAACAAGTCATAGTTTAGCATAAATTATGTTGGTTATAGTCTAATTAGGCTGTGAAAGTGAAGGAGCTGTTATTTAAAAAGCTACAAATGAACCCACTGATGCTGAAGCCAGATCTCACAGGTTTTTAATAGGACAGGGTCATTTCTCACTCTCCGTCTGTCCATCCTGCCCCACACACACATCCCCTCCTCTCTCTCTTTTCTCTCTGCATTATATTTTCTCTCTGTCCATGGATATTCATGAGTCAACAGAGAGAACTTGCAGTCTTCTCACCAGCAGAGATTAACAGAGGTGTTAGGAGCTCGGAAGGGCCTCGGGGATGAATTAAACGTTTGGAAGCATTAGTTACTGTCAGCGAGGTGCCGATCTGTTCTCATCAAGTCACATCTCAGTGAGACAAGTGTTGAATCTCCAATCTGTGATTTTTGGCTGCTGCTGTTTCATGCAATCCTTTATTAATCTCTTTTTTTTTAAAGGTAAACATCACAAACATCACTGTGTCTTTGATTACAAAAAAGCAAAACCTCTTAAACTGAAAATCTTTATTGTGGTAAACTCACTTTGTCACTTGGCAACAATGTGTGTTTTACAGCTTGTTTTGTACATGCTCATTGCATTACATGATGCTCATCAGCTTTTGCCTTTTCTTTTGCATTCAGCAACTTCTCTCCAGCTGCAGTGTTTTTCAGAATTGAACAAAACAGCACAAACATGCCAGGAAGGATTGTTGTTTTACACTTTTAGGTCATGGTAAAAAACCTAAAAATGTAAGACATTTGATATAGAAACAGTGTTATTGGCAACAGTGAAAAGGCACTGTTGTTAGAATTTCTGGTTTAAAGGTTATTTGTCAAAATGTACATCATGTTTTATGTTAGTTTTTAATTTTTCTATTCTAATCCAGGCATGGATCATTTTGAACATTTTGCAGCAGCTTTAGGTTCCAATTAAGTCTTCAAAAACATGAGAAATACCTTCAAGAAAATTTAAGCCACATGGAAAAGTATAAGGAATTTTCTTTTTGTGACAACCAAGTGAGGATCCTCTTAAAGCTCTGTGTGTTGCTATAGTTGCAAATAATTAACCATAAAATCATTTTCTTTGAAAAACTGTTAACACGACACTCTGACTGTCAGCGTGCGACGTATGTAAAGGTGTGTTTAAACTGAATGAGACTTCATTTAGTTAAATTGCTGGAGCTTTTCTGCAGGCACTGACAGTGAGAGGACTGGAACAGTATAGCCATCATGATGAAACGTTTTCATCACGAGCAGTCTTTGCCTCACTTGGCAGCTCTCATGTGCAGTGGTGTCTCTCCGATGATTTCATGCAATCCAAACTGGCTCCAGACTCATGGCTGCCTTCACACGTTCTCTTTTATTGAACAACAAATAGCAGCATTTTGGAAAGCTTCATGTGAGTAAATCTGTATTTCAGAGGTTCCCACTGCTCACACATGCATTACAAAAAATACTGTCTACTTTTTTTCAATTAATAGTTAAAGAGAACAATGAACCTCAGTATCCTCCATCGCTGAGTTGTTGGAATAAAGTTTGAATCAGCCGTTAGTTCTCTGTAAAGCTGATCATTTGAGAGGTTGTGAAGAAAAGCTTTAAAAAGCTGCTGTGCTCAGAGCACCTTGAGACCTTGTCCTATTGTGTGCTTTGTAAAACAAGCTGCAGCCTTCCCTGCTTCTCTGTCAAAATGTACAATAATAGTTTCCCTGGACGTCCCTGATGTCTTGTGTTGTGCCAGACAGGACAGAAAGCCACACTATGCAACTGAACAATGGCCACTAAGGCTTTAAGTGCAGTGACAGAATAATTGTAGAGGTTATTAACCAGGTAACAGGGCGCCCAGGCAGGGAACGACTGCTTTTTAAGAACAAATGCAACCTGCTGCATTTTTAGGGGTGTGTGACTTTCTTTATTATTATTATCTTATAGTACCCACGAAAGTCTGAGTTATAGATATGTGAGTTATATGGGTTTATAATATTCTAAGACAGGATATCACCACTCTGGAGAGCTCTCATAAAGCATTCTATCTATTGAGCTCTGTCCTAAAAAATTACACATAACCATTGTTGGAAGAGGTACTCAGATATTTTACTCAAGTAAAATTACAAAATACAAGCATCAAATATATTAAAAGTACCAAAAGTCCTACATCACTTAAATGTTTTATAAATGCTGTAAATTAATTGATATGCCCATCAATAGCCTAATTTCCAATAACATATTATAATAATATCTTTTGCCAGAACCCTTAATGCCTTAATGTGTCATTGAAATGAGCGAGGGAGTTGCCATTTTTCATGCCGTGCTCATGCCGGCTTGCACGCAGTCATCTGGCAGAAAATTTGAACCTGCTGCATCACAGCAGAACATAATCTAGCAAGGGGCTGCATAATCAAATCAAACATGTTCAGACACATATTTTTGGTATAGTACTTTGATCTGTGAATAGAGAATTTTTGATATTTACCATAAGACCGCAATCAGGAAATTAGATTCATTAAGCAAGTAAAATCATTATTCCATCTAATATTTGCTAACATTAGCCACCTTAGCTTTTGGTCACAAGTAAGACAGTAAAAGTAAAACCCTTTAATGTGCTGGATTACGTAAACATGTGTTTCATTGCTAATGAATACAACTTTTTACTCACAAATGGATGATTTTGTTCTTTCTTCGTCTAAAGTTGCCTAATCTTGCTTTATTCTATTATCATCCCTGCTGTAACACTGCTAATCACAGTGTTACTCTGTTGGTAAGTGCAATCAAATGCAGGTGTGGTCAACTACTGTGGGATCTCTTGTAATGTCTTTACATATTGTATATAAGATACCACAGCACCACCAACTTTTATGTAGGAGCATATTTCAGCCTCTAGAATCAGGGACTGTAAACACAGATTTAATCTGAATAATGCAGATTATGAAAGAAAAGTTTCAAAGGGACATCACACATAAAAGTTTGCTGTCAGCAGCTGAAATAAATAAGCCACAGAGTTTTTCTGTCTTTCAAGTAAACAAACAGAGTCCCCAATAAATCTGCAAGTAGTTAAGACAGCAGCATATAGATGAGTCAGCAGAAAAACTAACTATGGACCAATTAAATGTTCCAACACACACACAGTGCTTGTTATGGGAAAACTTCAAACAAGCCATTAGATGATCTGAATTTTTAGGTCATTTTGACTTTGTCGCCCTCTGCTTGCCTGCCCAATCAGAGCATTGACTCACTTCCTGTTTCCCGTTTCTTTCTCTTGTGTTTCAGTATGATCTACTCCTTGGTTACCTCATAACAACTGATATATCAGCAACCGAAGAGAAACAAAAAAAACTTCTGGAAATACAGGCTGCCATTGTCCCAGTCTGGAAATGGAATTCTTTCTCTTCTTTAAGAGTAAAGCAGAGAAAGAAAAATGATTTTTTTTTCTTTTTGCTGTGAAGCCAAACAGTGAACTGGATGGAGGTCAAAGCTTCTTTTCTGCTTTGTCCTCTTAAGATGAAAAGACATGTTTTATGCTTAACTGTACATACAAACTGACTAAAACTCCTGTCATAGAGAGACCCGAGTGAATCACTGCCTGGCCAACGTTTGTACCGCACACACACACACATTTACACACATATAAACACATACATTTACAAACACACACACACACACACCCCCAGCCTCCTCTGGAATGGTACCGTACATACTGTACTGTAGCAGCGGCAGTAGCCCAGAGGATGAAAGAGCACAGTAGCATTTGCACAGTCTCAGGCACAGCATGGTGAAGCACTGTCCAGCCCAGCACTGCTCACCGACCCTCGGTCAGCCCCCCTCCACCCCCACCCCGACGCCTCACCAACCGTAGCTTCACCGGTGAGTCAGAACTGAGGGATCAATGGACGAGCGGATGAACGGATCGCACTGTACAGAAAAGAGACTGCTCTTGAGGGAAAACACCAGAGCAGCCATTCCTGATTTCCTGCCCCCCCACCCCCCGGACGGCACATCCAGTCTTTGGCCTGTGGGTTTTTTCTTTCTAACATTACGTGAATGGCTTTTGTGACGTGTGCATTTTGGTGTATTCTTTAACAAAAAAGGCATTTCTAATTGATTAATGATCCAGTTAAAAGGTATTCTATACTGCTAAATGCCTTCTTAGTGTTGTCCTAGTGTCGTTCTATTGTGGGAATCTTTTCTAAAAACTCAAACTAAAAACCGACACCCGTCCAAGCTTTTATAGTAGAGGAGCACATATTTCTTGCACAAATAGTGTCTTAGATCTTGCACAATCTTCGCAATATTGGCTAAATATTAGAGATCATTTATGATAGTCTAGCCACACAGGTGAAGGTCTTCCAACATGAAAAGAACTATCCAGCCCTATTTGCAGATGGGGAGACAATGTGAATCTTTTATAGTTCTATTTACAACATGGACCAAAATCTTGTCTTTTCAGTATTTAAATTAATTTATTTCTGTCTATTTGTGAGATACTGATGGCTTGCTTCCATTCTCTATTTTAAACTGAACCTTATTTTGCAGTATAACCACATCATGATAGGACAGTGAGTGGTGAATAAAGCAGAGGATGTGAAAGATACTGAGCATTAATCTCTCTTTCTCTCTCTCTAATTTGACTAAAAGCAAGTGTAGCAGATAGTGAAAATAAAATTTGAGAAAGTGTCTGAGCCGTCTGAGAACATTGAGGTATAACAGATTTTTGAGCTCAGAGTTCAGGCTCAGCCACAGATCTTCATTCCTGCAGCTGGAACAGATTCAGTGTTGCTCACAGACACTTCAGCAGGGCAGGTGCTTGAATCTACATCTTTCACGTGTAGCACAGTTTTTTCAACCACCGGGCCTCTCTTCAGAGTCAGACTTCACAATGATGAGCTCACTTTGTAAGTCGCTTCTCAAGGAGCAGATAGGAATGCCCAATTCTTGTTGTTTTTCTCTTATTCTCTAGTTCAAGCATTTTCTATCCTTACTGTATATGTGTGACTGACCAAGTTGAATTAAGATATTCTTTATGAAATAAAGTATTTTAAAATCAAAGATTTGTGTCTTTACGTGCATATCAACAATTCAGCTCGCCGTACTCTGTAATATCATGTTTTCTGACTGGCTCCTTGTGCAGAATATGAACAAAGGAACTGCTCACTGTAAAGGAACATGAGGGGAAGGAGATGGATGTGGTTTCAGTTGTTTATGTTTAAAGAATTGACATGTGCCGTTCATAAACTAGGTCCACATAGTGTTTAGAGTTTTTAAAGGACATATTTCTGTTCTTCACAAACCTCAATCATAACACATAACAGGAATCTTTTGAAACCCTTTGAAAATCTCACTAAACAGGTGAATACACAAGCTAAAATACTGGAAATACTTGATGCTCACACTGCACTGTTTCATTGTTAGTAACACAAACCATGCATCATTCACAATCCTGAAAATGAAACACCATTGTCAGATGATAAGTGTCTTCAAAACTAATCTACCCAGTTTGTATCACAAAAAAATGAACATAATTTGAAAGATCCTCCTTAATGATTTATTTTTAAAATAACCAGCCAAATAAATTCAAAGAAAATAAAAACTCAGCTCATATTCTCTTGCTCCGAGGTTTTTAAAGTAGGACATCAACATTTAATTAACATTTCCAATTATTCTAAAGGTTTAAGATGGCCTAGTCTTTACGCATTCATAAAATGTTACAGTATGAATGTCAAAAGTCTTATTTACTCCGACTATTCCCTTTAAAAAGCCATTTGCCTCCAGCTTGCATAGGCCTTATAAAAACCCATCGTCACTGCCGACTCATCACATAGGACAGCTTGTTTATTAGCCTTTATTTGATCTTCCATCTTTGTTTATCTGCTATTTAGTGCTGAGCTGAAAGAGTAGATCAGTTTTATCTGAGTTGGGGTTTTTTTTCTTGCTGAAAAAGCTGCCTGCTGCAGCTTTAAATGACAGTGACGGGAGCAGTGAGATGAAACCAAAGTTTACAGACAGCACAGCGCACTGAAAGATCTCTGCAGAGCTGAGAGAACTGCAGGGTGTTGGGTCATAACTCACTATCAGCAAACCCTGTCACACACACATGCAGTTATATGATATACTGGTAAAATAAATTATATATAACGGTGTACCTTAAATCAAAAGTAGTAGGCATAATTAAACCCACTAACTTAAATTCCCAAAATACAAATAGCCATTAACAAGAGTGGCTCTGTCACTGTCATATTATTGATATTATTGTATTTCCCCTATTGGATCAAATATATTGTTATAAAACACTGTTTTGTCAGAGACAGTGAGCCTTCATAATTAAACTGATCACTGTCTGCAAAAGATTTAACTGTGGATCTTAATGTAAAGGACCGTGCATGTATGTTAGTGCGTGTGCGTGTGTGTGTGTGCGTGTGCAGGTGAGTGTGTGTCCAGGCTGTGGCAGACCGTTGCTGACAGATTGGTGACAGCCTGTCTTCCCAGTACGCACCTGGGTGCTGTCCACATCGCTGCCAGATATTTCATCATAATTAAACTAGGCACACACTGCTGACCTTTTGGCCCTCTTCTCTATGTAGGTGTGTGTGTGTGTGTTGATGAGTGTGTGTATGTGTGCAGCTTGGCAGTGATGTTTTTGGATTAGCCCCCCTCCTGTACCTCCTCCTCTCACCTCCCTCTGTTACTGTTCTCTTTCCCAAATCCTTGCCAGCATCCAGCCCTCCTCTTAAAGCTGTGAAATGACATTGAGCTCTTGTCCTGCGGCTCTGGCACACTGCGCTCAGTCGTCTAGAACCCGAGGTTTGTCTGTAAGACTCTGTTTCTTCAACTTTTCCACAGCAAGGGGGACAATTTTAATCTCGCTCTGCATGGGACTCAAGCTCACTGATGCATATTGGTACTTTCTCTCTGTGAAGGCCAAGCAGAAATAGGCTGGGTGTCTCCTGTTGAATTCAAACACATTGCCAAACTGTGAACATGGAACAGTTAGTCAACTTTTAGACTGTCATGGGACTCAGGAGACTGAAAGTTCTTCTAGGTCAGCAGCTCTCTACTTTTAAATTGACACTGTGGCCTGAGATACTGCAGGTTTTCACTCGAACAAAAGGTCTACAAGGCATCTCAGCTTGCCTTTCTTTGTAGGCCCTCCATTTTGGTCTCAGATAAACAAAAGAAATAATAAACTGTTGTTGAGAGAGGAACTAAGACTTAAAAAGAAAACAATGGAGGAACATTACCACGTCATGCTGTGGCTGTTCTGATATGATATGCTAATATAACTGGCTGAAGAAAGAGCTTAATGTGTCCAGTTTGTGACAACTCTAGAAGTCAGCACCAACCTTAATGACAAACCCTGGCACTTGCTTCTCCTTTAAGGACACCAGGAGGTTTTTTGTCTTTAAAACTTTTAATGTGACAGAAAAGAAGCTGGAAGTGGCTGCTTCTGACAAAGACTGCAGTCTAGTTTGAGAAAGTTTGGCAAAAATGAGAGCCAGGACCCAAATGCAGAGTTGTGTAAAGGAATAATTTATTTAACAAAAGTCACAACAAAAAACACCCTTACGGGGAAAAATTGGAAAAACTGAAAACTACAAAAAACACAAAAAACCACAACGGCAAAAGTACAATGGAAAATCACCCGAAGGGAAAAAACTAGACTTACAATATTGCTAGAAACAAAAAATGCCCAGGACTAAAAACTCACAGGAAGATTAACTAGACACTTGCAACAACAATAAACACTAGAAAATACTCAAGGGAAAGGAGATCTAGTCAGTAGCGAGGTCACAGAGAACGCGGGCATGAATGCAATCGTCTGGCACCGGAGTCAGAGAATGAATGATTTTTAAAGACTGCCTGATTGCCAATGAAAGGCAGGTGTGGCTTATGAGGCTCGCTCCTGAATCGATCAGCCCCGCCTCTCTGCTCGGACCTGCTGAACGAAAGGGAGAGGGAGAAAGGGATCAGCAGCAGAAAAACAAAAAAACCCACACAAATTCAGAGCCATGACAAGGTGAAGAGTTCCTGTAGGTTCCTTACATTCCTTACACTTGTTGCAGCTTTGTTTAGCTTATTTTATTACAATACAGAATGACTCCAAGACTGTTTCTACGATTCAGTTCCATCTCTTTCTCCAGGCAGACATTTCTTCTTCTGTTTTACTGAGCAAACACTGGGACCAGTGTCTAGATTTTTTTTGACTTTGTGAACCAGTGAATCAGCTTTTTTCTTCTTTAAGTCCCATTTACAGTCTCAGCCATTTTGTCCCTGAAACACCTCTTAGCTCTCAGCTCTAATGCCATCTGAGCACTTCCCAGGGAGGTGGACGGCTGCTTTTCACCTTATCGCAAAAACTTCTGTCTTCCACTATTTTTGCTTCCACTGCAAGTCCTTCACTTTCTTTCACTGTGATCCTTTTATCCACAAACACAGAGGGTAAGGGGATAGAGGTGTGGAGGGGTGACACATGCAGCTAGGCATTATGGGCCTTGACACGTGTGCTTGTGTTGTCCTGCAGAGCTGGATGGGCAGTCTGTCAGTGTCCTGTGTGCTTCAGATGGCCATCCTGTCAAAAGGAATTACCCACAACACCTCTGGTGAGAGGAGGATGATTTCACAAGTCGTCTTTGGATCAAACAGCAGGGGGTTTGGTGCAAAACTCAACTGAGTGATCCGTTGATTTGAAGAATGCAATGTAATGTTAACCCTAATATTAGCTATCGTATATGGTAGTTCAAGTCCTATTTGTCATATTGTATTTTTCCTCTGTCTTTATTTTGGCTTCCACTCCCCCCATTCTGTCTCTGTGCCATCCTGTCTTTTTTACAGCTTTAGCTTATGAAGATGTAGAGTCACTCGTTTCTGTTTGTTTAGTCATTTTGGTTCTAAGTTTGTATGCTAATTGCAGCATTCCTCTTCTTCTGTTAATCCATTAAAATGCTGTTGAAACTGCCAAAATGCAAATTACATAACCTTCAGTGTGTCAGAGTTGCCATCTTTGTTTTTTTAGAAATAGTAAAATGTGTGGCAAGACCATCATCCATAAACCACAAATGGAAAAAATATGGCTAATTTGTGCTCTCATATATTACAGCTAGCTGTCTAGTAATAAATTGCACTTTGAGGCATAGTCATTAAAGAGTGGCTTTATTAGAGTATAAGAGGAGAGTTAATGAATCATTTCACACACATTTGATCAACCTTCCAAAACAAGACAAAATAAAAAAAACTGGCATCATGACAGCCTGCAGCAGGTGTTTCCCATTTAAATCTGAAGCTCCTGGAAATCACCCAACACTAAATATCATTCATTATTTTTTTTCTGCCCACCTTTCATGATTGCAGCCAAATTAATTTCCCCATGTTAACGAGGTGCACCTTCTAAAGAAATAATTGTATCCCACGTTGCTGTTCTACCTATTGTGTATATACTGTAACTGCCAGCAACAACTCTTGATCACATCACAGAAAGGTAACAAAACAGTAGCTTTATTCTATTATCTTTCTGTACTGATAAAATTTGCTTGTATCCGAATAGAAGTAAACTAAAGTAATGTTTTGAATTTAGATTAGTGTTGTGGATAGAAATAGGTCTGGTGTATCAAATGTATCTGCTGCACTGTCAAAATAAAGCTTTATCATCTCCTGACCAGGTAATGTTTCTCACTTAAAACAGTGTGTCATGGTTCTGCTTTTGTGTGGTTTTTTCCTGCTGCTGACCCCTCTCTCCCTCTCCCTCTCCCTCTCCCTCAGCAGATCCGTGCAGAGAGGCGGGGCTGGTCAGCTCAGGAGCGAGGCTCACGAGCCACACCTGCCTCTCATTGGCAATTAAGCAGCCTTCAAAAACCACTCACGCTCTGACTCCTGTGCCAGACGATTCGCGGCCATGCCTTCAGTCTCTGTGGCCTCACTCCCAAGAAGATCTCCCCACTCTCGAGTTTTTTTCTATTGCTTGTTATTTCCGCCTTGTTCTAGTTAAACTTCCAGTGAGTTTTGTAGTCCTGGGCACATTAAGTTCTAGCAGTATTGTAAGTCTAGTTTTTCCCTTCGGGTGATTTTCTGCTGTTCATTTGTTATTTTTGCCGTTGTGGTTTTTGTGTTTTTTGTAGTTTTTAGTTTTTCCAGTTTTTTCCCTGCAAGGGTGTTTTTTGTGAACTTTTGTAAAATAAATTTTCCTTTTAAACAACTCTGCATTTGGGTCCTGGCTCTCCTTGACAAAACTGTAACACAGTGAACTGTTACACAAATAGGGAACCTTTTCGGTTGTGTATAGCATTTGAGAAACAAACTGCTTAGTACTCTGTAATATGGCTGTCCTAAGGGAAAGGTTTATGATGCCCTCTTTGTAATGTTGGAGACTATGGCAAATAAACCCATCAGTGAGAGCACTTGCACCTTAACAGCCTCTGGCAAAGATTCCAGTGAAACAGAAGAATCAGTTTTTACTGACATGGTGTGAACCTTATTCCTTTTTAAAGGCCCTGTCAGACAAAATTCAACTTCTGCTGTGCTCACCCCTGACATCCCATTGTACAGCACCCAAAGTTCAACCTGATTGAGCTTTTGGGTGCAGTGGCATGCAGCGAAAAGGCAAAGTTTGTGTTCACTAAAGGTGACCCAACACATCGTTTATTTCACACAACACTGTCAGTGACCTCATGTCGACCACCTGTGGTAGACTCCCTGTCTACACACAGAGCAGAGGAGAGAGGTGATGTAGAGATATGTTGTGAATGTTGTTGCCACAAAAAGACTTGGTAGCAATTAACTCCCTAACATGATAACATGCTCATAGAAAAAACAAACCAGTGATGCCATTTAACCCTTGTTCTCTGTGAAACTTGCTGGAAAACATAAAGTGTTGTAGTTCAGGTCTGTTTTGTGTGGACTTAGCATTGCACAGGGCTCTGTTGAAAAAAAAAAAGAAAAAAGTTTAAAAAAGTAAAACATTGCTTTTTTAGCAACTGGTCATATAATGATGGAAATATTCATGTGGATTAAAAAGAGTAACTGATAAATATGGTTTGGCAAGTCTACATTTTCATATTTAATCTCCTCTGGTAGTGGTGTGTGATACCACAAAATGTTAAATATAATATCAAGTAATTCAGGGCCAAAACTGTCCATGCAGATATTGTTCATTGTCAAAAATTAATGTAGTCATGATTTATAATAAAAAAGCAAATTTCAAATTAGATTATTTTTTTCTTCAGTTGGAGCAACAGTTTCTAATCGTTTTACCCTCAGGTTTTTCACATATCCATGTAATTATTCTGATATCCTCAATAACCACCTTCTGTCCCCCTAAAGTCCTTTTGTGAACCCTGGCTCCACAGTTAAGAAGCACTAAATAACCGGGTTTGGTTCAGAAAAAAAAAAAAATCATTTATACATTACTCTCTTTTAATACCCTTCCTCTCAAGTTTATCAGCTGTTTTGCCTCTTAGAAACTCCTTTTTTGCGGGTACAGACGAAGCAAGAATTCTTTTGCAAGCTTGTATAGAGAGGGTAAATGAATACTCATTCTCTTTTTCACCTGGGAGTGGATCTCAAACAGTGGAATTATTTCTGAGAACATAGAAATGTGAACACAGTGCTGGCTGTTCGATGGTGCTGTGGTGCGTGCACATGTGTGTTAAACTCTGCACATGTCCACATTTTGCTTGAAGGTGCAGATGCAGCCGTTCCTGCAGGGGATCTTAAGGGAGTAGTAGGAAACAGTGCTGAACAAGAGCTTGAGGCAGAGTTTGATGTAGGCTCAGGAGCTGTCACTGATGTGGTTTAGGCCTGGTTCATTAACTGCATTACCGTGATAAGTCGTCTTTTAATGAGTTTCACAATGGCTATGTTTCAAAAACCTAAGGTTTTTAAATCTAGGTTCCAGGAAGGTGAAGACAGCGACAACACAAGAGGTTTCGCTACCTTTGAAATGTCATTGGCATTGCTAACAGCTAAGTAGCTGGGATGCTACTATTTTGCCCATTACATGCAATTGTTTTTAGCAGGGACACAAAGGGAGCCACTTCTAAAACAGCTCTTTCCAAAAAGGCAGAGGTCTGTTGCAGCTTTCTGCTAATCACCAAATCTCCCTGACATATCAAAACCTGAGTTCTATCTTAATCAAATAGATTGTATCAGTTTGTGCTCCTGAAACTTGAGTTGGTTCTGACTGTCTGAGCCTCTCTACTGCTTCTTTGTTGTGGTGAAAGAAAGCTACTAATTTGCAGCATCTCTGCTAGATGTGAAGTAGATCAGAGGGGACCTCAATTGAATATCTAACCACTAAATTTTGAAAATGTGCAAAACAGGGATAATGTGACTAATTTGCTATGTGAAGTACAGCAACTACACTGGGGCCACGATCCATGACTTCACCCTGAACTGTATTGGTTATGCTTTGTTTATTAGTGATCATTTTAAAATGCTATAAACACTGGGCAAAATTACTGGTTTATCGGACACAGGAAAGAAAAAATTCAAAATTCAATTCAGCTAATTTCAAAGAATGAGTGTAAAGTATACAATAGCTGCTGTTTAAGTTTTACACTAAACCAACCACCTTGTTAGTCTCTCTAATATTATCTAAATGTTAATTTAACAGGTATTTATTGCTGCAAAGGTCACAATAGTGCATTTGTTTAATCCAAGAAAATGTTTGATCCTTTCCCTAGAATTCTACCATATACCTACAATCAATTAAAAATCCAAACCAAAATCCACACCTGATACCAAACCGGGAGGTTTAAATCCAAGTTCAGTTGTTAAATGTTCAACTCAAATATTGCATATCTGCAAATCATTTAAATCTACAGCTCTGATGTACAAAACATCTGTTTTAAGAGTTCCATAATGACGACCGTGAATGTGGCTAAAGGCCACTTACTTGGTACGCAGTTTTTATTTAAACCGATTATATTGTCAAATTATGTTTCCTATAGAGTGAACATCAGTGTTCAATTGTCTATCGTTTATCACATGCTTGGAGCCGTGATAACACATAAAAACCATCAAAAACTAAGTGGATATATACAATACTGTGTCAGTGTATAACAGTATACATGCAATACAATACATGACTTCCTGTGGGTTCAAAAGCTTAGCCTACAATTTAGTCTTATTGAGTGTTTGTTTACTGTGAAGAACATCTGCTGTGACACTGTTTGGTCAGGGGGGATGAAAATGCATCTATTGGACTTAAAGCCTGAACTGCAGTGTACAGCTATCTGCCAGGGGCAATAGAGTCTGTACATATGAGATTTACAGGTGTGAACACAATAGGGATTCATGTGTCAAGTGACATTGCTACTATATACGTCACTTGTCACATTTATCACTTGTCTATATATAGGCTGTATATATACAGCGAGCAAAATAAGTATACATATATGTACACATATATATGCATAATGCCTGCTTGCACACCAAGTATTACTGAAAACATCATCATTTTATGGTTTTGCTTAAATTAACAGATTAAAATTCTAATGTTTCTGTGTCAATCCCTCTGTGCCTGTACTGCACTAGCTAATTTGGTTGGTCGATAGTAATCAGTGCTTAATGCTAACATCAATCCATCACACACATCAACAGCTATCACTGATTTTGGGGAAAGTTCATTATATTTTATTGAGAAAATGTTTTTTGTTTTCATCTATTCTCCAGCTGCTTTGCCTCAACGCTTTTGCAATTTACAGCATTCCTGATGCGCTGGTAGTTGCCTCTCAATATAGCTGCCAGTGAGCTGTGTTAGCTTTGTAGCTAGCTGCTCAAGAGAGACTACCCAAAGCAGTGGGTGCTAACTGCTACATCGCAACTGAATCAATGAACCCAGCAGCATCAAAGGATATCACGACAGAGGCAAAGATATGGAGAATGACGTTGAAAAAAAAGTTTATTAAAAAAAAGTTGCTTTTTGTCTGCTCATGCTTAGTGCCAGTTTGACACTCGCACTGTCTCGCTGAACAATACACAACTAATGCACAAAGCATTATGTTTTCAAAATATTATCAATGCTAGAAATGCAACTGTAACTCACTATTACTTCATTATGATAAGATAATATTAACAAGCATCAAATTACATCCAGCTTCATGTAAAAGAAGCCATATAGCCTTTGTAGCACAAGTACAGAGGGTTATTGCTATGGAGACGATTCGACATCTCTTATTGTTGAATTGATGTGAACTTGCAGGTTTTCAGAGCATTGTATTGCAAAATGTTGCAAGTTTTAACTTGTCTGGTCATTAATCTTTGGTCTGAACTGGGTTTAGCACACACTGAGTATTATTCCAACCCTTGGGCCTCATTAATTTGGCCGTGGGCAAATTTCTCAGTGAATGCACAGTAATTAAATTAATATTAATTTTCTAATAATACTCACATTAAGACAGCAAACAAGTCTTTCCCAAAAGTCTACTGATTTTTCTTTGTCTTGAGCAAGTCTATAAATGAACTATTTTTTTCTCTTTCAAAATAGAAACAGATAAAATAATTCTGTAAACTGGATTGACTGACTGAGATGATGCCTTTTTGTAAAATTGGAATATTACAATTTTTGATCAAACAAAACATTTGTTTGTATTTATACTATAATGAAAGCATGTAGTCAATATATGCATATTGTCAAACTGTGATCAGACCTCCACATAAATACAAAGATAAGAAAACCCCAAATTGAGGATAGGTAACAAATAAATATACTCTTTCCTGACATTACTTTAGATTTTAAATGGGGTTTGAGTTGAACTTAAAGTTTACTGTAAATGTCCTCACTGAAAAGACATCACACTTATAGTATTACAAGTGTGTGAGCTGTGCCCATGCTGATGCGTGTAGCTTGCTTAGACACGGATGCTGGGCTCTCTGTGGGAGTGCTAATTACCAAAGATATGTTCCTCACCTTGACGCAGAGCTGACCTTCAACACTGTTGCATTAACCACAAGGCTAGCAGACTCACACAAGCTCCCACACACTCTTTGACACACACTTATTGCTTAGAAATACCATTGCTTTCCCTACTCTATCGAAGGAGCTGTTTGTCCGTGGCCTTTAAAAAACAGCTTTAGAAAAGAAGTCCTTCCTCCCCATCTGCTAACAGCTCAAGGCTGGGCACTGAAGGTGCAATGAAGAGAGAAATGGGTGAAGGTTATAATCAAGACATAATCTGTTACGGAATAGCATTAACTGTTGTTACATGTTTTTACTAGAATCCACCTCGACATCCATTTCTGAACCAGATTTTCTGTAAAGTTGCACTAATCAATAGCTTAGCAATTAAACTTAT
>JAPZDV010000010.1:2885634-2918928 GCA_029814665.1 Acanthurus lineatus | reverse complement strand
AAACAAATAAGATGACTCAGATTTTGGGTATATTCAGCCAAAGCTCATGTTTCATCCTCTCCACTGTTTGCTCTCTGCTGTGTGTATGTGTGTGGTCAAATAAACACAAAGTTCTGCAGCCCATGACACAGCCAGAGCATAGGAGTGTAATTAGACAGCAAGGTAAGCTGGTCACTATGTTTTCATAGAGTCCCGACCTTGTGCTGGCTTTGGTTGTAGGCTACACGGACCAAAGACTGACGTTCATAAATGTTCTGAATACTATAAAATAAGATGAGAGTCAACTACAGGCCAGTGGCAGGGTTTCAGCAGATATAGACATCACCAAACATGTCCAGTGGGTTGTAAGTGATTATTTAGAGGTATTTAGGCTCTCAAAATAGACTCTACAACCGGACTTGTGTGTTTTTGTCTTCCTGCAGATCCAGTGGGACTGATAGAGAGGGGGAGTGCTGTAGTTAACAGTGTAACAAGTCTGAGGCCTCAGATCAGTGGGCAAAATCCCTCTAGGGGAAGTGGTGGACAAACATTTACCCTCTTTCTCAACTTCCCATGAGAAGATTTACCTTGTGTTGCTCCCTTGAAGCTGCAGTGTGCTGTCACCAGATGATGAGTGCAGCCTTAATCAGAGAGAGCCTCAGCTATGGAGTCTTGATTGTACCATATGGTTGTAGATTTTTCTTTTGTGCTTAATTATGATTACCAGATAATTATTTGTTTCCTTTTCTGTCTAAAAATGTGCAATATTGAATATATCCACATTGATGAGTCTGGAAAAATTGATTCAGCTATATGTCTTACATGCATTTACATGATTTATTAATAAAGGAAAAGTATCTCCCAATTCAGAGCCTCCTCCTCATAGAAACAGCAACATTAATTATCTGTCTAACCACCTTGTTACAACTCCTATTTACATTTATTGCAATATGGTATGTATCTCTTATAGCTGTAGTAATCATGACAAGAGTCAAAAGGGAAGTCATGTGACATAGTTTAGAGAGAGACGGAATTCAGTGCAGGACTGTTGCCCATCAGGCTGATGTTTATGTCCCATGTGAAAAGTTAAAGTTTAATAAACTTGTAATGTTTGGTTACATAAAGTAACTTGCATAGATAGATAACCAGTCTTACTAACATACTTCTTTTATCCCTAACCATCATCTCTTCCAAGACCTAAGTTGGTTAATACTCTCCTCCAATGGCTTACATGGTTGCCCACTAAAAAGCTAGCCAAGTAGCATGTCGTTACCCTAATGCATCCCTGCAATCCTTTATACTTAAGTGACAACAAAGTTTGCACAAAAACCTGCATCACCTCTCCACAGATGGAGTCATCACTCTGGATGCACACCTGTGCCTCAGGTGTTCTGGTCTTATTGCCACTGCTGACTCACATTCATGTAACTTTGAACGCAGAGCACAGACATTCATGTGCTGATTGCTGGGCCATCCTTATGATTTCCTGATGACCTCTTGTTACCTCATTTGTTTATGAAGGTTTGGCATGGGTATGTCTCTCTCTCTCTCTCTCTCTCTCTCTCTCTCTCTCTCTCTCTCTCTCTCTCGGTGCCCGCTTGCAATCGGCACATCTGCCTCTCATCTACCCATCAGATGGGAGTACAGTATAAAAACCCAGGTCTTGCACTTAGACTTGACTCAGCTAATAAGGTATTGGATGTATTAATATTATTGGTTGGACTGTTTCTTAATTGTGATTTATTTGTCGCCTGTGGCTAACTTGCTTCTCCTTGTGCTCCAGGTTCATCTGTCCAACCTGCCTTCCTTCCTCCAATCCAGTGTTTCCTCTATCCTTGCCACACAGCCAAGCCCTCCATCACCACTGCTCCTCATCTGCCATTTTTACACTACTCCCACATCTACAACTGCTTTACAAAAAGGACTTTCAATGATTTTCACTGTGTCCCTTGTCTACACTTTTGTCCACATCTTAGTTGAACCTGACAACCAAACTTTTTGTATTTAATATAAAAGGGATGGAGAACAAACACTGTGTTGTGGCATTGTGGCACCAAGCTCTGTCTGGTCAGAGTAAGAGCATTTCATTCCATTTGTGTCACAAATCTGTTGCTGTGAGAGAGCCAGATAAGAGCAGGGCTGAAACAGAAGGGCAAAATAGTTTTAACACAAAGGTGTGAATTTGAGGAGGGTACCTGACTACTTAACTTGAAGCACCATCAATAATGCACCATTGCAGTACCAAAAACTTTGATTTAAAAGTGCAAATATGAGGTATTTAAACCCATAATGCTGCTTTACATACAGCAACCCCGCTGTGGGGAGTCCCCTCCCAGTACACACAGCACCCCCTCTCCACACAGTGTTTATTACATCCCTTTTCCGAACCCCCAAACACATTTCAGGCACATGAATTTCCTCAGCTATAAGTCTTATAGCTGCACTCTGCTATCTCACTATTATGGATTCCATGGAATCTGAGACACTATTTCTTTGAGATGTTGCAAAGTAAAATCTTTAATATAGCCCCATTAAAATACTGTCAATATTAATCAATTTAAGCCATGTTTACACTGGATGATTCAGATACACAGAGATACATTTCCCCTTTTATTTTGTTGTTTTTTTATGATGAATTGTATATGTCATATGTACACACACAGACACAAATGTGTTACATTCACCACCAGGCCTTTCCGCCTTTCTTTCACCATTTTCTTTTTATTTTTTTCGTTGTCTATTTCTCTGCACTCTCCATCGTTCATGATTTGTTTTCCTCCTTCTCTCTTTCTCTCTCCTGAGCACACACACACACACAGACACACACACACACATGCTATCCTTATCCCCTGCTGGCTTCATGTTTATCATGCCAACCTTTCATCTGTTTATGCAGGATAAGTATACCATAACTAATAAAAATGGAATCTGTGAAACAAACACATACACACACACGCACACACACACACACACACACACAGACACCCACACAGACACAGGAGTATTTACGTGCATTCATGCTTAGTGAGAGAGGCACATGATACACAGACACACATAAGCACTGCACAGTGACAGACACACACAGTCACATACAAACACAGTCTCTGGAGGAATTTTATTTCCTTTGAGCTGCATCTGTTCTTAGGTAACATATTTCTGATGGGGATTTGGGTGTGTGTGATTGTGTGTGTTTGTGTGTGTTTGTAATGACTCAATGACTGTCTCACATTGTGGACTGAATGTTTACAGTGTGAGCCAGACCTCAGCATTTACTAAAACACCAGGTTGACAAGCAGTAGGTTACATGTGATGTGGGATTACAATAATCTAATCACAGTAAGACTCAAGGCCTGTATATACTCTCAAACAGACACACATACAGGCAGCTGTGAACACCAGCTCTGTTTGTACCACTGTGGATTCTGTACAAGGACACATCGCTCACATGCACACAAGATGGGCATCCAACAGGATGAGCATATAGCACCCATGCAAACAAGTCAGTGAGGTCACAACAAATGAGAGGTGTGTAATGTCTGCACAGAGCATGTGTACACTGTCTGATGAACATATTTACCTCACACAAAGCCAAGCAGACTGCTCACTGAGCAGCCCCTAAATGATGACATGATATTTACACCCACAATACTGAAGGTCTTAAATGTTTTAAATGTTATAAAACAAGATTGTCGAGAAGTCCTCACATGTCAATAAACTAACCTCATGTGAGCTAAACCTAAGCTATCCTCTGAAAAAGACAATGTGATACAATGAAAATCCCTGAAGGAAAACTAAAGGTCGGACCTTGAGTTGATTTTTTTTTTGTCTGTTTGTGTTTGATTGAGAATTAAAGTAAGAAGACTCATTATGAAGCCTTGCTATATATACAAAGACTTAACTTCATCTAAAATAGAGTTAAAAGGTTACACACTATTACACACTAATATGACTTTACACAGCTTTAAATTATTTGATACTAATTCCAGATAATTTAAAAATATTGCTTATATAACATATATAAATATATGTAATAATATGTAATATATATAAATATATATTAAATCAAAGTTGTCAGTGGAAACAGGTTCTTTAATTGGCATACTGAAACACAGTAATACACACATCCACCTCTCCCTCCCACACACATACACATACACATATGTAAACACATTGGATGCCATTATGAATTACCATGAGTGGATTTATTATTAGAAGTGTGCCTGCTTGGGTGTGTGCCAGCATTTATTAGCTACATTCTGTATAGCTGTGATTTTTTTTGAGCTGCTGTCTATTTACCACAGTCAGGAGGTCAATGTGTGTTCACTTACATCTGTGTGCACTACTACACTGCAGTGTTATCTTATATTTATAGGTCTAATATTTTTGACTTGCTCTCAATGAGACAATGGCACCTACTGTTTACTCTGTGTGTGCATGTGTGTGTGTGTGGGTGTGTGTGTGTGTGTATCTCTGGACCGATATGTACTGTACAAACGTTTGTGTGCATCTCCAGGCACACTGGCGTGCATGCTACAGTGTCGTGCGAGCTGAGTGTGAGGTGAGCCTCTGGGAAGACCAAAATAACAAGAGCAATCCAGACTTGTACTGTCTGCACACACACACACACACACATACAGAAATAGCGATGGGACAACAAAGCCTGGGCAATTCTTAGAGAGGAAACCACAACGCGTCATGCCCCTAATTTCTGTAGGTCTGTGGGCATTCAAGACTGCAGCATCGTAGTTGTCATTGATTATGCGTTTATAGTCAAATAGTCAATAAATAGTCTGGATAAACCTTAGTGTATACATATATCATGGGTTTTTTACCCAATACCAATGATTAGTTCTTATCTAAACAGTTTAAATTCAACCATAACAGCATCAAAGGTGCATGTGTAACTATTCAGCATGGGTGAAAGACAAGATTCCTAACCACTAGACCATATGGGGCATATGGCATATTTAGAGTGTTGGAGATACTGCAGGGATGGCGGGAGTCTCTCTTTTTCCAAATGCCTTAAGTTCTGTTTAAGGCATAAGGGAGAAAATGTTTTTAAAAAGGTTTCACACCGTTGGCTGTAATTGAACACTTAGACTCGTTTTTTTTTTTATGCCTTTCGCTGCATGTCTGCTGCTTTAGTGCCCCAAACTGCACAGTGTTTCAGTCATGCATGACAACTATGACTTGTCAAACACAAATATCTACAGCACCACAAGCTGCATATCTAATGTACTGCCACTGCTTTATTTCTGCAGTCTGTTAAAACCACAGATGAGCAATTTACCTTCAACAATGCACAATGTTGACTAATGATTTTGACTGATGACTAGTCAAGCATTATGTGGAATCCCCAGAGTGTTACGGAAACAGGGGGTTGGGAATGAGAAAGATGTGTTTTGGTGTTTTAGTATTTAAGACAATAAATACACAGACATTACACTGTTGTGCTCTACTTGCAGTACTTGTACTTTTAAAGCTACTGACAGGTGATGGAAACACATTTAGTAAATCCCCAAGCTTTTCTTAAATTTGATATCATTGTAAGCTTAATATATTTTGGTGAATTGTAACTCCTGATTAAACAAATTGGACAATCTGAAAAAAATCACGTTTATCCATTCAGAACTACAGATAGCAAGTTTTTCACTACTTTCTGTTCAGCGTTGTTTTTCTGTCACCAGAAGTGACAAAATTTGAATGGGAGAGCAGAGTTTGGGAGCAAAAGCATTGCTTTAGCTTTATCCTGAGACTTGTCACTCACAAGGTAGCCACACCCAGAGGCGTATCCCGCATTATTGTCTGTTTTACACTGGATGGGACAATAATTTACAAAACTAACTTGCTGTATTGAAGGAGACTTGAAACTAGGAACTGAAACTATAAACTAAAGCTGACATGAAAATCAAATGAAACCATTTTCTCATAAACTAAAACATACAATCAGATTTCTTTCCGCATTAGTTAAGTTGAAGTAAATGCATGTTTAAGCCACTTCTTCATCAGCTTCAATTTTAAAACCTAAAACCTTTGGGCACCATTAATAATGGTCTATGTGAGGGAAGCACTAAGATTTCAGATAAGTATTGTTGAAGAACTCATTGTTTTGTTTGTTTTTGGGACAAACTTTTGTAACCCTGTTACCATAAATTAAAGCTGACGCATCAATGTTTTCCACCACCAGGAGTATGTGGATGCTACAGTGCAGGTGATGAGCTGAGAGATGCATAAACAGCAGCAGCACAGAGTAGACTAATGAGTTTGACAGCTTAAATGGGCCACCCAAATGGTGATGGCAGTGTGCAAGCTCAGCTGACACATTCGATGACTCAGGCCTCAGCATTACCTCCAGTTCTTTACCTTAATGAACTCCACAATGGTATCGAAGCATCCTGGGTAAAGGAAACAAAAAAAAAGAAAAGACGTAAATATACACACGTGAAAAAAAATTAATACAAATAAAATGTTGCTTGCTCATCTAAACATTGCTCAGTGCCACCAGTGGTCCAGTGGCATGGAGTAGCTTTAAATAAGTGCTGTTAATACTTTTACAGACTTCAGACTGAACATAAGAATGAAGATAAATTCTGCAGTTTTTCAAAAGCAGAACAGCGAGTCTGACAAACAGTTTTGACATTTTAGTAAGTGGCTTATTTATACTGTCTATTCACATCAGTTTGATTTTGTCAATTCTGTAGCTCACAAAAAAGGCACCTGCCGATTCACAATCCTTTTAGATGACTGAACATTAATAACAGTGCACACAGTTTGGGTATGAAATCCACAAACACACTGCTTTTTAAAGAGCAAATGATGTCACTAGATCTCCTCTCTTTCTTCCCACCATAAAATGTAATGATATTTTTGCTGTTGTACATGAATTTTAAGAACTTTTCTGGTGAAAATGACATTTAAACATTAAGGCTTGAGCTTCTGAAAGGTCTTTTTTTACACCATTTTTTGAGTGAGGGTCTGTATTTAGCTTTTATTCTTAAAGTAACAAAACCACATTCACAATTCCACAGACATTTGTAACAACACAAACTCAACTTAGAATTCAGCTTGTGCTTTATTCGTTGTTATTAATCAAAGACTTTTTTGCCAACAACTAATTATTTCTTGGTAAAAATCACAAAGATTCACAAAAAAATCAACCGTTCCAACCGTTGAATCATCTTTAGTGCAAAGCAATTTGTCTCACAATATAATAAGTGACTATGCAATGTATGAAGGAAAAACTGAATGATAGACTGCAATCTTCTACAAAAAGTAATGAAATAGACCTCACATGTGACAGCTTGGACTCCATTTAGACAATGAGCTGACCCATTTCACTCCAAATGTGTGGCAGTCATGACCCAACTTCATTAAGCCTGCCTAAACCACACCTAATACTATATGTTATTCAGTCGTTCAATAGCAGTGACCAAAAATGTGGCTGTTCATTTTTCCACAACATTCGCCATGTTTGCCATGTTGGAGGCCCCACTGGACTGTCTTAGAATAGCTTGCTAAGTCTCATTAGAGACTAGTTATTGTTCATGTTATCTTAACACCTGCTGAATCATCAGCAGGTCCTGCTCACGCAGTGCTGTCTTCATCCTGCATCAGTGTGTATTATAATCTTAGCTTGATTTCAGAGGGGCAGGCTATATTCTCACTAACTTATTAAAAATTTAATGCTGAAGCAACCATCTAATTTTGAAGACAACAACACAAGCATCGACTATAGAAAGAGGACCTCAAACATCTCTTGTCATCCTATCCAGCCACCCACTCTCACCATCCCTCTTCTTTCCCATCCCCCGTTGTCTAATACACAGAGGCCAGTAACAAAGGCTCCTCGGAGAGAGTTGCAGATCAATTTCCCTGCCTCCTGCTATCGAATGAAGTCTTTGTGTTGGGGTAATGCTTCAGAGTCAGCGACTCTTCTTCTGTCGCCCGACCTGGTGCTGTCCTGGAAGCTATCACATCGCCCGGCTCTCTCCAATCTTACACTTTCTACTCTATTCTCTGAGAAGTTCAATTAAGCAAGGCATTGCTGCTTTGGTAGAATTACTTTTTAATTATGAGATGGTTCCTTGAGCTCTAAGGAGGTAAGATATCTCAAGAGCCCAATTAATAATGTGGGCCCAGAAAAATTAAAGAGTAATGATCAGTCCTTTTTCAGCAGCAGCTATGACGGTTAAACCGCTCAGTAGCTGATAGCATGGGGTTGATTAGGTCACCTGCTGCAACTTAAATGTATTATATCAGGGTAGGAATTATACAAGTGTGCCAGTCTCATTGATGCCCAGGAGTGTGTCTGTGATGCCTCTTCTATGACACCGCAAGTTATCCATGCCCTGTTTTGATTTGTGCCCTTAAAAAGAATGATGCAGATTTTATTATTAATATACTATATACGACACAGCAGTGAACAACACACAAACAACAAACAATCTCGCTTTTTCCAGTGTCTCTGGTGTCTCATGTCACATTGATACAAGTGCAAGATTCCTCCCACTCTATAACTATTAACAGCTAACCCACTTGCTAACAATGAACATTATGGCATAAGAACAAGTAGTTAAGCATTATAAAACGCAAGTACTGTCACAGACTTGAAACTTTTTCAATGTAAAATCCAAAGGAACAGAGTGAAGCCGATATTGATGTGTAAAGGGACATACTATAATTTTTCCCTAATGCTTCATGGTAAATTAACAGTGTTATGAGTCTCTTTTTAATTCATATCTATCAGTAACGCAAGTAGATGGTAAGAAATCATTAAGTATGAAACATTTTCCTGTCATTTCCACAGTTATTTTTACCAAAATAACAGCACAGCTAACCAACTGAGGCTGGTAATGAGCTGAGGTACAGTATCCAAAAATCTGTATTTTTTGAGTTTGTAAGATAATATTTCTGAAATGGAGTGGGTTTTAATATTTTCCCAGAGGTTCCAGGGAGCCTCAGTTTAATCCAAAATGTGTTTGTAATTTTTTTGTCATCACCACAGAGGCTGTAGGGAACTGATGGTTTTCAGTCTAATAATGTGTTTTTTGATTTAATACTGACAGTGGCTGATTGGGCTAAGTTAAGGAAATGCAGTCTTGTTTTGCTGTCAGCATAAATTCAGGGTAGTCACTCAGACAAGGTGATTTTTGTCAGTTTCTCCACCAAAGAAGATGATGTTTATTGTTTTATGTGTCTGTACATATATATTTTTTTCTTTTTTCTGTGTACTGGTAAAAAAAGATTGAATGCCTAATACATACACTTGCAAACATATGTTCATAAAGTATACAAACAACAAACCACACCATACTGCTTCTGACACACTGTTTCTGTCAGCTGGGCACATACGCAAACACACACTCACAGACACCCAGACAGACAGACACACAATCATAGAGGTTGTGTTTGCTGACAAATGGTGAGAATGATTTTGCCTCCACTCTGCTTACGACATCTGCTGCTGACAAATGATCGTCTCTGAGGAGTGTGTGAGTTGCAATAAATCAGTGATCATCTTAAGGCTGAATTGCTAATGACAGTGTATTTGATCAGGGGTAAAATAAATACATTGAGTCAACAAATATTATTTTAAAGGCTATGTGTATATGGTTTACTCGAAGCAAATACATAATAATCTGCATAGCTAATACATTAATACATAGCTATGGGAAATTTGAGCATATCATAAATGCAAAGTATTAATAAACAGAAGATCAATAATACAGGAGAGGAAATAAACTGTTACATACACTGGCTATGTAGTTAGCAATACCTTAGCAACATGCTCTTTCTGTTTATTTACTACACAGCTCTTCAAGATCTCTCACACACACAGAAAGAGAGAGAGAGAGAGAGAGAGAGAGGGGGAAGAGATTAAAATACCACATCTACATATTGTCTCCTGGATCTTTGCTATGGTTTCAGTTCCTCTGGGTTCTCTGTTATATTCTTGACATTCTCTCTGGGATGTGGAATTTGTGTTCATGTGTGCATGTGTTTGTGTGTATGGTAGTGTGTGTCCATACACCTAATATCTGATTACTTATGCAAAGTTCATGCAATTTTCATCCAGAAGGCAAGTAATCAGAGACACAAGAGATGTAAGCCATAAGAGGTACAATAATGCAAAAGGACAGAATGCATCCAAAGACCAAAGACAAACATTATGCAGCCTCTTTATTTCTACTTTTGATCATTATGTAACATGTATGCAACAAAATAAACCATAAAGCCATTTGTAAGTAGTCTAGTGGATCAGGACCTCAACCTAGGTAGCATATGCAAGCAGGTCTGCAAAATATTTGATAAAATTTTAATTAAAGTAATACATAAACTAAACCTATAATATGCAACATTTCTGTTTCCAAAATATATAAAACGACTCTTTCTTTTTAATATATATATTTTTTAAAATATTTTCAACTAATTTGAATCGGGTGAAATTAGTAATTCTATTCAATGTAATCAGATGCTTAATTTTGTAGCCTGTTGATAACTTTTGGATGAAACCAGTCAGAGAGGGAGGAAGGATGTTGATGATCGTGATTAAATTGAAAATAAATGAAAACTTCAATACATTATTGTCTGTGAAAATTTATTGCCTGAATGAGGCAGACAGTCTTTCATGTACAGTGGTGGCAGTTTAACAAAATAATGAAAGAATCCCATGATCCCAGGCTACTTTACAGCATCATCAAATTACATCTGATGTCTTTATTGTTTTGATTGAGTGGCCTTTGGTGCCAGAAATTAAAAACTGCGCATTTAGGTGAAGCCTCTGTTTGTTGCACATAAAGCCTTCAAGTAATCAAAAGAAAAGATGTTGACTTAAATTGTGTTCAGTATTATCAGGTCAGGTCTCTTGATACCTGTCCATAGTACTAGAATACCTCTAGCAGTTAGATCCCACATCCACTATGCACCTGAAACTAAGACCAGGTGGTTTGTAAGATGGTTTTATCCCACTCCTCAGAGTAAATGTCTGACTATCAAATTGTTTCAGTTATTGAACATGGTCCTTTAGCCAAACAACAGCTTTCTGAATTGGTGGTTATTGTACAGTTTGTGTCTGCACATGTTGGCTTCACACACAGCGAGTAAGGATTGTTTACTGCACGTGTTTTGGTCTGCTGTAATTGCTGCATGTAGAGGTTTTGAGCTGGATAAATAACAAAAGCAAAGGCTACTGTATAAATATATACTGTAAAACTCCACATGACATCCATTTAACTGCTCTCACCTTGCTTCCACTGAGATTATGACGTGTGTGTGCAGGTGTGGGTGAGTGTGTATTGTAGTTTCTCAGCATGCTCTCCATTTTGCTCCCAGTGTGTATCTCCGGTGTGGGAGGAAGACCTTTGGGTTGGCTTTAAAGCAGCTCCAAATGGTTCCTGTGTGTTAATATTAACAACCTCAGTATGACTTTCAAACACACGCGCATGTACACACATGCATCCACGCACACACACTCGCACGCGCATTGACACAAAGAGGCACCATGTTCTCCCTGCAGCTGTTGCAGTTGCCAAGATCAAATCATCAATAAAACAAACAGAGAGAACTGGAATGGATTTTGTTTATTGAATTGCACTATTCAACCATTAAAAATGAAAATTTTCAATCGTGTCTGGCTGGCAGTAGTGAATTAAATTTTAGTAAGCAGACAGTAAAGCCAGACATCTTTGTTGCAGGTGTGTTGCCAGTATTATAATGTGGTTACGCATGAAACACTTCTGCTTTGCTGAAAAGCTTGAAATAAGTGTTGTTTTATTTGTACTACAAATAAAAATAAAATGAATAAAAATTTAAAGCAATATCAAGTAACAACTGATAGTTTGGCTTATTTATAGTAATATTAAGCATAAATTAGCATGCAGCTCTGTAGGTCACTGTGAGGGGAAACAAGGGAGGAAATCTGACTAAAACTGAACTGATAATTGGAAGTTGATCAGTTCAGGGGAGAATACAATGGGAAACGAGAACTTATGTGTTTAAGTGTAAGTAACTGTTATTTTTAATGTATATATTCTAGCCTATTTGGAGCTAAAATTAAAGTTAAATTATAATAAAAGAGGGTTTTTCTGCTTAACTGAGGTGTAAAAATTGGATATGAAAGAACCTTAACAAATTCCAATGGAAACAAATTTTGCAAATAAACCATGACATAAATGTCAGAGCTTATAGTCACGGATAAAAAAAGATTAAAATGGCGGAATGTGAAAATATTGAAATTATGCGGAGTGTAAATTTCTTAAAATAAAATTAATAAATGAAGCAAACATTAAACCATATTTCAATCATGTCCTTTCTCACCAGCCATGGCAGGAACCTGATAATCATTTTCTGGTAGACATTCCAACAAAGAGAGGTGAGAAGCCAGTGGGGGTTGGTGTATTTATTGCGGTTGTGATGACTTTTACAGATATAGTCTGGACTCCACAGTGAAGGGAGGATATATGTGTGTTACAGCCTTCTGGTGAGACTCATCACTGGCAGGCGGGTGATACAAAGTGTCACAGGCTGAACATGTTTGTTGTAGAGTTTATCAGTGACAAGGACAATAGTGACAACAAAATGGACATTCCAGATTTGGAGTGGGAAGGGGGTGGCAGTTGCTGTGCACTTTAGGGCAGTAAGAATAAAGCATTGTAAATCCATCCTGCACTGAACTACCTTACACATTCAGCTTAGCTGCTGTTGCATCACTGTGTACTATCTGCTGCATTTTAAACGATGCTCCTGAGGCTTTTTGGTTGGACTGTGTTCTTGTTTAGAAAGTCTGTGCGTAACACGGCCTCTGGCTAACTAAGATAAGGCCAAAGCACAGGCCTGTGAATATCTCAGTGGGGGCTGCTCCAGAAGCTAATCGTAGCTGCTCAGATGATGAATTGGAATCAAGTGTGATAGCAAGATTAGCAGCAGGTTATATTTCAAAATGCCTGCTCTGGATATTTGTCCCTCCAGGGATTGTGTGTGACTGTGTGTGTTTGTGTAGAAATGGGGCAGGTTGGCCCTCAGAAAGGTCACTTGTCTTGTGTCCTGCCATCCTGTTTTGTACTGCAGCAGCCCACTTATACTTTTATCTGTTGCAATCATTGTTTGATTGTTTAAGCCTGTTCTTAGAGCTAAGTCAAGCATTCAAGCTTTATCGTAAAGTCAGAAAAGACAGAGGACATATGTGCTGTTTCAAACTTTTGGTTTTACTGTAAAACCATCATCAGGAGCAGATAAAAGACACAAAGCTAATGAATAGCAGGTTGCTGGTGTGGAGTCTTTAGTGGATGTGAATTATAAGGTCTGCATACAGTCCTGTATTGTTATGAACCTGACATCTTTAATTGGATTCTGTCCATGTTTGATAGACATCCATTTAGGTCTCCTTCTGAAGTCACTGAAAGAAGATAAGGTCATTTTAATTAAACTCCAGTCCAGAATGGTTTAAGACACTGAAATATATTAACGCATCACATCTTTTTAATAGTTTCCTCAATAAATGCATGCACATTTTTGAAGATAAATGTGTTTTCTTTAAACTGGGATTAAGGATTAAGCCTTTTGTTGTGTGAGGAATATGAAAAAAATCCTTTTATTAAAAAAAAAAAATTTAATTACCATAAAACCCTCAGTTAAACCTCAGCAAACCAACACTTCAATTACTTTTATGCGTTTATGGCACATCAAAGGAATTTTTCTCATCTTCTCTCCTAAGTCTCGTTCTCTATTCAAGGATCTGGTGCCTCACTTTGGAGCCCACTAAGTATCCCAAATCTCAGGCAATAATGTTACCTCCGTGCTCCCAGTCTGACCCAAAGACAGAGATTAATTGAGGTTTGATTACATTGCACATTAATTTGATCTCACGACATGATGTTGCTTTCAGTAGCGGAGCTGCTTTTATGAACAGCAGGAATTCAATTTTAACATGTTAACAACTTAAAATGTACATTAATTACTGTCTTTAAACTACTTTAAAGACTGAAATGTTAGATGGAACTTGATGCTGTTTGTTGTCACACAAACACAGTTTTACATATGTTGCTAATAGGCTTTATCTTATTTGCATCTGCAAATAATATAACCATTTAATATAACCAGTTACAAGATTTTAAGTTTTTCTTTAACACCAGACCCTCAGACTATGTTTTTTTCAAGTCACCAGCAAGAGATACACTCTAAATTTATTCTACATAGATGTCTTCACTGACTCAGATCCACACTTGCATCTCAGCTGCATCTTATCCTGTGACACATGACATTGCACAGTTTGATGTGCAATGTAAGGCCCACCACCATGTGCAATAAAATGTGTGTGCAGTCTGCAATGGTTTTTTAATACATTTAACTTCCTTTTCAAAGTTATATTTATTTTTTTTATATTTTTATTATTACTTCTCTTTTATCTTTTGTAATCCTAATCCTTTCTGCACCAGCAAGGATCTCAGTCCAATTTCCTTTTACCTGTGCAATGATGACCAGTGTCTATTTCTGATTATATATACAGTGTATATAGTATCCCTACAACCTGAAGCCTTGATTTGTGCTTTAAGTCTTTCTTATCTAAAATACAGGGGTATATGAGAGGTTGATGCTCAGAAAAATGCATTTAATAGATATATATGTTGACAGTTTGCAGCCTTGGCAGAGCAGAATGGCTCCTCCTAGAGACAGAGGTAAAAAGCATCAGCCCATATTACTCTTATTGCTTAGTGCTGGACTGAGCAGATTTTTAATTTTGCTGTTTATGTTCAAAGTACAATTTAAATGTTTCTTTACTGTTTGTAATATGTCTGTAAAATGTTACACGTCAGAACATTGTAAAAAAAAAGCAATTTTTGTGAATTTTTATAGTTTAAACCTTTAATAAGATGCCTATTTTTAAGTCGTCCATGACACTTTATTTGTGTTGATACTATTCTCCTGTTCGGTGTTGCTCTCACCTAATAGCAGGTTGTACATATATATTTAAACATCAAAGTTTGCTTATCAAAAACTGTGTTTATTTCAGTGTTTATTGCACTCAAGACACACAGTGCAATTTACAGCTGCTATAAATGAATAGAAGGAGACATTCACTTGTTCATATGAGAGGAGGAAATGTGTCCCAAGGTCCCCATCACATGTCAGTTGTCTCTCCTCTATACCTCATACGTCTCTGTCTGCACTGTCATCTGTCAAAGAGGGCATGAAGTGACACACAAAATAAGGAAGATGAAAGATGCTATTTTGGCTTATTCTTGCAGAGAGGTTTGCGGTGTGTGTGTGGATGTGCATGCATGTGTGTCTCTGTGCCTCCAGCCGATGACTCACGGCTCTAATAGCATACTACTGAGTCAGTGAGGCAGCAGAAATGCATAGCTACATTCACAAACAACGATATCCTTGACCTACACTTTCTACATGTTTTTATGTCACTGTTGCTGTCGTTTTTTTTTATTTATTTATTTTTTTTAAATTTATCTCTTATTTTTAAAAGTCACATTGAAATTTGGCATTTAGCAAAGAAAAAAGCAACAACACCAACATGAGCCTGAGCTAAACTAATATAAACTGTTAAAAGCTAAACTTAGTATGAGGATAATAAAATTTCACCAACATAGGGTTTACCATTTCAGCTTAGGAAAATGGACACTCTGTTTCCGTAGAGAAAACTATCTTATCATTATATTGTTAATAGACATGAACAAACATGCTAGGTCACTTCTTCTGCCTTCTGTGTAGGTTTCAGAGGTGTCAGATAATAAAATTGGTCGAAGTGGCAGGTAAAAATGTTCAGTGATCTGCCACAGTCACAGGTGAGAAAAAAAAAAAATAAAACCAAAGAAAAGCTGTGTCCAGTTAAATTAAACCTGTCTGTTTGCCTTTATTGACACCTTTTTATGGTTGAAACCAAATAATAATCAGCATTAATATTCAGGTAAGGCAGTCAGCCTACATTTTATTTAAAGGGGTCTATTATGGAACTTGAATAATTGGGGATGTGATGGTCCAAAAGAGGTTAAGAACCACTGCATTAGTACATGGCTTACCTAGTCCTGTTAGATTTTTTTTTCACCTAAATGATTTGTTGTAATACTGCTCTTATCACTGTGGATGTCAGCATGGGATGTTCAGGGTCAGTTATCAGTTATAAAGAGGTTTTCCACTGCAGAAGAAAATAGATAAGTAGTGTAAAAGGATGTGAAAAGTGTTGACTACACGAGTCTCACAGTCAAGGCTGTCAGAGCTGGCAGCCCTGCTTTCACTATATGTTTAATGAAAATTTCAAGAATCCTTCTCTCTGAAGAGTGTTCATTATTATCCAATGAATCAACAGGATCATGTACTCCCCCCAGACTATAATCACAATTGCTAAAGTGTATTTAAACTACATGAGACATGACCCCTGCACTGGGTCTTGAGGAACCATGCCTCAGTTAATTAATAACTGATAATATTATTAATATTATTATCAACCATTACCAAAGCTTATAATGGCTTTGCACATTATATACACATATAGATTTTAGAGGTAACCAGGGCCTTTAAGGTCCAGTATGAAGGATTTAGTGGCATCCAGTAATAAAACTGTAGACTACATAGACTACAGATGAATAACTATGCACTAACCCCCCTCTTCCAAGTGTGAAGGAGAGCCTGTAGTTGCTGAGAAACTCATGATAAACACAAAATGTTCCAAGAGCCAATATTTAATTTGTCCATTCTGGGCTACTGTGGAAACATGTCAAATGTCAGATTCCATTGCAGAGAGCTGCTCCTTTTGTAGATACCATCGCCTCATTCTTATGTATGTAATCACAACAATTCTTTTCAGGTGATTATGCACTAAATTAAATACAATTATGAATATTATAATCCATTTCTGTCACATTTGAACAACAAAACACCCAAAATCATGCACACCAGACTTAAAAAGTGACACCAAGACAATTAAAACAGCATTTATGTGGACAGGAGTTCTTTTGAGATAAAGGAGGGAAAAACTCCATGTTCTCTTCCGTCTATTCCAGTTTATCCTTATAGATTTTAATTAGTTGTAGTAGTTCTGTGTATTTCATTATTTCAATTAAACCTCTGTTTCCTGCCTGTACCTCTTCAGGTTTCTTTGCTTTTTTGGACTGCCTGTTTCTGGTTTTGAATATTGCTGAAATGCACCTTCTGTGAGCCTCTTGTTATTTGATTTGTTTTTAATCAATTATTGAGCCGCACAAGCTCTGCTCCCTGTCTCTATCTGGGTCCAATTCTCTGTTTTTCCTATACCTCTGCTTGCACATAAGTGAAATTTTTACTGCACGAGTGTGCCTTTGTCTCATGAGTTCTTACACCCACATGATATTCATAATATGCTAGTTACCTGGTGGCAGCCACAGCTGAACCGGGAGGTCACGGTACTTGTGTGTTTATCACTGGCTGTGCTGCACTGACTTGTTTCTCTTTTTACAAATATGAGGAGACACATCTAAATGCATTCATCACTGAGTGCAGGTGTTGATGCGTGTCTGTTAGAGATCACACAATCATTTGTCGAGTGGTCCTATTTCAGAGTGAAGTGGAGGAGAGCTGCCCTCCACACATTTGGAAATGAGAGGTCTTAGTGGTTTGGAAATTTCAATCATAAAAGCCAATGTCAAGAAACATAAAAACAGGTGCACACACACACAATGAAATAAACATACGTACATAAATGAATTTATAGACATTAATGTGAAGGCAGTAAGGCACACAGCTGTCCTCTGTCCACACACACACACACATGCACAGATGTGAATGAATAAATGAGAATATTTTCCACAAGTGCTTTGATGCATAAATACCAAAGCAGATGGCTTGGTAACACAAAAACACATAAACATGTACACACATATACACACAGCCGATAACAGGAACAGAGAGGGACAGGAAACGGAGTACAAATTATTTCCATCAAGCATGACATATCCATTTGACATCTCACCATGAAAAAAGTGCTTGAGCAATCACAGTTTGGGCTGGCCAACATCAGAGCTGCTAATAAATTTTCTATGGGGCTCACTGGTGCATCCTACACCTCACAGTATCTGTCCTCATTCCAAAGACGAGTGGAAAAAACATGGAGAGACTGAGGGGGAGAGACAGGAGGGACGATGTGGGGAGGAGACAGAGACGCATGACATGAGAAATAAGAGAGAAACTACAACCCCACTTATATCTGTTCTTGGATGTGAAGTATTTTCCTAAAAGAGGTATTATGTGTTATTTTGACAGTTGAGACTCTATTATGGGTAAGTTCTGATGTTGTAAATTGATGGTGGAAGAACCTCTTCTTAGCACCTACAAAGTGATGTAACTGAGCATGTGTTTATTTCAAAACCTTCTATCAAACATCCACAGATATCGTCAATTCAAAGTACAACCAGCAGTTATGGAGAGATGACACCTGTGCTTCAACAGCAACAAAAAAAGTTCACTTCACTGACTGTTTACATGGTTTCTGGGTAATGGAGTCATTTTATACTAAGGGATATAACTGGCTCTCTAAGTCTACTTTAAGTGCTGAAGTGCTAAAAAGCAAATGCCAACCATTAGCATGGTTACCATGTTCATAATCCTTTTAGTTTGGCCTCTTATTATGCTAACAAGGTAAAGCTGAGACTATCACCTGGTATAAAGGAGAAAAAAGGTACAGTAATAGATTCTTATTTAACCTCTTTAACCCCACTGAACTACTTGGAGGATAGACTCAATGTACTGACATGTGCCTCATAAACAGTAATTAAGAATAGATAAAACACAGAAAGAAAAAAATGTGACAAATTCCAGTACGAGAAGTAGAAAAAGAGAGGTAGGTAGGTAGGTTAAAAACAACTTTTTTTCCATTAGCTGATAAAAATGATGTCTGGGTCTTTATCTGCTAAATGTTCCTCAGTATTGTCCGTCTGCCTTTCAGTGTTGAGGCTGCAGTAGG
Source organism: Acanthurus lineatus (assembly GCA_029814665.1). Classification (NCBI taxonomy): domain Eukaryota; kingdom Metazoa; phylum Chordata; class Actinopteri; order Acanthuriformes; family Acanthuridae; genus Acanthurus; species Acanthurus lineatus. The sequence goes on along the minus strand of JAPZDV010000010.1, from coordinate 2,900,006 downwards.
TTAATCAGAGCTTTCTCAAGAAATATCTGCCTGCTGCAGCTGGAAACAAGGTTAAATGTATATGTAATGTATGTGGTACGTAATGCATCTGTGAATGTATGTGTAATGGTAAATTAGGAATGAACCAAAATATTCCATGGACTGGAAAACCAAATGTGATGATTCTCTTTTGGTTTGTCACTACAAGCAAAATTTCTGCTTTACACATACATCACCTGATTCTTTAAGATGAAAATACTAGTAAGTGCAGCTTTTAATTTAAAATGAAAAAAGAGAAATGAAGAGAAATTATAGAAAGAAGATTCACTTCAATCTTATTTCTCTTCTCTGTAGCTGTCAGACTCATTCCACCGTCATCTGTTTTCATTTTATTCTAATTCCCAACAGATATGAACCTCTTCTCTTCCAAGAAAGAAATGCTTTTTTTGATTTTTGTTTTTTTTCTTAACTGTATTACACTTTATTTGCTCGGCCAGCTGTGATCCTAGTCTGAAACATGTGACTCCTCAATATGTCACAGTGTTCTGTGACGATAATGCTGGAGCCTAGTTGAGCATAATGTGTCTAATAATGACCTCTCATTGGTGATCATCCACCTCACTGGTCGGGGAAAACTCACCCAGCGTGTGTGTGCATGCATGCTTTTACAGTACTTTGTACGGTTTGCACGGTTTCACGCCCACTCCAGGTCAAAAAGTACATCTCATGTGAGCGGGTGACTCACTGAACAGGAACAACATGTACTAATGAGAAGCTTTAATGGTGAGGACTACAGGGGCATGAGAAATAAATGAGGGGGATTTAGCATTGAATAATTGTAGATTTATTTGCAAATTATATTTCTACAAGGTTAAGCTTGTTTAGTTTTAAAATGTTTTCTACATGTAGTGCATACCCACACAAAAAGGAGGTATGGTTTTTTTAGTTTTGTCCTAAACTTATGATATGTAACATTTCCACTGTAAAATATATCAAGATTACTGTGTCTTTGTCATATACTTTGTTGAGTTGTGTACATACATCAATTTCCTTTTAAGAATATTCAATCCCGGAGAAATCTGTAATTTTTTTTTTCAAGTTAGAGTGTGTTTATTTTCCTGGCACTAACATCTGAGGCAATACCAGTCTGAGAGTAAGATGGGAAGTTAGTAACGAAACAAGGATAAAACTTTAAAATAATACCACGTCTGTCACATCAGGTAGATTTATATCTGCAATTACGGTTGTTTGACAAAAAAGACAACATCTCCCATGATCCCATGCTAACTCCAAATGTCCCAATGTGTTAAACTATGTCTTCTGTTGTCCTCATTGTATTGATGTGTTTTGTATAGATTAATCCTGTAATTCAATTTTTTTTTTTTCCAGATATGGATCACTTTCAAAGTTTAGGTCAAGCTCTCTTTACAGCTCAAATAGTCATTTTAGTGCGTAACCTCCCTGTTTTATTCTACAGTCATTTTAGAAATGATTAACTGCGGGGTGCATTGTGATTTGGTGTTTTTTTTACATAGGAATGAGAATAACAATGAGGTATGAGTCACAGGGTTTTGTTTTGTGAGTGCGTCACTGCTGTTTTTAAAGGGAGACCCCCCGGGTAGGAACTTTGGGAATAAAAAGGATTGGAAGATATGAAAGAGAACATACGCCTAAAACTAGAATTCATTCAATGAGGTCAGTTATGTATGTGTATGTATAAAAATCCTTTTTGCATATATATATATATATGCTCATGTATAAGTTTAATTGGGTATAAAAGAAATCCTACAAGCTTTGACTAAAATGAAGAAAAACAATCTTTGCCCAGTTAAAACATCTGTTTAGATCAGTTGGTGAGTAAGTTACCATTTGTTCACAGGCTCACAAGTTTTAATGCCAGAGAATAATTCTAATTCATGTCCCTGAGTCAGAGTTTTCCATCTGGTCAGAGGATGAAGGCTGCCCACACTTGGTAAGAAGTTAAACTTTCCACCGTCATCTTTATCAGCACTGCAACCTCGAAGATGACCTTCATGATTCATAGGAGCCAACTGTCAACATCACAGAACATGTCTTACAAAATGTTTTTCTAAATGTTCCTAACTTTTAAAAACAAACTCTATGGTTTCCCCATATTTTGTGCCTTTCTGACTGAGGAAAAATGCATTTGCATCTTGTCAGAATTAAGTGAGAGTCTTGCTAAGGGTGATTTGTTGCTTACTTGTTTTTACTGAAAATCAGTTAAATATTCAGCCATGACATTTGCAGATCTTTACAAAGACTCTAAGCTGCATTTCCTGTAGTACAACATGACAGTCTCCTTCCAGCACTCCTTTCTCAACTATCAGTGACATTTCTGATTTATATCTGCAACAACTCATCTCTCAGAACTCTACAGCAAGAATTATCCTTTAACAAAATGTGACAAAGCATTAACAGTATGACAGCACAGAAAGAAGACAGAAGGAACAAGAGAGCAGTCAACATAAAATGAGAGAGAAAGAGAAAGAGCAAGAGCCAGGTGAGAACATGGACAGGTAATCAGGACTACACACTTATATTTATTTATATTTATATTTATATTTATATTTATCGCAATTGACTCCTTAATGATTTTACATCATTAAGCGGTATATGGTTTCTATATTACTGTTATTATAATTCTTTGGTGTTACTATTGTATTATTTATGTAGTATATAAAGTTGCTTCTTTCAATTATCAAGAAAACAATCCCCATGTGGTTCAGAGACTGATCAAATGTTTTGTACATTCCTCATCATATCAGTTTTGCTTTAATTTGAACTTTTTCTTCACTTCAAAGAGCTCTGGTTATTACCATTAAGTCTTTGCCTTAGACTCCATTGTCAAACATCAACTCCTCTTGAAAGGTGTATTATTTTAAGATCTGTTACTACTCATTTTGAAGTTTCATTGTGAATTGTTATTGTTCTACACAACAATAGCTAATCAATTCTTAAGGTTGCTTTTAGAGGTAACATTTCATGCACTAATTCAATTGAGGATTTGATTGAAGAAGTGAAAGGGTTTGAATACCTTTTTAATGAGCATATTTTCACATTTTCCAAACAAAAAAAACAACATTGCGTGTTGCAAAACTCATTTTATTAACATACAATTCTTATAAGTATCGTTGAAAACCAAATTACATATAGACACATTTTAATATAAATCACTGGAGACATGTCACTCAAATTTGTCAGGTCGACTCACTCTTTACAACACAATCACTTAATAACATGCCAATAACTATGTTATAATTACAGCGTGTTCATTGTCCTCCAAGTGGCAGAAAACACTTAAAAATGCTCCTCCAGGAAATGTCTTGAAATGTGATATAATTGACAGCATTGGTGACCAGTTTTTGGACTGCATTTATAATGTTTTCCTATTTACAGAAGTTTTACAAAGATTTTTCCTAAAAGATTTTTGGTATAAATGTAAAGTAACTATCTTCCAGCTGCACGAGGTGCTCTGATAACGATGATTCTAAGTACTTCTGAATAAGCATGCCGTCGCTCTGCAATGATTCATAAACTGTCCCACAGCTGCACAAGTTTTTAATTTACAGTTTATATTAGTGCGCATGCATCTGTTTTGTTGTGTCATGCATGCTCACACATTACTTCTGTACAGCTGCGTTTGTTCTCTTATAGCTTAATCCTGTCATTGTTCTGATACAGTAGACAGCTCAAAGTGCTGCTCTCAGCTTCTGTCTCGTGTTTTTTCCTTGTGCCTTTTAGACAGTTCAGACAGTAAATTTAGCAGCTGTCTAGACCCTTTGACAGAAGTAATTAGTGAGCAAAACAGACCATGGAGCCCAGGTCTCCCATTCATTTTCTGAAATGATTCCTGTCTGCTCTTATTTTCTGCTTACTGTAATATGAATAATATGAGTTTGTCAGTTAGAGAAATGTGCAGCAGTGGTCTGTATGTTTGTGTGTGTGCGTGTGCATGTTTGTGTGCCTAAAGAGCTGCTCTGTCAAATTAGTTTTAGTTACAGCCCAGACATTGAATACCAAGCCTCATATCTCAAGTTTGTCAGTGTGCTGCAGACAGCAGGCAGCGATATGCAATGAGGGATAATTGATAGCTAGTTGAAATATCTCTATTCTATTCATGTCCCTTCCATTTGTCGGGCTGATTTATGACAGCAGAAGTCCACCTGAAGTCCTGGACTGGATGAATATCTCAGTGAGGGAGTGAACAGGCGAGGATGCTGGGTGTGACTTAAAACAGAAAAGGGACACAATCTTAGCCTGAGGAACAGTATTTGAGTATTATTTGTTTATCCATAGATGGCAGCACCCATTCATCAACACTGACATTTTAAGAAAAAAAATGTGAAAGTTTCAGGGTTAGCTAAATAATTCATAAATGCTGAATGTATGTTTGTGTTTGTATTTGCTGAGGCGCAAAATGTTAACATGGTAAAATTTTCACTGACCACTTTATTTTCCCTACAATGTGCTTTTGGCATTATTAGGTCCACCTATAGCAAAAAAAAAGCATAATCAATATTTGTTAATGTTTTTAATCAATATCTAGTTGACAGGGTTAGCATGTACCTTCAAGAACATTATATATTTTCATTACTTTCAAAGAAAGATCAGTTTATTAACTTTAGTTTATTAAAGCTAACTATGACTTTATTAAAGTTCATTTTATTAACTAATAAGGAGTGAACCTCTGATGGAAGAAGCATGAATGAATCAGCTGATGCCAGTTGTCTAATGCAGGTACATTCTCTCCGTCTGTCCTGGTCAAGACAATGCTTCATAGATGGTTTAAAACACCTCAGATGCTGAAGTGCCCATAAAAAAGTCTCATACTTTGTCTACAAAAAGAACTACAGAGCAACTTGAAGTAGCAACCATCTATTTACCAATTCAGTTGAGTAAACGGCTCAAAACATGATGTCCCTGTACCTTTAAGATGATATCTTGTGTGACTAATTGCTGTGGTGCTTTGCTCTTCCTGCTCAGTCGCATCTACTGTATTAACTGGTGTGCTGTTGCCGTCATCCAGCGCTGCCCCCTCACAGAAACATTGGTGTCAGCAATCAGCATCTATTTCACAGCCTATATTTCATGTCTCAGAGCAGAATGTGCAACAAAGTGCTACTTATGGTTAGTTTGACATTTACACTACACCCCCGAGCAAAGAAACAACTCTGCAAAATACCAAGGGTTATATAAAGGCCTGTCCAGATGGGATTAATTGTACCGTAAGAGGTCAAGTTTGTAATTTCAGTCTTGTTCAGGGACACTTTTTTTTTTGATAAAAGGGAAAAATATGTGCCTCAGCAGTCCAAGGAAGTACGACTGTGAACGATTCATCCTAGAAAGAACACTAAACTGTCAGATATTCAAAAAGGGACCTGAAAGCAGGTAAGGGAAACAAAGAGGGAGCTTTAATAAGGAAAATCTGGTAGAGGCAACTGTTATCTTAAAAAAAAAAGTAGATAACACAACAAAAAATGATAATAAGAGGTGCACAGGTAGGACTGGGAAATGAAAACAGGACTGAGGGACAGAGATGGGACTGGGGAGCAGAAATGACAAACAGGAACACAGAGAAACAAGCTGAAACAGGATAACCTGAGAAGGAAAAGAAAAAACACCTGTACTAAATACACTACAAAGTGAATAACTGATGAGCAACAGGTGACAAATTAAGCCACCACAGAAAGACCCAAACACAGAGAGTAACAACAAAATTACTATGCAGAAGTGTAGGATTTACAGACCCATTACCATCCTGACACATAGTCCACTTTAAGACCACAAAGGGTTTAAAAGCACATTTAAATGGTCAGAAACAGCCAGTTACTGTGGTGAACAGCCTTCAGCATTGTTCTTTACACCCCGAGAGTGCACAGTTAGCTCTACTGAGGATCATTTCTTTTCCTCCCCATTATTGATGATGTCCACATCTGGCAGTAAATCTGCTAATGTTCTCCACTTACGTTCAGCCTCTTGTTTTATGTAAATCAATTGCTGATGTAATCCATTGAAACTGTGAGACCAAGGTGAGACTGAGATAAAAGCAATGGGAATGGTAAAATTCTTAAACAGATAAAATGTGTTTAATCATCTGTCTTCTTCAGGCCGTGGGTCAGACTGTAAAATATTTGATAATAAGTTCAAGTACTTAAACAGAGAATCCAGCAGCATTTTTAGTTGTCTAATTATTCCAAAGATTAACTTTGGTTGTCAGCATACATGCGGTTTCTGGGTGCACCTGTACAAACTCAATCCATCTTGTCAGATCTGGTTACAGGTCCATTGATGGTGGGGGTTTGCTTATGATTTCGAAGTGAAGGCATGGACTTTATTACGGGAAATGATTTGTCTGAGGTGCTGGTAAAGCCTGAGGTGACGGCTGTTCCTCTGGGAACTGAGCACCTGTATAAATTGGCTCAAAAATATCCTGAGGTGTTTTCTGCCTGTGTTGTAACCCATGATGTGTCAAAGCATCAGGCCTTGAGTGAATATGATATTGATTTATCTGACAGCTACGTCGCTACTAGGGAGTTAGGCTTGTCTTTTCTTCCACCTCTGTTTGATAACACGTCATCTGCTGGGGTAAAGGGTGGATGGTGAGGTTGGTGAATCTAGGTAATGTTTCAGTGGCACATAAACAGCTTGTATGTGAGCAGAGAATGAATCATAAGTTGTCATGCGTTTTTTTGAAAATACTGTGTCAGTAGGGGAAAATGTGACTGCGTCGGGAGGCAACTTTTTAATACACAGGGTGCTCAGTGGGTCCTAAAAATGCTAAATGCTAACGTTGATGGCCCATATTTTTCTAACCTCAACCTTGATTATCTCATTGCTCCCCCAGACTGGAATCACGTAAGTATAATGTGTCCCATTAACATGATGAAACCAAGCCATGCTTAAGAGGCTGTCCTTGGTCCAAACTGTATGAGAGCCAGTCTTAAAGCTGTTAACTCTGCCAGAGCTTCTGTGGAGCTGTCTAGTGCTGATCTTGGTCTTGATCTTGGCGAAGCTGTTTCTGAGTGTGATGGTGCTGTCCAGTGCTGAAAGTGTAGGTCCTGCTATAACCTCTGTGGCAGAGGGAACTGTAGGGGGGAGGGGAAATTTGCAGTGTGTAGCCATTGCAGAATTAATAATATAATGTAGACCACTGTTATTCAATACACTCTATGCATGACTGTTTTGCTACACAGTATTAATATAGGTGTTGTTAAGGGTAAAGCCAAGTTTAAGCTTTTGGAGATCTTCCATGTGTAAATTTGACCTATTTAAGGAATTTTTGGCAAGTTCCATCAACTAAACATGCAGAGGAGATCTCAGTCTTTGTAACACCTGACGGTTTTGTGCAATACAGAGTAATGGTGTTTGAAATGAAGAATGTGTCAGCTACATTTCAGAGATTTCAGAGATTTAGTTAATATTGTACTGTCACTCTGGATTTAAATTTTATTTAAAATTATTCATTTTTATCGGTTGCAAGACTGTCTTGAAAATCACTTATAACCACAATTTGCATACTGTTTTCTGGACCAATTAAATAAGCAGGATATAATGTGTTTTTGTTATTTAAATAAAATCTGAGTTTAGTTGTAGCATTAAAAGAAAAATCTGTAAACTAAGTTTGATCTTTACTTCTGTTTACAGTCATTAACTTTTTACCCCATGATAAGATAAGGCCATTGATGATGACAATGATGACATCTCCAAGAGATTTAGTCTGCTTTAACTCTTCAAAAGAAATCCCTATTATGATAGTTTTTGTATTAGATGTGTTTGTCAGAACATACTTTCATAATTAATGCAACACATAAGTGGTAAATGGACTGCATTTATATAATGCTTTTCTAATCTTTTGACTACTCAAGCTTCAGCTGCTCTTTGCTAGCACAGCAAAGATGTTCCACAACTTTTAAGAGTGCTCCTTTTGAAGAATGAAGAATAAAAGTGTAAGAGCAAGTCACATACTGTGTTATTTGTATATACCAGCATACTTTCAGAATTCATGCATCAACAAACCAGAAAAGATACTTGCTTTTTAGTGTCAAAAAATGCTGGGGTTTTTTTAGATTGTATTTAGTACAGAAATATTTTGATGCTTTTAAAAGACTAGAGTTGATGTTAATCCAGTAAATAAATTCCACCCCAAAACAAAGTTATACATGATAATGGCTATGACTGCTTCACTGGTAAAATCTACTGAGCTGACACTAACACCTTCCTATCTCCAACCATCCGACAAATGGTCTTTTTTTTCTTTGTTGGTTAAAAACAACATATTTTTAGATAATTACTATGTTTTAATGACAAGGGGGATGTTATTCACTTCATCCTCGCTCAGATACGCCTCCACACTGTACATTACACTGATACGACTGAAATGAACCTTAATGAACCTCGCATGCAACAGCTCGCAAAAACAGAAATCACAAACACTTTGGTGGAATAAAACTCTAATCAGTCTTACATACATACTAATTTAAGTGTTGTTTTTTTTAAATGCTGTTTCAGGAGCTACTTGGGTACTCAGTGAGGCTCAAAACTTGAACCACTTCCCAAGTCTATACCACAGAGAGGACATTATATAAAGAGGGAGCAGTTCAAGAGAACCTTACTAAGAAAAAGAGTTATTTCCTGCTTTAACATAACTTGAAGTCTGATACCACACCTGATTTACCATGTTAATATCGTTCCCTTGCTCATAAGAAAGTGACGGCGTTACACTGGGATATTACAAATGTTCCAATTTCTTAACATTTATTTTACGCTTGACAAATTAACATCAGCCATACCCAAACAAATGCTTTAAACACAGCCATAAAAAGTGCTACATTTTTCCCTAGCCACAGTACCAAAAAAATAGTCAATAATTAACTAAGAAGCACTCCGACAATAGTGCAATGTGTCATGCTGCTCTATAGGTATCTTTGCAAAGTCTGAAAATGACCCTTCTGATTTACTCCAGTTTATCCAGCTTAGGTTTTGAGAGTAAACTGTTTTTTAAATGGAGGGTCTAACTAGGAGACAAATTGCATTATGGGAGGTGTAGGATCCCCTCAACCCGACTTAAATATGGAGTCTGTTGTGCGCCAAAACTGGTGACCGGCAAACATACCAGAATTATAGGATTATGGGGCATCTTTTATATGTTTGTGCTGTTTGTCAACATAATAACTTGTTCCTGGCAAAAGCTAATTATCATTAGGAGTTGTGCTAATTCAGACTCTCTGTCTGACAAGTACTGCACACTATGCTGAAGGTTTTTAGGTTGATTTGCCTACTGTTATCTCTTAAATTCATGAAAATGCTACATTAACATCCCTGGTGTGTCTGAATCTCAGGTTTCAGAGTAGTGCAGAGACAGCTCCCCCTTCTGCTGCACAGACACCTATTCAAGGTGCGACATCTTAGGGAACAAAACCATGAGAAAAACACATTTTTGATTTTTGAGAGGAGAAGATCTAATGATTAAGAACTGTAAAAACTTTAAACAAATTACCATGCAGCATCTCCCCTTGATTAGGAGATCCTGTAAATTTCAGAACATGTGCCAGTATGTACCTACATATTATCACACATTTTAACATGTCAACTAATAAAATGGTCAAGTAATAATTCATCAATAAAAATCACTTTAACTGAGTCATCACTTAGTCACTTACTTGGTAACTTGTCATGGTTTTCTTTATAAGGCCACTGGAGGCCAATTATCTCATTTACAACAGCTGACTTTCATGTTGCTGTCTGCACAGAGGTCAGTGGAAACCTTTGATAAAACCCACGTCTTCATTTCAAGGAGCATAATGAATCTGTCGGGAAATAAAACATCTGTTTTGTGTGTGTGTGTTTATCTGTCTGCGATTTTCACTTCTCAGTCCTTTCACAGATCCTTGTTCTTCTGGTTTTTTACTGCCTGTCTCTTGGGCTGCCTGGACTAATAACTCCTGTTGTTAGCTGTGTGGATTCAAAGAGCCCAGGGGCAAAATGTTTCTGTGGCTGAAAATATCAATAAAGTTTTATTGGCCTGCAAGGACAGAATAAGAAGAACAAATTGTAGAATGAGACCTGAGAGTTGAAGAACATGTGTTACATAACACAGTATATAACTACAATTTACAAAGTCTTCCCAATGTGTTAAAAAGAATGAAAAAAGAGACAGACAGACCCTCTTTTACTGCAACTTACTGACCTGTTAAATACCTTCATAGACTATCAGATAAAATGGTAAAATGCCTCAATCATCTTAACCTACTGCAACCACACAGTAAATAATAGATATAATCATACTAATCACTTCAAAAGTAAGGTAATAAAATGCTGTTGATGCAATCTACCCTCTATTCACAGAAACATGCATAAATTCCCATGTGAAATAACAAATACTTTGTTATTCTAACAAAAAGAAATGATTTCCACCCCCAGGGCACTTATTAAATTAACTCGACCCATATTGGAGCATATTCAGCAGATTGGTTTACCTCTGCATCACGACATTAGCCATGATTGGATTAAAATAGTTCCTATCTGCTGTCTTTCAGTGCTGCTGTGGGTCATGAGTCGACCTGCAGAACATAGCCACAGGTCATATAAATTATCCTGAGATCAGAGGCTTCACCTCTTGTTATGATAAGCGTCCAACAAGAACAACCTCAGACCGAATAACCGCGAAATCTAATTTATAAATGATCAAAGTAAATGTTGTATGACCTTTCTAAACGGGTAACGTGATATGATCATCTGACATTATAATGAGTATCTCTATGTTAAGATGTAATATAAAATACTGGAGGCACACTGCACATTCCGTATAATGTATGGATGATCGGCATTTCAGATGATCACATCATACCCTGGATATGCTTGAGCTTAGGATTCCCCAGGACTTTGGTTTGTAATAAAGGCATCTCCCACTGTTCTGAATGGATAACTTATGTTTCCATGCTGCTTTGCCCCCAAGCTTTAAGGATGTATTGAGTTTGGTTGCTGTATTTTGTTGTTTGTTCTTTTGTTTATTAAATTCACAGTGAAACTACTGTGCTTGGATATTCAAGAGCAACTGCTTACACCTGGCCAGGTGGACAGGCTTGTGCAAAGCTGCTCTCCTGTCACATTGTTTTATTTTTTTGTCTTTTTTGTCTCGCTTGTTAAAACAGTTGTACAAAACTCATGCAAAAAAAAAAAAACATTTTGAACCCTCAAAAATTTGATGCCAGTCCCCATTCCCCAGTCATTTAATTACTGAAGTATTGTAATAAATTATGTTTTCATATTAAGGTGTATTTTTTATCTCTAATAATAAAATAATAAAGCATTAAAGTCTGTATCTGCAGAGACTCTGTCTGTATTTTCTTATTTCATAGTACTTGGAACATTTTTGAGCTACAACCTTTGGGCCTCAGTGTAAAGCACTCAGGAAATAACAGCAAGGTTGGGACTCTATAAAGACAAAGCAACTAGGCTGGGAATGAAGCATGCACTTTAACTGATCTTTCACACAAAATCTGGCAGCCCCTTGCAGCACCTTCTTTATTTGTTCTTGAGAACATAACTGCTGTGAAACTGTCAGAAAACTGAATTTTATTTTGCTGATTCACTGCTTTGTTCTCAGTGTTGTTGTTGCCTTCATCAGTTCTCTATTTTACTTGACCACTGCTGCTGTGTTTGGTTGAACCAGGGAGGAGGGGTCAGTTTGAGTGTTGTTTTTGCCAACAATAACCATCGTTTTCTGCAAAGAACGCCTTTAATGGCTGAACTGTGTCTAACCTGTGCAGGGAATCTCATGATGTACACACTAAAGATATACCGAAAAGGATAGTGTCAAAACCTTTATAATGAGAGATTCGATGGCTTCATCAGGACTAAGAAAGAATCCATATCTGCTCACTTCTTTGTCAAAATATTTAAAAAAGGACATGGATGAAGGGTGTTGACACACACTGTTTATGCTTCATTTGGTTTTCCTCGGTTTTGCTGATTATGAGGTTAGTCTGTGTGCTATTTGGTGCAAAGCAGGTAGAGTAGCAGCCAGTAGTAACAGCTGCTTGCTAGCTGGAAATGAGATTTATGATGGAGTCGCGAGAGTGAACTAAACCACTGAAGTTGTGGGATGTCAAATCAAAACACTAAGTTGAAAAATGCTGAAACATCTCTAAGAAAAAGTGTGAAGTTTGGTAATAAAATATGTGGATTCATCACATGAACACAGCTATTATATTACACAGTCATTTAATTCACTTTACTAATAGCACTACTCAAAACTGCAATCATGTTGTGTTTTTAAGAAATTTGCATGTACTAGCATTGCCAGGAGTTGATTTTTGGCCGATTTTATAGTTGCAGTGTTAGTTCAAAAGTTCAAAATGACACTGTCAAACTAGACATAAAGACTACAGCCAATGGACCTCAGCAGTGACGCAGGTTGAGGGAAACACTGACTCCCATTCCAGCTGGTGTGACATAGCAACTGGTGACAAAGTGAAAGGCCATCAGGAGTCATATCCCCACCGGACATGACTCAGCACAAAGTTACAGGCGTCTCCTCTCTTGCAGAAAGACATGACTATCCAGAGATGCAATTAGACTGCTTGTCAAACTGTAGCCAAACACATCAGCCCCTGTGAGTGACATTCAATTACTGCAGGCCCTTTGGTGCTGTTCTCAAATATTTTTACTTGGATGACAGCATTCTTATTTCAATATGAAATTATCCCATCATTTCTTCTGGCAGCTGACTGTAGCTTGATGTGTTTCTTTTTTTTTTCTTACACTTTCTTAATTTTCCCCAAACAAGCTTAGCTGAGCCAAGAGGGGGTCCAGAGGAGAGGTTCAAGCGGATGACGGAGCCAGACGGGCATTTGTAACTTCATAAGTTTGGATGAAGGGGTTTCTTCTCGTCAGACTAAAATCAACAAGAAGCTCGGCTTTACACTGATGGCGAAAAAAAAAAAAAACATTTAAATGCCACTCTGCATTCCAGAGATAACAGAGTTTTTACAGAAAAAGTCAGCAGGCGGCTTTTACAGTCTAAACAAGAGTTTAGTGGACGCTTGATGAGCGCAAGTCAGCAGCTATCTGGAAACACCACAAAGCACGGGGCCAAAAACCGGGGCCAACTCTGCTGTGTGGAACAGTGTGTTCCCATTAAGCATGCAAATGTCTGTTTTATATTATGTAATGTATTTTGTTTGTTGGTTTTTGATGTTTATGTTTGCCTTCTCAGTCATTTATGTATATTTTTTTGCCTATACTTGAGTATTTTCGTCCATGTGTGTGTATGTGTGTGGCATCCTTTATGTTATATGCTAATGGGTCACTGATTTTTTCCTTCCCTGAAGCAGAGCTGCCTTCAAACGCAATGTGATAGTTTTCAGCAGGGAAGTCAAGTGCAGGGTATGCTTTGCATCCAAGTGGTGAAACTCAGGTTGAGGGAACATGGTTGCTAGGTAACTGACAAAAAAAATGCATGCCATAAAAGATTCGTTCGTGGTTTCTCTTGGAAATAGAAAAAGATTTAGTGTTTTCTTGCAATTTGACTCTTTGCTGAGGCACCAGAGAAATACAGAGAAGAAAATGAAAGCTAATGACTGAGCTGTGCAGTTTCTAAAAGTTTGTGCATTTGCTTTTCAACTTTTCTCCGAGTCGCTGTAAGATATGACCTTTGAATCAGCCATAAATAAAATTATCTGAAAATGCTAATCATTGTAGCCATATACTTTATTAGTTTAACAAATACAGAGAAACACTATCAGTTGCAGAAGTGTCTAATTTGCTGTAAACCTGTACAGAGCTGAAATTAGTTTGCAGCACCAGCCTCTTAAGATTCTTCAGTCAATAGAACTGTATATTTCAGTTTCAAATCTGAGAATCAAATCTGAAAATCAATTCATACTTCAGTCAAAAATAAGACCAAACATCAATCACAACACACAAACTTAGGAACAAACGGAAGACAGTTGAAATCAAAGCATTCATAGCATAAACTCATGCATAAACAACTTCACAATATATTTTTTAAAAAATTAAAAAGGGAGTTAGTATCATGATTACAGATCTGGCAAAGTTTAAGCAGGACGTCAGTGTTGTAAAAAGTGTTATGAAGTTTCTAATCTGCTTTTAACTGACAGGAAGTTTATTGGTTATTATACAACAAGTTGTATAATGAAATTAAAGTGTGGTTCCCTCTTGATTGATTAATTGATTGTATGAAAAAGATAAATGATTAAACATGGAGGAGTGCAGATGGTGCATTAAGCAGTCTCACAGCCTGAGGGAAGAAGCTGCTCAGTAGTCTGGTGGTATGGCAGTGGATACTTCTGTATCTTTTGCCTGATGGCAGCAGGGTGAACAGGCTGTGGCTGGGGTGGGTGTTGTCTTTT
>JAPZDV010000010.1:2860700-2885534 GCA_029814665.1 Acanthurus lineatus | reverse complement strand
TACTTCTGTATCTTTTGCCTGATGGCAGCAGGGTGAACAGGCTGTGGCTGGGGTGGGTGTTGTCTTTTAGTATCCTCAGATACAAAAAGAGCCGTGCCTTTACATGATACATAAATATTTGCAAAGGAATTCAGCAAAACATTGTCTTGTTTTATAATTTTTCATGGCTAGTTTATACATACTCTGGTAGTGCAATATACAGTAATAGTAATACTAATAACATTAAACCACAATGAAGCAATGATTTGTATTTGCTTATTTTGTTTTTAAACTTCGCTATATCATCCCATCAACATCTTAAGGATATAAAGTCTGAATATGTAACTGTTTCACATTAGATTAACAACTTAAAAAAAGTTAACTTGAACTTCTGTTACAAACAGGGAATTCTAGCATGGACTTCTAATGGCAATCTGAGCACAGTGTTATTCTGTGCCCAGATCACCATTTACTTCACTATTTAACCTTGAGAAGTGAGTATGAAATGGTTAAAAACCCTGCCTAACTTTTTACGGCACTGTGGCTGCAGACTGCATGGGGTACTGGGGAGTGTTTGTTTTAATGTACACTATATCACAGCTCTGGACTGCCTTGAGGCTGAGGGGAACACGCTTGAAGAATATTGGTGGGGGGTTGCAGTGCAGAATGGATAACAGAACCAAAGATTGCAAGCCCAGCAACTCAAACAATCTCAGCAGCATGAAATTTTGGGCAAAGATACAGAAGACAGAGACAGAGAGCTCTACCTTTTAAATTTTGAATGCAAACTGGGCACTTTAAGTAGCACTAATTAGCACACACAAATATCTTGACAAAGAGAGAACTCTTGTTCCCAAAAAAATCAACTGCCTTTAGGTTTGATACACTCATATTCACATTTTAAGTGTCACATGTTTCACCTCCAGCTTTAAAATGAAATGTACCATCAAACTGTATTGCTGTAATGTTAACTGATAATAAACTGTAATAATCTGAAAACCTGCTCACCTTCACATCCTGAGGTTTGAAAGATGAAACGGCTGACACAGGGCCAAGGTCTTTGATCAGTTCTCTAGGTGCAACATCAATGATACTAATGCTCAGCCAATGGCACACCCCAGGGTGCTATCTTTCAAAGTTTGCCCTAAAGCTCTGGTGCAGTTCAATTAACTCTGGACAAGCCTCTCCCAATGCAGCTGCCAACATTTCTCTTATGTGTTTGGCAATATTTTTGATATCATACAATTTTTATTCATTTATAAGGCATGCACCCTTTTGCATTCATGCACTCTTTTCCATACATGCAGTTTATTTTTGTTGTTTTATATTTACTACTGATGCTTTGGTAACTCATTAACCATTTACTTCCTGTAACAGTATCCCTACTTAGGAGCTACTTATGTTTATCATACAATGACCTCAAACTTTAAACATGAATCTCCCATACACATACTCTAACCCTGTATAAAATGAGTACAACAATATAACAGTAAAGTATCTTACAATATCAGAGTAGGACATTTTAAGTTTTCATTGTCAACTGCACGGCGATCACTGTAATTGCTAGCTATGACATTACTGAAAAAATCATATAATTAAGTTAGAGATGAGTTGAGGGATTAGCTGCAGATCATAACAGGAGCTTTAAAAAAAAGATCAAATGCAAATAAACATATTAAATTAAGAAAATCACTGAAAGGAAATGATTTTACCCCCACTGATCAAAATAGAAACTGATCCCATGTGTTCATGGCGCACTGCTGCATGACTGTCATGCTTGGAGTTGTCAAAATCTGTTAAAAATAGCAAAAGTAATTCTAATTTCTAAGCTATAAATATAAGTTTTGAAATACTGACCGACAAATTTGGATTCTATTTCAGACAGTTTCACAGACAAACACCAAGGAAGAATTTACAACATTGTTTAAATTACTTTGAGTACGTCTGAGCCCTGCTCTAATTATTTGCTGGTGACAAGAGCACAGTGAGAGGCTAATGAACAAATGCAATGATGCTTTCTTGCTCCTGGACTCAGTCAAGTTAATGGAACAATCTGCCTGAAAAGTAGCATCCAACTAACTACTGAACTCTATTTGTATCTATAGTACAAACATCTCAAATTATGTTATGTATCAAAAAGTACTATATAACCATCTAAAAAAAGTAACAGTTAAAAGTAATTAAATAGGTGACTCAAACAAACCTAAGCTAACTCACATTTATTGATAGAAAGCCTCCACTCTGATGTTAAGGTGTTTGTGACCTTAAGCAGATAAAAGAAAGGTCAGTGTGACTTTTAGAGGATGAACTCAATAAATAATGAGTGTACCACTTCATAAGAGTATACTGTACCTTTTGGAATCATGCTGATACACCCAAAACTGCACCCAGTGTCTTTTGAACAGAATCTTAGGGTAAAGATTGATTCCAAAGGCCATAACCACAGAGAGATTGTTAGAAATGCTGAGGTCAGTCTCTTATGCAGTTCAATAATATCTGAATTGGAGAAACTGAATAATACTTTCTGCTTAATGTTTCTGATTTTTTCCTCTGATGTTCACTGGCTGTTCTGCCTCAAGTCTTTATAGAGTTTCTGAAGTAACCTGTTACTGCCACTAATTAGCTGCTAGCTAAGTCTGTGAGCTGTGTGACTTACACACTGCAGAGTGTGTTTGTTTTTACACCATATCACAGCAACTTTGGATCACCATGAGATGGAGTGGAGGAGAATGGTGGGAGCAGAAGATAATGGAGGTAGGTTTGTTTGGTTGTTTTTCTCGGATGCTAGCCAAACATGCATAGATACTCAAGGTTGGATAAAAAAGAAGATTAGAATAATCACTGATCCTCCTTTTGATTTGGATGATGAAAAGGAGTTCTGTTTGTGCCTGTCCAGTTAAGTAAAGGCAGTGGTCCCTCATTTTTTAAGTAAAAAAATTTTAAAAATTGAAAAAATGTATTCTGTTTATGTATTCACAGAGAAGTCGTGCTTCAACTAAAAAAAACAAGGTTCAATTTGAATTTTAGAAGTTATACTGTGGAACTGTTCATCCTTCTCACTGGGGCCAAAATGTTTTTTAATGGTTTGAATCAGTAGCTCAAAAATAAAAAAAAAGATCTTTTTAATAGTTACACCCATGAGATGAAATTTGATTTTTTAACTATATTCCAAGACCATAAACACAGTCCAGCCTTGTTTACCAATACACAGAGTGGGCAGTTAGCCCAGGGGTCCTGAAAGCTCAGGGTTTATTCTCACTGCGAGTTGTAGTGAGAAGGCTTCGGAGAGCCTGCAAAAGAGGTGGTGTGCAAAGGAAAGAAGAGCAATGAGAGAGGAGTAGGAACAAAACGTAATACATGTGCTAGAACAAGAGGGAGATCATTAGAGGGGTAATGATGCAGGGAGTAGAGATGGCAAAGGTGGATGAGTTCAAATACCTGGAGTGAACTGTTTTAAGTATCAATGAGTGGAGATGAGAGGTGAAGAAGGGATTGCAGGCAGGGTGAGTGGGTAGAGAAGAGTGTCAGGAATGCTTAGTGACAGAGGGGCAGCAGTAAGCGAAGAGAATGTATACAGAATGGTACTAAGATCAGATATGTTTGGAGTTAATGCCACTGACATGGAGAAGCACTGCTGGCTCTTACAAGTGATCACATGTAGGTGGTCTTTGGATGCTGCAGACACACTGTGCTTATATTATCTTGAGAAGGGGCCAATGTGTGGATTAAGTGTGGCTTCAAAAACAATGTAAAATGCAAGTATCCCTCAAAAATAAGCACAGGGCACTGTAGGATTTGTGCAAAATTAAAATGCCTTTAAAATGACCAATGTGTTGCGACCATCATAAGTCATCATCAGGGTCCCTGATCCTTTTTAAGGAGACATGCATTTTAAATTTCTAATGAGTCCATACTACAACCATTCAATGAGTCTCTCTAAAGATGAATTTAACAACTTCTTAGACGTTCACAGGATGACAATCACTTTTTACTGTAGTTCTTGCCACTTCATAAATTATTATGTGGTGAAAATATGGGACACCATTAGTCAGGATAATCGCTCACAATGATTAAAAACAAAGCCCCTGATCCTCTCCAAAATATGTTTAATCACCCATGAAACAAGGGGGATAAGCCCACTTGATTGGGAAAATGTTTGTTTTTAATCCATAAATATGTAAAGGCCTCCTGTTATCTCAGTCAGCACCTTTTAAAACAAAGTCAAAATTTAAAGCTGCAGATCTGACTGCTCCACCATCAGAAATAAAGCGAGAGTAGCACCAGTTCAGACCTGCTGAAGGAAAAATTACAATAAGCACAATCAAAAGGGAAAAAATGCTTTTTTGACACTTGGGTCATCATGTAATGAGTTTTACAGCTGTATTTTCTTGTCTTTTGTGCTTTTTTACTCAGTTCCGACTGTGTTTTAAACAATAGGACACTCTTGTTCCAGCAAAGTCCCTAAATAACATTAACATAAAGCAAATAACATCTAACAAATGTACAGATGTTGAGCGTGTGTTTTGACCTTTTGAGGCTGCTATAGTTAGTAAGTTTGTGGTGTTTAAGCTGCAGAAAGCTAACTGAGTGTACAATGTAAAATCAGCAGCTTCTCCACTTTCCACAGAGAATAGAAAATATATGTACATCTGAGCATGCATGTTGGTTTATGTTGAGCATGTAGAGAGCATACCATATTGGAAGAAATGAGATAGACAGCACTAAGATATTAAAGTAAACAAAGCAAGGTAAAAGAGTACTATAAAAATGATTTTTCAAGCAGAAACCTGAATGCTTATAGGTTTTTGCGGGAGTGTTAACTTTCCCAAACCAAACAAAAACAATGGATTCTAACATCAGCCTAACTCTGGTTTAGTTGGCTAGCAGTCGCCACTGGCTGCCACACAGTGGATGTTTTATTCAGAAGACCATTTCAGAAACAACCAATGATCTCACAAAATGATGTAGTCAGCCAGGCTGTGAATGTGTACAAGATTATTACTTTTAGCAGTGAGCTAGTGAGAGGATATGTATATGTTTTAAATCAATTTCTTGGTTTTGATCTCTTGCCTGTCTGGTTTTGATAAAAAAAAAAAAAAAAACTTGTCCAAACTTGAATACTTGAAAAATGATTATGGTTGTGAAATTTTCACAGTTTGGCTGGGTTAAGGAAAACATTGTGGTTTAGATTAAAATAATAAGTCAACTTCGATGCTGTTCATACTGTCGCCTGGCTCGCTTTAGGCACCTAATTTGCTGCAGATGGGTTGACATTTGAGTACTTGAGAGCCTGATGCCTCATGGAGACGCTTAATGTTACTTTGTGCATCTGTAATAATGCAGAAGGGAATGACAAAATGTTGGGACAAATGTTGGTTGTAAACCTGAGAATGACAACAATCTGGAATAAGTGAATAGAGGAGATGGAGCCTTTGGGTGGGGAGGCTGAGAGTGAGAGGATGAATGGATGAGAGACAAAAGGAGAAGTAGCCTGGGATTAATTAGAGTGGACTGAGTGGCTGACTCCTTACAGAATGTTAATGACTTGTATCAGCTGTGAACAGGGATTAACAACATGCTTTGTGTGGAGGAGTGTGTGCGTGTTAGAGAGTCAGAGATCAGCTGTCTGAACTAGCTTAATCCACTCCTGCATTGTATGGAGAAACTCAACCATTCCCTGTTTATCTTCACAGAAACACAAAAGCACACACACACACACACACACTCACATCTGGCTCCTGCCCACACTAACTCATCACTCATGCTCACTGCTATGATAAGCCCATAACAACACAGCAATCACAAAAAAGAGGATGGGTAATGAGATGATAGGTGAAAGAAAATGAGACGGATGAAGACAGCATGAAAAAGAGAGAGAGGCAATAGCACCACACTAAGCGTTGAGAGTACAGAATAAAACCACATAAGCATTACACACAATTCAACATGCAAAAATACTGCCCTAAAAAGACACACATTCGAATTAACTAGCTCTATTTTGCATTACACGCCTAAGTCTTAGCTAATTGCATTCATTGATAGCCATTTGGAGCCAAATTTTGATTAGCATTGATTTTTTTTAACCTTGAAACTTGCCCACAATTGAAATCTAATGTAACTGTCAGGCCAGTCTCATGTCAAAGCATGTAAACAGACCCACATATTCGCTAAGGCACAATATGTGTAACTTCATGCCTGAGCCAGGCTTGGAAAGTGCATTTAAGTCCACTAGGGTGGTGTACCAGCAGGGGGCAATAATGACAGGAGCAAAGAACAAATGCAGTTTAAAGAGCAAGAAGGTCCATTTTGGTGTGAGGTTCTAAAGAGGGCACTGATTCAAATACACAACTATAACACACAAGACTGAGGTTGGATTCTTGTGTGGGGCCCAAGTCAGTGTAGATAGTTCAAATGAAGTAGTTACCCAAAGCCAAACCGATATTTTCTTAAATAAAACCTAGTGGTTTTGGCAGCTAAAACTAATCATAGTGCAACCATTGCCTGTTTCATCAGCCTTACTTTGAAGGTCTAACCAGATGTTTCACATTTATTATTGCTGGCTGATCACTGATTGTGAATATGCTTTTTTTTACACAAATGCAAAGCAATAAGTCACATGGACCCGGTGGTCTCCAGCACTCTTTGGCTTAATATTGGGTTATAACAGTTGTAAATGCAAGCTGACTATACTATAGATATTGACCCCTGTAAGGATGCTAGAAACCTTACAGAGAATCATGACTCACTGAAAAGCCTGTGTTTTGAAGTACTGAGTAATATCATATATACACATATATATATAATATGTATATATACACTACATATTCACACATCTGCAGTATTTGGCTCAAAACAAAAAACAACTGCAGAACTGAAACCACAAGCCTGTTTTGAACTGGGCCATCTGTGTTAGCAGGTTGTAACTTTCTCTGCTGTCTCTCCTCAGTGGGATATGAATGCAGATGTTTCTTGTTTTGAAATTAATATTAAAGTAGAATATGCACAATGATTTTAATGGACTGTTTGTACTGTGTTGAGGTGGAGTAGCATGCTGCTGTGTTGTGTGCAAATAAGAGATGAAGAGGAGTGTTGTGAAAATAGCTTCATATAGTATTCAGAAAGAGCATATTTAAAGCAACAAACCCTGGCAGCTTAACAGCTGTGACAGCGGGAAGCACGGAGACAATTAACATTAATACCAAAGGAGGTGATTGAAGTAGGAAACAAATATGTCACGGAGGGACTAAATAAGTAAGACACACATGTAAAATACAAGTGAGCAGAAAATTAAATAACAAAAAATTTTAAGATAACTGAGGGAGCAAGAATGAGTGAATGATGAGGTAATAAATAAGTATGACTGAGAGAAAAAGAGGCCTATTTCTCCTAATTATCCCCTGTGAGGATCAGAAAGGTCTGGAAAATGTGAGAACATTTTCCGGTTATTGCCTAGGAGGTAGAGTGGGTCGTCTACCAATCAAAAGGTTGGTGGTTTGATCCCCGACTGCTCCAGTCTGCATGTCAAGTATCCTTAGGCAGGATACTGAACCCTAAATTGCTCCCATAACCGTTCCATCAGTTTGTGAATGTGTTTGCATGAGTTCCTGATGGTTGGCACTGTGTTAGACAAGCCACCTGCCATCAGTGTGTGAATGTGTGTGTGAATATGTGTGTGAATGGTTGCGACTGCCTCTCTGAGTGTCTCTTTCTCAGCTACATGTATTTGCACCTGGGGAACAAAGCTAGCAGGAACAAACAAAGACAGAAATCGGGAATGACAGCATGAGAGCAAACGACAGAAAGAGAAATAGACACATGAGCATGAGAGGCAGGCAGAAGGGAAGACTGAAAACAGCCAACAGGCATAACAAGAGAGGACAGTGCAGCAGCATCCTGGGCATATGCTGGGACCGTCAGAATACACACTGGGTACTACGCACATGGGACTTGTGCATTCTGACCCTCGCATTGTTGAAGAACAGATGAATTGCCTCCTCGGGGGAATAGCTTCCTAAGAACAGTTAAAAAGAGAATATTCACTCTGACTAACAAGCTCCATATATATAAGGGCGGGCAAATATGAAGATGCATGGATTGTACAGCAGAAACACACATGTGCGCATAAAGAGAAGCTGGAACAGGCAGCTAGAGCTGGAAAATCCCTTTGATGTGTTAGATATGCTGCCCTCAAAGGCACGACCACAGGGGTGAGCCAGAGACGCTGCAAGAACAAAGGAGGAGAGAGCACAGTATAGATGGAGTGAAGGAGACAGAGGGATGGAGAGAGCATGAGAGGAGAGAATGAGAGAAATTATACAGGGAATTACCTCTCCATATCTGGGCCATGAAAGCAACCTGTGGTGGGAAATTGAGCTATACTGTGTTCCTGAATCTTTATGTTTCTGTGAAAAGGTATGGGGCTTCTCCCTGCACCGGCTCATCAAAAGAAAGTAGGTTTCCAATTTCAAAGCCTGAGAGCACAACTAGACAGGTCTATATCTGCAGGAACAGTAACTAAAATATCATTTGGGTTGAATTACACATCTCTTTCCTGCTCTCAAGTTGCTGCAAATGGCAGCTTTTTCGGTATTCCTTGCCTTGACCTTTCTAAAATAGGATATAACCCTTCAGCATCTGTTTGTGAGGACTTTCAACTCAATCTAGTGTTTAGCCATATGCAGCAATGTTGAATGTTCATAGCAATGCAAAGCAAAGCAAGATTAACCTGTGGGAGAGAAAAAGCCCAAGAGAGGTGAAGGTTGGTGTGGATCGGTGAGGTCCAATGAAGGACTTTGATTCAGGAGAACAGATTTGAGTTCCAGTGAGAGAACTCAGTGATCTGTTTTTTAAAGACAGCAATGTTGGCATTGTGCATTGCACACAGAAATTTAAGGGTTACCCATTGTTCTTTAAAGTAATATATAAGATGTTTTGGTCCTGACCAAGCTTCAGTTTGTGATGAGATGAGAAAAAAAATGCATTGTGCATACAGGAACTGCTTATTGCTAAATCAGCATGCATCTCACCAACCCAATTAAAACAGCTGACGTTCATGTTTTTCAGTTCAGTTTTATTGCAACTTGAGTCTCGTTTTTATAGTTCCAGCTTTAATTGCATCATTTATAACAACTTTGCAATAATTAAGGTAAAACTGTGAAATCTATGAACACGGAGACATTTCTAAAAAGAAAAAAGTGAAGTAGGACAAGAAATCATTTCAAACTGATCAGCCTTGTTTTGGGGATAACTTTATATCCTAACTGTTTCTTCGTTATAGTTAAAACCAGCTTTGACTTTTCTGACCTCTGTTTGCGGTTATCAACATCAACAATACCCTTAACAGGGTTTCTGGTAACACTTTAAAGTACAACCCACAATTTACTGCAAAGCCTCCCTGCAGGCTGGGTAGTTTGATAGAAAACATGAACTCCAGTATGTTCACTTAATAAGTTCATATATGTTAAGTGTGAAAGAACTGATCAGAGGAGATAAGACTTCAAACATTATGTGAAGAGATCAAACACAGCATCACTTGCAAGTAGTTGCTTTGATCTGTCAACTCATTTTGAAAGTTATTCCCATATGGAGTATACAGGGAGTTAGCAGGATGCTACTAGGAAGGAGCTTGTGTAAAGATGTCTTTAATGTGTTTCTGAACAGACAACAAAAATTACCTGTGATGTTTTGTTAACTTAAACCTTTGCATTTATGTCCTTCACTCACTACAGTGAATGTTAAATTTACGATCAGGTTCTGTAAGATAGTTGCTGTTTACAAGAAATACTTGATCCAAGTCTAAGGAAAGAAAATGAACTTATTTACCTGGGACACTCTCAGGAGAACCTGCGAATAAATGCAATCAGAGAGGAAAAAATACTAGAAGATAATTTTGCCCATTAAGAACAAGATGCACTGAACATAGCAACAATATCATTTCCTCTCTGCTGTCATGAAAAAATTAAGCACCATCCTACATATGTTAGAACTATTTGTTATGTCTTATCTACATGATATTGACTGCACTCTATAGCAAATCACATCTGTTACAAAGAATATATTTGTTCTAATAGATATAGATTGTCAAATCCCTTCTCATTCCAAACAAGATTTATCTGACTTTATTTTGCTGTTTTGACAAGTTGCCACAGAGGCAGATTTAAATAAATGGAGTACTTTAATAATCACAATGTGAAATTGCAATGTTACAGCCAAGAAACACTTAAGAAAGTATGGAATGTAGAAAACAAATAAAATAGATCTCATAAAACCAGTCAGTAAGGTAAAATAAAATCGAGCCCTAGAATAAAAACTTTTATCATGTGGTAAATTCTCCCAAACCTGTATTGTAAAATGTTATTGTTTAAGGAGTGATGATACTTCTGATGCTACAGATAGCACCTACTGAGCACTAACAAAATAACAAAACAGAGGCCAAGTGTTTCCGATATTAAGTAGGATGTTATTGCTCCTGTTTGATTTTTTTTATTTGTATTATTTTCACTATAACAACTCATTGTGTGTTAAAGGAATTGTTCATAAAATGTAGATTATTTTTGTTTGAAATAAATATAAGTTTAAGGAGACAAAAATGATGATGATAGAAGAAGGTGAGTCAAGCCTTGTGGGAGGCAGTGTTAATTTCTTTGACGAAGACTATGACGAAAAATATTCATCAACAAACCTTTTTCACGGACGAAAACTAAATAAAAACTGAATAAAAAGTCAGATATGATGACGAAGACTGTGACGAAATATAACTGACACTTAAGTCAACGAATAAAAACAAGACAAAAATGTTAGGGCGGGACGAATGGAGAAGAGATCCAATCAAAGCTACCTTTTTTGTGGGACAAGTTAGGAAGAAATCCAGTCAGAGCGAGTTTTTTGAGGGTAGGTTGATCTATAGAACAGCAGAGCCATTTTCAAAAGCTGCTGCAAGTGCAGGCACAACAGTTAAACGCAGCAGCAGTCACACACTCACAGGAGGATGACAAAGACGAGTTTGCAGAACTTCGGAGTTTCAAAGACGTTTTCACGACAGTTAGGTTGTTTACCTAAATTATATTTAGTTGTGTTTAGTAGCACAGTCTTAGTTACACAGCTTTGGTTGATTTCAGTTGACTTCGCTCATTAGCAACAGGCTAACAACAATAAGAATGTCATATGCATTGCATATCATTCAGGGAGAATGCATATCTTTTTCAGGGAGCATGTATATTTTTCA
This sequence comes from Acanthurus lineatus, assembly GCA_029814665.1. Lineage (NCBI taxonomy): Eukaryota > Metazoa > Chordata > Actinopteri > Acanthuriformes > Acanthuridae > Acanthurus > Acanthurus lineatus. The sequence goes on along the minus strand of JAPZDV010000010.1, from coordinate 2,874,331 downwards.
GGGAGAGCAGGCCCTTATGCTTATTATGTGGGATTAACTTTTGACATTAAGAATAAAATAAAATACATGTTTTGTATAACAACCACTAAATCTGTGTGTGTGTTGCATATTCAAACCTTAATACCATTCCATAACAGACTGATGGATGCTTCCAATGACCAAAAATTCTGTAGGAAAATGTAGTCGACTACAGTCTGCTAATAGTTGGTCTAAAATAAAGACTAAAACTAGACTAAGACTAAAAGACTTAAGACTAGACTGAGACTAAAACTCTTATGATATTTATTCGACTAAAACTAGACGAAGACTAAAAGATTTCAGATGACTAAAATATGACTAAAACTAAATGGTGTGTTATTCAAAATACTAAGACTAAATCAGAATTTGCTGTCAAAGTTAACACTGGTGGGAGGGGCTAACAGTTTAAAAGGGGCTGTCTGGCTCTTCTGAAGTCAGTGCAGGCTTGGTCACAGAAGCTAACAAACAGCTTCTAAGGGTTTTTTGAGACTATGTTTTGGACTGTATAGTTTTTCCTTGAAAGTTATCTGAAAATCTCTTTCTGTGATGCATTAACAATGTTGTTTATAAAACATGTTTCCTTGTTTTCTCCTTTTTAAGAAATTGTTAATTGACTTTTGTAAATATCTTCACTTACTGAACCTTAAGAGGCCTAATAATCACAAAATCACACTATTTTTCTGAGTAGGCCTGTGTTTTTAGGAATTTAAACATTGAACCCTGAGACACAGTTTTCCAAAATAACAACACTGTATTTATTAACACATTTCTTAAAATATCCATATCTTTATCCGTGTTATCATGACAGCACTGCTTTTGGAGAGCACAGGCAAGACAGGAGGAATTTCACACTCTGCTGCTGGCCAACAGTCCAGCCAAAAATGTGCAGCAGGTTAACTTAACAGATGGAGATGGGAAGAGGAGATTTTGAGGCTACTCTCATCACATCTCTCACATCTCTATTTCTGTTTCATTCTTGTGTTTGTGCTGTTCTGTCGGTCTTGGGCTTATTTTATCATTCTGTTTGTTTCCTTTATTAATATCATAGCACTAATGCGCCATCGGACGGTTATGCAAGTGAACCCTGAGAAGAATAGCTGTCACCTCAGCTGTCCCCACTCCAGTATCTAAAAACAACTCTTCCCCTCTCATTCATTCATCTCATCCCCACACCTTAACATGTCTGTCTGTTCCTTTTTGGGCTCCTAATGACGACTTTGTGTAAACTCACCAGTATCTCCTGAAACCAAAGTAGAAATACTTGTCATCATCTTAAACTCATGCTTGGTTAATCCCACATGGAACAATTAGGTTTTTTTTCTTCTTCCCTAATCCCCCTTCTCTCCTCAAAGGGAGAATGTCAAATGCTACTTCTCCCGTGGGCAGCCTGAAAAGAAAAACAGGAAAACAAATGAAAACCATCCCACACATTTAGTAAAGAACCACCATTCCTTCTTATATGATAACCAGCTGTTATTTGAGTGTAGCTTTTCTCTCAAATACCCCTCAGATACAATTATTCGCAACAAACTGTGTGTCACCAGTCGTCTTTTGTCCAATATGGTGAGAGGTTCCAGATCTCCCTGGTGGACCACTGGATCTGCATGAGTGTTATGAGCAACTTATCATACTGTATATCTTGTCACATTCATGTCTTGTAATTGACATTCACAGCTAAAGTTATACAGTTATTCCCATACTCTTCTAATCCTCTTACAAACAGAGAGACTTGTGTTGTTGGCTCACTGAATTCCCACAGGAGGAATGTTGGTCACGTCCAATTATGCTATTTGTGCTCCTCGTTTCACCAACTACGCACTTCTCCACCTCATTTCACTCGCCTTCCACCTCCTGGCTCGCTTCCCAAGTCAATATCACACCATCATGTTCTCATCGTAACATCAAACAGTCCACTGGGAGCATTTCAGCTCATCCCTGGGCTGCCGAATGAAAGGTCATGTACAGCCAACAGCATGCCACTCCAGTCTAATTTAAGAGTTTTCAATAAAACACAGCATGTGTTGTTTCTTTACTGTAAAACTACTTCAAGGATCAAATCACACAACAAAATATTTTCTCTTGTATGTAACAGATACCAGTTTTTTCTGTCTTTGAAATATTAAAATTTCTTGTTCTTTACACAATCTGTGCACGACATGATGGTGTGATAAGGGAAAGATTTTTGGTTTATGAAGATCATTGTTGAAAATATGCACTGTAGCTGCAGGTCTGGGATGTGACTTAAACTTCCAACGCTTGTTTCACTACGTAAAGGACACCTCTCTGCAAGTTCTGGAGCTTAATATTGGCATTGGATGTAAATTGCAAGGTCCAAAATTACCATACTTTTCGGACTATAAGCCGCACCTGTATATAAGCTGCACACACTAAATTTAACAACTAAAACCACTAAAACTGTCTTATTCAGTGTCGGAATTTAACAGCATCGGAATTACTTCATCAAACAGGTTCTCGGTTATATTCGTTTATATTCATCTGTAAATTAGCCGCATCAGAAGTAAGCAGCTTATAGTCCGGAAATTACGGTATGTAAAAATTCCCTGGAAACTGGAATGAATGCCTTGTGTCAGTGTACTACTAGAGGAAAAACTTACATATTGACTTTTTAGAACACTCGAGGAACACTGAAACACTTGTTTTGTTGTACTTGTTGACTGTTTGGTGTATAAAAGTTGTTGACTCTTTAGTTTACTGTAGTCATGATCAATTTCTTCGTACAGCTGTTCATATTTATGACAGTAGTGAATTGCACGAAGAATCTCTATAGATGACAAATCACAAACAAAAACAATTCCTCCATATTGTTGTTGCTCTAATGGACACAGTTATCACAACGTATTTCTTTTGCTTTTCTCTTGGTTAGGATGTTGATGCTGTTTCTAAGATTGTAAGTCCTGATATAATAGAATTTTAGAAGCATCTTGCTCACGCAGCACACTGAATAAATGACCGTCCTCATTTAAGTTTTTTTATAAGCCTTTAGTGTGGACAGAGTTCTTTGGTGATCAGCAGGGGAGACCTGAGTTTTATCTTCTATACAGTAATCACCTCCCTCCAGTGTTGTTACAGGAGGCCAGAAACTGCACCTTTCTATTTTCTGTCTCTGTCTCTGTTTAATTGCATTCTCGTCTCTGTTTGTCTGGCTCGGATTTGTTTTCCTGTCTTTTCATCTATATGTGCTGCCTTACACCATTGTGTCCTTACTCTCCTTCACTATCTTATTCTCACAACATCAGTATGCCCATTTCCTGTGTGTCTCTTTCCATTTTTCCAACCCTCTGCCCCCCCCCCCCCCCCCTCCACCTTCCTTGTTTTACATTCCTCCTCTTCCACCAGTTTAACTCTCCTGTCTGCCAAAAAAGCTGACAGACATGTCACTGAAATAGCTTTCCCCTGTTAAAAATCCCGCTGGTATTCCAGTCACTTAGAGTAACTAAAAGGTCAAAAATCCCCTGGCATTGGCTTGATGACATATTTTTGATAACACATAAGAGCCACCTCTTGCTAAAAATTCAAGGGATTACATGACACCAGAGCTAGTAGTGAAATTCCATGTAGTCTAAGTGGAGATAAAGATTGTTTATCCCTCTAGTAAAATGTCTCACTCCATCCTATTCAGGACTCACTGAAGTTCCACAGACAACAGGCCACATGTGTCTCACTATGTAAACTGGTTCAGATTACTGCAGTGCATTTTAAAGCACTGCTATGAATTATTTCCTTTGATAACTGTACAAAACAGTGAAGCACAAGGCCAAATGGCTTCAGTACCTGATTGACTTATTCAGAGATGAAAGGTTTTTACTACCTAGATATAATGTCATGTGCTATCTTTTTTTCGTATTCTGTATTTATGTAGATCATTGTTGATATACAAGTTCTATATTGTGATTACTGTCATCAAAGGACATTTATAATAGTCATGAACCACTGACATAGAAAAATCTTAGAAGCTAGTGAAGTATTTCTTCTGAAAAAAGAAAAGGCAAGAAAAAACCTGAATGAGCATTTTCAGCTATGCTAATACCAATTAACAGATGTTAGCATGCTATAGCATGTATAAGGTTGTTACACATCTCACTCTACAACCTTGTGTAGTTTTAGCGGTAACTGCTCTCTTGGGGAGGATCTCTACAAGATTTTGGAATGTGTCTGTGGAATCCGTCTATTCGGCCAAAAGAGCATTTGTGAGATCAGACACTAATGTTAGAAGAAGAAGACCTGGCTGCAAGGACACAGCCATGCCAGAACAACAAAGGGCTCTGCATAGACTGTTTCCACAGAGTTGGAAGCGTCTAATTGGCTAAAATGTCTTTTATCCTGCAGCATTAAGCAAACCCCTGTGTCAAAGTGCACTGTAGGTTTCTGTGGTATATCACTTTGTGAGTGAGCTTCTTGTTCTCTGCATTTTGAATTCGCAATCATTTCACATACAGTGAACCAGGAGCAGAGCTAGTAAGGAAGAAATTTCACAATCTGCAATCTGCAAAGATGGCACATGTTAGAAGTCACTGAGCTTTATGCCTTCCAACTTCTAACTTCTGACTCTTGTCAAATCCTGTTCAGGCAAAAATCAATTTTACAACAAGCTTTCAGAGCCACCCTGTCTCTTAGGCTTTACATTCAGACAATCATTTTTGAAGAGCAATGCTGTGCAGAAAACTTAAAATATGTTTTATATCAACATATTTTGTAAAGGAATATGCTCAAATTATATGTACTGGATCTACAAAATTTTTTAAAGACAAAATGCATTTTTTCACTTGATTTGACACAAAACCAGCTCAGGGAACTGAAGCATGATAAAAGTCATGACCACGCATGATTGAGCTATCCAACTTTAGAGATGCAACAGTTCAGTTATTATCTTTGATGAGTAGCATTTGTAAAATACTTTTGTTCAAGATAACTAACTGAAAAAAACACTGATGTAGAAATCTAGAGAAAAAAGACTCAGCCCAAAACCGGCACATGTTTCATGATGACCCCATGTTATTTGTAAAGTCTATGCATAAAGTCTAAAAAGGTTATGGTCTAAGGTGCATGGCTCAAGTGTGTTAAGGGCGAGTCCAGCTTCATTTTGCTAGTAAACCAGCAGATAATTTGGGTGCAAAGAAGGGCGCGCAGTGCAAAGGGTTTGTACTTAGTTAGTTAGTCATAGGTGTGTTAAGGGTGTGAAATCAATTAAACCAATCAGGGTGCGGTCTGCCATTCCCTTTAAAAGCCATGTGTGCCAGGACTTGGCAATACCTGGGTGCTGGGTGTGAGAATGTCAACTGCGTTGGTCTGAAACTACCAAAGACACTTGCGCTCCCTTTTACACCTCTGCACCAAGCATTGGACAGGGCTCTGTGTGTTAAGGCCAAGTGGTGGTTTTGTTCATGTTTGTAGTTCAGTGAAAGGTTCATGGAGCATGGCCTGACAACAACCACCTTTCAAAGTTGTTTTGCTCCTGTTTTTCCTTGCAGCTCCTCCTCTGTGGATAACCTCCAGATAGAGTTAATTACTTGAGTGTTGCTCCAGAAAAACGATAAGGGCTGGAAACTGCTGACACAGGCTGATATGGTTAATAGTTAGCTTTGAGACCAAAATCCTCCCTGCTTCATTATCATTACTCTCCAGTTTCCCTCAAAAGCCCCAGTTTTATGCAAGCATTTCCTAAATTAAATATTAGTTCATACCAGAAGAGAAAGCAGAGCAGTTGAGATGTGTGGGACCAGGAAGGAAGTGGGACAGATGTGACACGTTTCAACTGCAGAGTTAGTAACTGTATGACATGTGTGGTGATAAGAACACAGTTAGAATTCTGTCCTTTCCTGGTAATAATTATCACTGATATTTGTCATCTGTCTTTATGACTGAAGCACAGCTGAGCCTCATTCATAAGATTAATCTGATGTCCTGACTAAGAATATCTGAGTGCATTTAATCTGTCAGAGATAATACAATCAACATTGAATCATTTTCAGGATGTGGTGATGCATCTGTAGTGAAGCAATAAAATAATCAGGTTTGGAAACTAAAAAAATTAAATGAATCATCAACTATTGTCAGAACTGAAGTCCCTCTCATTAAAAGAGTCTAAATGGGCTCCACTGAAGGAAGTGTCCCAGCCTGCTGAGAGGAGCTACAATCCCACTTCATGGAATTCTCCTACTTCTAACAGCAGGGAAAATTTAGTGATACTAAATGGTGCAGCTTATATTACATGACTCTTAAAGAAATGCAGAGCACTAAATGGTGCAGCTTATATTACATGACTCTTAAAGAAATGCAGAGCACTCAAACAGATTCAATCAAAAATTCCTAAAACTATTACATAACAATGAAGCTACTTCTATTACTAGAAGTACTTCTATTACTAGAAGTAGCTTTGTGTTATTTCTAGTAATAGACTCAGTGAATGTAACATGTTTATCCTTGTGATGTGTTCAAGAGGAAAATTTGGGACTTGAACACATCACTCTGCATTCAACATTTTTTTTTAATCACAACAGAATCAGAAGTAGTTAGGTGCCAGCAGATTATATGTATGTAGTTACATCAACCAAACTGCAGCACTGAGTTGTGACAAGGTTGGCTGGCAGCAGGAATATTTCATTGATGTACCAGAGTTATGATGCCTGGAGCACCCAGACAGTCTCATCACTGCTCTTCATCTGTGGGTCACAGTTCAGCTTGCACAGGAGGTGTCAAGGGCAATAAGTATGTACGAGAGCTACTCGAGTCGAGATTGCAGATTGGTAGTATACTGAACAGTCTCAGCAGCCAGTGGATACAGCCGCTGTAAGAAATGAGGGAAAAACTTGTTTAGCCCACCTGTACTGCTTAAAGCTCAACTTTGTCACACAGTAGTCTGTTACATGATTTAAGATTAGAATGTTCCTGTTTTTAATGTCTGGCAGTCACAGTGGTAACACAGAAAAGCTGTGTATGCCACTGAAGGTGAGAGCTTTTGTCATGTGGACCTTCAGAGTGTGAGCATAAGGCTACTTCCTGCAGCCAGCAGCTACAAGCTCAGAGCCAAAGTGTATTAAACTCAACTTTTAGTAAAAATCATTGATTACCATTGTTACTAATAAAGGCTTTCCTAAAAAGTTGATGTTCAAATCATAACTCGCATACAACCTGTATTCTGTCAGTCTGAGTGGGTTTACAGTTTTCCTCCATGCAAGTTGGGATCATTGGCGACTCTTTGTCTCAGGTGTGATTGTGAGTGTGTAATTCAGCCTTGTGATAAAGTGGCATCCAGGGTGTATCATGCCTAAACTGGAATTGGCTCCAGCCTCCAGTGACCCTGCAGGTAATGGCTTAAAGACAAAAGGTGTAAAAGACATCAGTAATAAAATTTAATATGATCTATGATAGGAAATAAAAACAAACCTTAAAACAGTACTTTGACTTGGAGCATCAAGTGGGTCATCTTTTCAGATGAGGCCATGTATTCCTGCTGTGTTTTTTTCCCCATCTGAGGTTGATTGCCAGTGCTTTAACTTCAAAATAAGTTCTTTTTTATTTGGAAAGAAAAACAACTTGATAACTTTTCGTCCTGGTTAAAAAACTTGCAAAAATGGGAACATAACAGCAGTAAACGCTGTGTATGTGTGTGTCTGGTTGCGTGTGTCTGCGTGTGTGTGCTACTCTACTTTAACCAAGTTATGTTTTGTGGTTGCAGGAGTTCAGATGACCCATATGTTTTAGTTTGAAGTCCAAAACTTTGCTGCTGTCAGCGTTTCAAAAAAAGCTAACTTGCATCCTTAAGTTTACTGTCCACCTCTCTCTCATTAGCAGCTCCTCCTGGTGCCCGCAGAAGCTCATTATTGGTGTTCAGAGTATTGATTATGGAATTGGTTCAACAACACATCTCACAGCCCAGTTCCCTTGTTTTGCTCTATTCTCTGTGTTCCAGCCACTGGGCAGGCAAACAAGAGCTTGTTCTCCAGCCAAATTTATAGACACGTTTTACTAGAACACCAGATAGAGAGGGCAGAGAGTCACAGTAAATAAGCCTCTGGCTGGACTTCTTGTTCCTAATTACTGATTTTGCAGAGATCTTCCATGGATTTATGCACAAGGACAAAACGCTCTGGAAAAGATGCAACATATACACAAAAAACATGACTAAAACTTAGTGTAAGGTTTGGTTTTTTGGTTATATGATTTCATGGGCATTTCATTGCTGGCAAGGAATATTAAATATTTTGCTTCGAAAACAAAGTTTCCCTAACAGAAAGAAAACATATATTACACTTTTTAGTTAACAAGTTGTTTAAATTATGATTTATTGTAAAGCTGATCACTAATGTGACCAATAACTGACTAAGTAAAACCGAGTGTAACTTGCAACAAAATCTTGTCAAAGTTTGACAAGATTTTTAGTTAGCTTTACTGACAAACAATCACCCTATTCTTTTACCAATATAGTAATTAGCTTGCATTTTATTTAGGAAAATAATGACATTCCTGAAACTCTGAGTAAAATAGCATACAGATATTTAATATCTACTCTATAATAAAAGTTAGAGTGTGATTACTTCATGCCTGGCAGGTATCTGATGAAAAAGTGTGTATGCATCCATCTATACAAAATCAGTGCATACAGACTTTGTTCCTCTATATTGTCACCTGACATCCTCCTATGCTCTTATTATTGTTACAACAACCACTGGAAGGCTTTGTGACTTCAATATGAGCTTTTCATTTATGGGGAATTGGCTGTAATGACTGATGGAGGTGTTTAACTTGGAAGGACGGTCTTAGGTAAGCAGATATTGTTAAAACAAAGTTTTTCTTCTTGTGGATGTGAGTTAACAAGCAGCTCTAAGAGTAAGCTGGTTTTCTTTATAGAAGCTTCACATGTTCAAAAACAACACAGAATGTAACACTTTTGTGGATACTCCAAGATTCTTTTCAAGTAACAACAACAAAACAAAGATAACATAATTAAGAAAGGGAACAGTGCAAAAAGAGGTAGGAGAACAAAGCTTGCTAGTGGTTAGAGGTAGTTTTGAGGAGGTGTGTTTTGGGGGAATTCTTGAGTGAGGGCGAGTCTCTCAGTGAATGCAGGTGGGAGTGTGCTGGTGGAGGAGCTCAGACAGGTAGGGGGAAGACAGGTAGTGGAGGGCTATGTAGGTAATGATACAGAGTGCAAAGTGGATACAGTGGGAGAGTGGGAGCCAGTGGGAGTTTCAAAGCATGATAGTGATGTGATCAAGGTCATGGGAGGGGGTGAAAGGACGAGCAGCAGAATTCTGAATAGTTGTAGTTTCTTGAGTGTCTCTGATGATGAACCATAGAGGAGGCTATCGCAGTTGTCCAATCTGGTTGTGATTAATGTGTGGATGAGAGTATCTGAAGCTGAAAAGGAGAGGAATGGATGAAGGCAGAAATGTTCATGAGATGGAAAAGGGCTGTTTAGATGATATGTTGTTAGAAGGAGAGAGTTTGGCCAAAGATGACACCAAGGTCACAGATGTGGAGAAAAGTGAACACAGTAAAGGTGCCGATAGAGAGATGGAAGTCATGAGTGGATTTGATTAGCCATTTAAGACCAATACTGATGACTTCTGATTTGTCACAGTTTAGTTTGAGGAAGTTGGATTAAAGCTAGGATTTTATTGGTGGTGAGGGTAGAGTGAGTGGCAGGAGTGATGGCTTCAGTGGCAATGTGGAGCTGGATGTCAGCAGCAAGAAACTGAATTCTATGAATAATAGATAATTACAATAAAATTGGTGTTTGTGGCCATCGAAGATTTATGTATGTGGCTAGGTGTAAAAGAAAGTTACATATGGATTTGGTTGACTATGATCGCACATCTGAGTTAAAGTTCTTCACTGTTGTCCAAGCTCCTGGCTGATTGTCAGAGCAGCAGAATTGCAGCCCATCATCTTAAATGCTGACAAAAAAATCATCTACACTCTGCTACTGTAGCACCCTTTTAGATGTTTACATGTCGGAAGCGATGCAGATCCAATACATTGAGACAGCTAGTTAATGTCTAGGTCATATCTATGGAGTTTAAAAGCACAACTGTGAGTTGCCTGGAATAAAAGCCCATTCAAATCGGTGCAATGTAACACTGGGGGTGCAGCTCCCCTGCAAAGACAAAAAGATTGGTACAACATTTTGTTATTTTTCATGTTTTAGAACTATATACTGGTTGTCACTTAGAACATTATTGAGCTAATTGGCAGATGTCTCCCAGCACTTTGGCTTGCAAGGCTGAATGAAGCGCAGTGAGTTCAGATGTTGGCTGTCACGTTTGGTTTTCATTCTGCTTTGTCTCTCTCTGCAGCAGCAGTGTGCCTTGGCTCTTGTAGGCACACTTGTCAAATGTGCAGCACATTGCCCAGTTTTACAGCTTCTTTTTGTTTGCTGAATTTTTAATGCGTTTGTGTGGGAGCAGAAAAGTTCCATTATTTATCTAGGAGCTAAACACACAGGCAAAAATCTATTTGGTGTCCAAAGGGCACAGCCTATACTGTTTTCGAAATCATTTTTACATAGATAATTATCTCAGAAAATTAAAGTTAAGTTAAATAAAATGACTGTAGTTTGTCTTTTAAGTTGGAGATTCTCTGACCCGATGTAGGAACCTACAGCTAAGATCTGAGACTGCCCTGAAAGAAATTAAAATCTTGAGATAAGCCTTAAAAAAGCAGGTAAAGTGAAATACAAACTTCTAAGGTGTCCTTGAAGACTGATAGAAAATTTAATCAGTCTACTTTTGCCATACAGAATGGGGTAACATATGGTTTCAGATACCTCAGGGAGGAAAAGAACAGCATGGTGCAGGGCATCACAGTTTGAGCAAGGTTGCCTCACGACAGGAAGCACCCTTACTCATTAAAGATAATTAAGTAACGTTTTTGCTGTTTCAGTCATTAAAACTGAGCCCCAAGGGAAATGTTTCTCAGAGCTTTAATGCAGATGTTAAGCGAACATGAAAAAAAAAATATGAATAAAAACCGGATAAGGGTCACATACCACAGGGTCTGAATATAAGAACAGAAAATAATGTGTCATAAAAGCTTGTCTGTCAAAGAAAATGTTATTAAACATATTCTTTTAATTGTTATTGAATTGTGAATATTATTGATTTAAGCATGTTCGATGATTGTTGAGCTGCTTTCAAATGTGGTGTTGATGACAGTTTAATGAAGGTCATTTTTTATGTGATTGACCAGCAAGGTGTTCACAGTGGGCCAAATTCTCCCCTGACATAGGTTGGAGAGAGAATTATTTGAAGGAAAAGCAGATTAGAAGAAAGAGAGATTGATTGATAGTCTGTTTATTAAATTGCATTTTTTTGAGTTTATAGGGAAAAAAACATTGTTAAAGGAAAACAAGAAATCATCAGTAAAAATGACACTGTTGATTACCAGAATGTGCAAAGTGTAGATGGCAGAAATGTTGACTAACAAATAAAGCTCATTGCCAAAGACAAAAAGCCTTTTGCCAACATCACATATTCCAGATCTAATCATCTTAGTGTGTTTCTTAGCTACATGGTTGTATGAAACTGTCCTCACCTCAACATGACCAACAGTCTTAAGCCATTTTAGCAGCTGTAAGACTGCACTCAGGCAAAAACTGTGCTTTGCAGTGTTTTTCACATTTTTTCTTTTATCAGTATGAATATGTATTGCTAAATATTTCAATTGAAGAGAAGGAAGACACTGGAATAAAACAAAAAAAAACATCAATCATGGTAGCCTTTATAATTTCCTCTGTAGTTGAGTTTTTTTAGTCTGGACCAAAGTGGTTGTGATTGCCTGACAAGTGTTAAAAAACTGGTTCTGGCATGGTGCTAGTTCTAAAAAGCATCCTTCACGCTCATGCTATAGAGACAATTATCTTGCTAAGTACAGGTTAAAGAAAACTGAAATTTGAGAAACACAGCAGGCTCAGACCACTTGTGTGTTTCCGTGTTTTCACTGTTGTTCAAAAACTATTTTTAACTGTGACAGTTTTACATAAATTAACATTGCAAGAACTCATCCATTAGACACAAAACGGCAAACTACCTACAACACCATGTAGGCTACGGGATCTGTTTATGCTGCTTTGAGACCTGGCAGAGTGTTCTGGCACTCTATACCTCAGTATTATTCATAAACCAGCAGCTAGGGTGGTGAACTCGGCTCCTGTGTGTGTGTTTGTGTGTGTGTTTGTGTCATCCAGGCCCCTGTTAGTGCCCACATACCTTTAAATGATGTCCACAAATTGAATCCTTGACATCTGCTGCTTCCCTCAGATTGAATTACTTTGTTTACTGCCTCTTATGAGTTTTCCCCTCAGGCCTGAGCAGCACCTGCATCCAGCAGGTAACACCGCTGCTGTCAAAGGTGTGAACTGCAATGTGCAAGGTGAAAGTCAGTGGTGTGTTTGGTGTGGGTTGTGTGTGAACAACACCTTTACGACCACTGTGTGGTGGTGATAATAATGTTTTTGTGCCATGGATTATCCCTCCTGCCAAGTTTCCTGAATAGATGGTTCCCCAAACAGCTCCAGAAAAAGGACACAAGAGGTTACTCAGCAAGCTGCAGTAACCTCCACTAACACCGAACTCGTGGACAAGTAACATATTCTGATATATTAGCTGGTATCTCCTTCTATATCTGTGATGTAGCTTGTCATTTGTCATTTAAAGACTTTTTTGTGTTGACGTGTGTTAGCATGGAGGTTAAGCATTTGACAGGCAGCTTGGAACTAAGACACACATACAGACACACCAGCGGTGAATTGCAAACATAAGCAATGGTTACCATAGCAACAGTGGGAGGGTGTTTGTGTTGTGATAGCAGTACAGCGTCTGAGGTTAAGCGTGCTAAAAGTCATTCGTCACTTTGTTGTTCGTCTCTTTGCATTAAGACAGACTGTTTATGTAGCATTCATATATAATGAATATATAGTCTGCTGTACAGCAGGCTGTGTCCACGTGTTAGAGATGAATGTGGGATGACTTTGTGTGACTTTGTGGAAGAACAAAGGAGCACTGCATGTGAGCAGGAATAACATCAGATACATTAATAATTTCTTTAATCACATCCAAGGCTCCTGCAGTTCAACCAAGCCTCCCTCTCTCTGATACACTGTTTTACTCAGACTGCTGCGGATGATGAAACAAACTCGTAACTTTCTTTTTCTCATGTCACTTGATTCTAAATGTGCATCATATCCCTTTCATGTTCCTCTCTTCCTTTTTCTTACAGAAAATTGTTATTGCTTTTTTTAATGGACCAAAGTATATATATACCAAAATACCAAAATATACCAGTTATGGTTTTAGTTCTGCATGCACCGCTACCATGCCCACTGACAGGGGGGGACAAACGGGTCTGTTGTCCCGGGCCCAGGGTAGAGGAGGGGCCCAGAACTGGGCCCTTATTGATTTATGGAATAATTTTTCAAAATTTTTGAAAATAGGACTATTTGTGGAAAAAAAATATAATATTTGGGTTAAATAAAAGCTTTTAATTTGTCTTCTTCCTAATTGTCCTTGAAATAGTGGTCAAGAGGGGGGGGGGGGGGGGGGGGGGGGGGGGGGGGGGGGGGGGGGGGGGGGGGGGGGGGGGGGGGGGGGGGGGGG
>JAPZDV010000010.1:2829073-2854553 GCA_029814665.1 Acanthurus lineatus | reverse complement strand
ATTTTTTGGGATACTGAAACTAAATTTGTTTCAATATCAAAGAAGCAATGCTGGAATGTAACATAATAAAATTTAATATATAACTTGTTCCAGGGACAAGAGAGCCACTGGAAAGAAACAGGGAACTGATAACCATCTTTGTGCGCTCCCATTTACATTTCCATCCTATCTGAAGAACCATGCTAATAAGACAGATAAAATACTTTATTTATAGTCAGCCATCACAAAGAATGGTTGAACCCTTGTTCTAGTCTTATCTGTACTGGTGGAACCAGGTCTGTTCTCACTGTGTAAATGGATGAAGTTTTGTGTTTTCACCAATGAGCCCCTGCAATTATTAACACTAAAGCAGGGACCTTTTTAGCACCAGGAACTAAACTGTGAAACTGAATTCAGATCCTTGTTTCTTCTAAAGAAATGGTTCCATTTAAATGAATTTTTAACACTAATCTTAACACTGCAGCACACAAGGATATTTGAGATGCCTTCAACTTTGTGGCAACATCTTGAGAAGGGTCCATTCCAATGTCATTATGACAATGCCTCGGAGAACAAAGAAAGACTTCTCTGTATTGAAAAATATAAATACTTTTTTTCCCAGGTGGTTGTGTGAAAACTTGACCTGTATTAGCAGAGCCCTGACCTCAACCCCATCCAACACTTTTGAAACACACTGAACAGTGAAAGTCAGGCTTCATCAGCCTACAGTACATCTGTGTTGGACCTTGCTAATGTGCTTGGGTATAAGTGGAGTTAAGTCACTACAGTCAGGCACTAACATCAATTGAAAAATCTAAAACCAGATGATAACAGGCTGTTAAACAGCATTGGTGCCCATTGTCTTGAAATGCTGTGTCTGATAACAACATTTTGCCGTGACGTTCAGGTGTCCAAATACTTCTGGCTATATACTGTATCACTGCTAAGCTGCATGTCAACATCATGAATGATCATCTTACTTATTGTATTTAACCTTATCGACACTTTAAGTTTTGGCTGTGCCCATCCTGTTAGTGTCCATCATCTCACTTTCCAAATAGCTTCTGTTTTCTATTAAGTATAAAGATTACAGAAAGCATTTTGTGGAATTGGATTAATATAATCCCATTGCATGTAATCTGCCTCTTTCCAAACCTACGTGGCCTCTTTATGACATGCAATATGAGATTATAATATTATTTTCAGTGCTTAGTTTGAAGATAAGAGACAGCATTTGATCTTTGCTGTTGAAAAATACAACATTAAAACAGATTCCTTAAGCCAGAGTTTCTAAAGGTTTATGCAGGGTTTGTAGCTGAAAACATCAATATGTTGCTCTCAAAGTAGAGGAGGAACAGGACAAAATACTACAGAGAAATGTATTGACTGAATTGCAGCTTTGTTAAGTGAATGTCTGCCTTATGATTTTTTTAACATCTTTTCCAGAATTGAAAATAAAATACTTTGAAAAGGAAACTCTTCTTAGAGTTAAAGTTCTTTAAATCTCATTGGGCCCATGCCTTCACTGTGGTCTTTAACCAGGGTTTCAGGAGTTAAGCTGGTCAGAGCAGTTTGTCAGCTTGAGGCTTGACAACCTTGTGTTTCGTAGCTCTGGAGGACTCATGCACTTCAGGGCATCTTGTGGTGGCAGGGTGGCCTTGGTCTGTCCCATCCAATCCACCAAGGAGATGATGTTACAGTCACATTGCCACTGGTTATCATGGAGGTACAGTTTCTTCAAATCTTGGAGAGTGAGAAAAGTAAAATGACTCAACCAAATCAGACTGGCATCGATGAATTATATAGTTATTTATACCTCTAAATATTGTCAGTCGGTTCTTGGTTTCTATGAAAATGGGACAGTAAAAAGGCAAGCAGATAGTCTCACCAGGCATATGGGTGAACATGTTTCCATCCAGTGTCTTCAGGCGGTTTCCACTGAGAGCCAGCTGAGAAAGCTTGGCCAAGTCCCTGAACACATCAGGTGGCAGGTGCTCCAGCTCGTTGTTCCTCAGGTAGAGTTCCTGGTTCAGTATACAACACATTTATTTTTGCGGTGTTAAGTTGATCAGTGAATATCAAGAAATATCTGTGTAATGTAGTCTCAGTGAACATTGTTGGTAGGGTCATCTAATTGTGTCAGTTTACTTTTTAACTTTGAATGTGTCTTAAATTCAGAATCTAAGAGATATCTCTTCTTGGAGTTGCCATCCATTTGATATCTTTGGTGTATCAACTAAAGGGATCACTTTAGAGCAGTTTAGTACGGTCTTTTAACACAAAATGCAGAAACAACACCTGTCTTAAAATACTCTCTGGAATTCTTCATGAAACTCAAACAATCTGCTCTTTCACCACGCCTTTGTCTGAAAAGATCCTAATCAAAGAGGGGGTGGCATGGAAATCAACCAGATGTGGTGAGGGTAAGAATGCTTTGTGTAAAATCAGCACTATTGTTGGTGAAAGAAGTCACCTTACAAGCCTTTTGCTGTTTGGATTCTGGAACTCTTGAGATAAATCCCAATCAAAACTAATCAAGATGGGGGGGGGGTCAACAGACCATCAACTTTTTTAATTTTGCAGATTCACTGGTGAAGGAGGTGTTGCACTGCACGTAACCTGACCACCCCAAGAGGCCTAACTAAAAGAGTTCACCAATCCTAAAAAATACATGCAGACTTCTGAGTGAGAGTGGATTTAAGATATTGAATCTCAGAATTTTGATTTTGACTTGAGATATTAGATTTTAGCTCAGATAACTTTTTATCCTTTTCAACATTTGGTTTTCATATACTAATTTTTACTGTAACAGCAATATAGTTCAGTGTTTTTAAAGACATTGTCTTTATGAAGCTGTTGTAATACTGAAAGGTTAAGAAACTAAGCTAAATTTAACTACATTTATAAAGAGGCTGGTTTTACAGCACAGAAACAGCAAAATTAGACATCTATGAACCAGATCCAATTATTTATCACATTAAAGTAATTATATTTGACCTTTTCTTTGATTGTCTATTTGTGTATAAACACAAGACACTGTATGACCTGCAAGTTGGCCAAACCATCCAGTGCTGACAGGCTCAATGTGGACAGAAGGTTGTTGTCAAGAACCAACATCTCCAGAGACTGCAGTGGCCTAAATGTCCCAGCAGGAATGGTCTTTAGACTGGATTGGAGACAGAGACAGAATTACCCCACTTACCACTTTGTCTTCCAATGAATATAAATATTTGTTGGACAATCTGATTCTCACTGAAAATAGCTTCAGAGGATAATCCATCAGCCTACAGCATTTCCAAGTGCAATATGTTTGATAGAGCAAGATTTATAGAGGTATACACCAAATGACACATTTGTTTGTTTGTTTGTTTTTTTTCACCTGTTATTGTCTAAGTTGAGAAACATGAGCTGTCTGAGTCCAGTGAAGGCCTTAGGGGAGATCCTTTGGATGCGATTCAGGGAGAGGTCCAAAACTTTAAGGGCAATCAGAGGCTTAAAAGAGTTAGAGGGAAGTGTTGTCAATGCATTGAGAGGAAGGTCTAAGTCTGACAAGTTCCTCATCCCTGCAAACATCTCAGGTTTGAGGATGCTAATCTGGTTCTGTCCCAGCATGAGGAAGCGAAGGTTTAGGAGGTCCTAGAGACACAGAGGGAACAACAGTTTTGTGGTCAGATTATTGCAGTGTGATTGCTGTACACTTAATTCCTTTCAAGACACTTTACCTGGAATCCTCTTGGTGGAAGCTTGGTGATGTGGTTGCCATAAAGATTGAGAAGCATCAGTTGCTTTGCACCAGCAAAAGCCTGGGGATGGATGGACTTGATGGCATTTCGTTCCAAGTTTATACTCTCAATCTTTGGAACTGATCTCAGTGTGTTGGCCTTTAGGTCTGTGATACCATTTTCACCTTTATACAACAGAAAGAAAGCTTGTTACTTAAGCTTATGTCTTCTTATATTACAAGTAAGATCAATTTATCAGCCCTAAATGTATCTATGGAATGATTATGTTAACCACAAGATACTGTGCTCACCTAGTTTAAGGATCCAAGCATCAGGGGGCAGTTGGGAGGGAAAAGCATAAAGCCCCCGCTTATGACAGTTGACCGCTGATTTTTCTAAACCAGACTTTCTGATGCATTTACAGACATCAGGACAGCCCATGACTGCAAGCACCATCCGTAGGATTACTAGAATCAACCACGCCAAGTTCTGCATCTTCCCTGGAGAATGTAAAGAGACAGACAGGCAAAGAAAGAAAAGTCTATGGATTACCATAACATTAAAGGAGCAGTTGTAATTGTTATGAGAGGAAAATTTGAGTTTGATTATTCTTTCATAACAGAAATGATTCCTAGGGTTTTGGATCCTAGTATTTCACAGGAATTTCTACCAAATCCACTCCCTCCTCTATAAGAAAATACTCTCAGCAAACCAAAAATTCTAACATCTTTGTGTCCCTATGTTTTTGTTCCAAGACTAATATGTATGAAATGAGTACCTTCTTCAAAACGAATCAGTTATTTATAGATAAATACTGAGGGTCAACCCGAAATTCCGTTATGATGATATTGTCCCAGGAACAACTTGTCTAATACAGAGTTGTCTACTCAGTGCTTTAATGCTAAAAATGGCATGAAATATTAAAAAAAAGCATTATTTCTGCGTATTACAAAGGGAAGTTGGTACCAAAAAGACTGTAACTTTTGCTGATACTAACACCACTTGTCCAACTCAAAATGCATACACCATATAATAACTTGAAATAAATTTTGGAATATACTTTTGCATCCACCAAGGACTATGGATTTTGTCACCCAAGAAACTGCATTTGGATGGTATCTCCTATTAGGTAGAATTAGAAGTAGGTTGATTATAGAAAAAAAAAAATATAGGCCTGAAACCTTTGCTATAACACATTATTAATCATTTCTGTCCTTTGACAAATGGCATTTTGTACATCAAGGCTTGCTTCTCTATTTTTATATGGTCTTCAGTGGCAAATTTATATGTTTCTTTGCCTGTCATTGTCACCAACTGTTAATCAACAGCAGAGCTTAAAACTGGCATACTGCCTGCACACTCTCATGTGTGCATGTGGGCCTATTTGTTTAAACATTGCAACATAATAAGGAGCTACAAACTACACAGGCCGAAGAACTATCAAGTAAACAACTGCTAACATCAGATGTATTTTTTAAACGTTATCATTTTAAATACCAATGATTAACAAGTGGAGTATCAAGTGAATAAGATGAACCTTACTTGACATTTACATTAACTTTGATTTAGTGCTTTAAACCACCAAAATAAACCATCACAGTGGTTACATATTTCAGTTTTTGTCTCCTTCCACTGCACAAACACGTGAGCTCACATAAGTGTGAAAAGGGTCTTGGGGTTACAAAATGACCACTCAGATGTATCAAAGCTTATGAGAGTATCAGCTTAAAAACAAAGGATCAAATGATTCAGTAGTGACACCTTTTGGTAAATGTATTAACGTACTTTTTACTTTTTTAATGTTTTCAACAGAAAATTTCATATTTCTAAGTAGGATTTTCTTGAAAAACATCTGATATCTACAAAATGATATTGTCATTTGTTAACTTACTTTAATATTTAGTCCCTGTTAAGTTCTCTTTCCACCCAAATATGTAATATTTCTATTTTATAGATGTTTAGATTTGCATGGATATACACAACCCCATGGGACAATTTTGAGATACAGTTCACAGCTACAATGTAACCAGTTTTTCTTTATGACTACCGGCGATAAACATTTCTTGATGTAATAACATTTAATAGTCTGTTAAAAGCTGGGGAGATCAAAAGAGTAAACAACAACCAGGAATATATTACTGCAAGAAAAGACAAGAATGACAAATATGAATGACAAAACTGACTGCTCAGTGCAGAATTTAAAAGCATTAATTGAAACAAAACTGGACAATGCAGAGGTTTCTTTCAATAAGTGGGACTTACTCAGGTAGAATTCGAAATACAAAGAAGTAGTGTTTCTAAAATGTTTTGTCTCACTACTTGGACTGCACACAGGGATGTGGAAAAACCTGAGATGAATCTGCAGCTATCCCATTTTAAGCACAGTGCTCATAGTCAATTCTTTAAAACATCACCAACAAAGCGGAGCAACAGACCAATGAGATTTGGAGACAAAGGGCTCCTTTTTTAATCTGTATAAAAACTAACACGTGATTCTCATCTGAACTGGCTGAGCTGCATGTAAGAGAAATGAATTCCTGCTATCATTGTGGGCTCATTCTAGTTTTGATGGTAGTTATAATTTTTTATTCATATTGTTATATGAATAAAACTGATCCACTGAACTGATCCACTGATCCACTGAACTGATCCAATTGTAAAAGTCAAATCAAAACTGCTGGGTGCCACTTACCTAGACAGGCTGTCATCACACTTTCGTAACAATACTTGGTCCTACAGATCCTTGTCCTCTCTGCTTTCACCCCTTAAACAGGTTGAGCTTCAGTGCCTGTTCTGCACTTTTTTGTAAGCTTTTGCTGTCAGTCAGAGAGAATTTACCCTGCTGTCTGTGGCCTCTCTTTCACTGAGACACTCTGTAGACATTCAAATTATAGCCAACTTTTGATTAATATCAGAGGAAGCACTGCAAAACGATCAGCTCTGCCTGCGTTTTGAAACAGGTAGATGTAACTAAGCAGCATAAAGCCCTCTCACTAACCTTACATAAAAACAACTGTGAAACACTTGCCAGGATCACAGTGTGGGAACACAGCTTTAACCTCAGCCTCAGCAGACATTGAAAGAGGGGTGTGAAAGTGCCAGATCCACAAGTTCTGCAAAGTCACAGAGCCCAGTGAAATGTGGCATCCACAGATTATGGCACCAAGCCATGTTATACTGCCAGGTACTGACTGTGTGTCTGCAATCTATTTGCATTTTGTGCTTTTGTGAGTTAGTAGAAGGTTTTTATTCTGTCTTCACTAGAACTAACTTTGGGGATCTGAACAGTATTCATTTTCACCCATCAGATTTTAAAATTTTAACCCTTTGTCCTTTAGGATTAGAGTTTAAAATATTTTCCAACAGTTAGATAAAACTCTTTCCCATTTTCCGAAAATGCCAAAAATAATATGAGAAGGGAAATGCCTCTAATTATGGCATTAATCATCTCATCTAACTCAGCAAAACAGTATTTCCCAAAAATTTCACACTATTCCTAAAAGGTGTATGCTTAGAATTAGGGTACAGAAAAGATTAGTACTGGATTAATGTCAGCCACATCATGACAATCACAGGAATGTTGAAGATCCAAAAACAAGTTCATTTGTTCATGTGTATAAACACAGAGGTCACATACAACATTTTCCACTGTGCTTTGTTTTCAAGGCAGCTGCAAAAACTAATTAAAAAGTTCCATTCATCACTATGGAAATGAGTTCTAAGATCACAAAATAATGAAGTCCTGAATGAGTAATGAGAAAGGTAATTGAAATAGTTTAATAACTGTAGCTGTCAAGGTCTCTTTAGTTTTTCATCAAAGTTGAAGACATAATGCTGCCAAGGATTACAAATCAAGTACATATAATATTTCTTAGGATTTAAATCAAGTTGGGGTTTTTTTTATCTCAAATACTCTTTGCTTCTGTACACACTGGGGGAAGCTGTGTGGGGTTTTTTTTCTTTGTTTGTTAGTTTGTTAATTTGTTTAAATCGATCACAAGCAGCATTGTTGTTTTTTCCTCACAAAAGGTTTATCTTTTTCATATAATATTCAATCAGGACATCACAATAAAGCTGCATTAGGTGATTTCTTCATTTTTAGAATTTCTTTTTAAATTTTTTTTTATTTTGTTTCATTTTATTTTATTAGAGTATTTATCAGGGACAGTGAACATCAATTGACTGCAAATGAGCCAGAGTTAGCCTGAAAGGCTAATTTTTACCTGCTGTTCTTAGCTAGATTTTTTTAAAAAAACATCCCAAATCCCAAATATTACAGAAATTAAATTGTATGTGGTATAGAGATAAGGAAAAGAAAAATACAGATGAAAAAAATGTGTATACAAGTATATCAGTGTATTGGTGAGTTTTGTTGCAGGCTGTTGTTTTGTGCTGCCTTGTGCAAAGCTCACTCTGTCATATATCTGAATAAAAACACACAAATGGTGTAAATATAAACATATAAAGGCTAAACAGAGGTGCTGATAGTTGATGAGAGATCCAGTACTTCACATTGAACCTCTAGATCTACTATAACATAGCAGTACCTCCACTGCTGTACAACAACTACAGAGGCCAGCACATGCATTTCCAGAACATTACTTCCTGGACCCACATCCTCTGAGGAGTGAGAAAGGCCCTCCAGATCCCATAGCCCCAGGGATCAGATGTCTACATGAGCAGTAGGCCAGCATGCTACAAAAGACCTACCTCAAATTCAACAGCCAGTCTGTACTTAGATGACATAACATCTTGGCAATTTGTTTATTGTTTGTTCAGTTCAGGGCCAGTGAGAGACATAATTTTATCCATCTGCTCTGCACTCATCCAAAAATATTAATGATGGCATTGGTTCTCTGGCCTTAGCTCAGCCACAAGGTGTTAAAAAAAACCTTGTTGTCTCCTTTGCTAGCAGAGGTGATAGACCCAATAGCAGCTACTTTTCCCTCCACCATCTACCTGCAGTGTTACAATAAGGAGAAAAAATGCAAGTGTTCTCCGCCTGCTGTCAGGCACTATATATGAAATATTTGAATGAAGCATTAAAATCAGCAATGAATTTTCAACCAATGCAATGTAATTCATTTACATTGGATATGATCACTGGATTTTGACTAGTTTTTTGAAAAAACAATCAAGTTGAGTGTATTTCATTCATGTCATTCATGATTCCACAGTAGACTGCAGCGTAAGGAAGTGAGAAATAACCAAAACAATAAATTAAAAAATACAAAAAAATACACAATTGTATTATTTTGCTTCTTTGCACCTAATAAAAGCACAAAAATCAAAGTTAACAAAGGTACATGGGTATGTGTGTACTCTGAAATGCTGTGTGGTAGGAAGCTGCGTGGAGGACATAACAAGACAGCGTTATCTTAGAGACATGCATTGATCACAGGTGCAGTAGTGCTTCATAATAAGAGTTTTTGACAATGAACAGTTGGTTATGTGATCCTAAAAGCTCTAGATCCCTGTTTTCCAAACAGCCTCACATGCACATCTTCTCTGAACAGACGATCTTTCATGTAGAGTTCCTGCAGCTACACTTCTGGGGTAGAGCTTAAAATACAAATGAAACATCTGACTGGTAATAGCAACTTTGAAAAAGTTCTTCATTGAGTCATATTTTAGTGTCGGGAGTATTGGTGGGTCAAGACCTTGTCTGTGCACAAGCCCCCAGCCCCCTCCAATTTGTCTCTTAATTTAGCTTCCCCTTATCTGATGCCCTATAGGCCATCTGTGATTACAGGGAGTCATTACCTGTTACTATTAATAATAGCACTGCTAAATGTGGCTCTAATCCCTGTTTGGTAGACAGATACACGTGTCTGCATCCTGCAAAAAATAATATAATGTTAAGATTGGACACTTACTTGTTAGTGAATAATATATTTTTTTGGAGGTACTAACTTAGAAAATGATCTCATTGGTTAAATAAAACTTTGTTGGTGGAGCTAAAGGACAACAGTTTTTCTAATTTTGTAACTGAAGCTCTCAATTCCAGATGCATCTCAGCCTTTTTAAAAGCTTTACATAAATTGAAACTAAGCAGTCATTTGAACTAATTTGAGATTATTTGACAAACAGGTTGCCTGAGTAGTCTGCACATCTCTCTGTTCGGCAGTTAGTGACACCAACTGTTCAACAATCATGTAGATGTGGAAGTGGGTCAGGACAGTAATTCTTTATGAGAGGCGAAAGCAGAGAAACTGCCAAACATGTCACTCTCTGTTACACAACTAAGACTGAGGACTCTGAAGATGGAGAGAAGAGGAAAGGAGAGGAGGGAGGGGAGGAGACAGAGAGAGAGACTTAGAAAATAAGAGAGAGAAAGACAAAAAAACAAGAAAAAAAGGAAAAGAAACTGTGAGGAAACAATTATGGCAGAAGGGTGGAGATTTAGAGACATGAGAGCATGGCGTAGAAGAGGTGGGAGGAGAAGGAGAGGATCAAAATGAAAGGAGGAACCGAGAGAGATTAAAACTGTAGAAGAAGAAATAGAGAGCAAGAAACAGTGCAAACAGCCGATTGGTCAAAAAAGCAAGAATAAAAGCAGAGGTGGAGGAGAGCAACATGCCGAAACTGAGCTTTGTGGCATGACGGTGGGATTAATCAGGACATGTGCTGCAGAAATAGGAGGCAGATAGACAGCTGTGCTGACTGGACGGGTTCTATTGTCAGAGGAAGAAGAAGATGAAAGATCCTTTTCAAACCTGACCAGGACCTACACACATATGCACACACACACACACCAACACACACAAACAGAGTAGGCAAGCCATCTGGAGGAGTGTCATTAGCCGGCTTTCACAAAGATAGAGAGGGAAACGGACAGCACATAGGAAGAGAGACAGAGAGGTTAGAGACCAGAAGTGTGTGTGTGTGTGTGTGTGTGTGTGTGTGTGTGGAGCAGAGAGGCAAAAGGGTATCTTTAAACAGTAATATAAGGGACTTAAGACTGGTTTAAAAAAAAAAAAGCATACCTCAACCCATTTAGACAATCATTAAAGGATGACTCTGGTCTAATTCTATATTATTGTTTTTTGTCAAAAAAGAAATTGGAAAAGACAAAACTAAGCGTTAGTATCACAAGTTTTACTAACACCGTCAACAATGTCTCAAATCTATTTAGTTGTCTCAGTGAGTCATAACAGTGTGACAGTGAGCAGGGACCTCCGAACTTAACCCTGTGTTTTTTTTACTGTTGAGTGTTCAATTGTCACCTATAGTTGTCATAAAAGATTTAGAGTACTTTTCAAATCTATAGCTGGCTTTCCATGATGATACATTTGCTCTGTGTCACCCTTGCTTTGGTGTCTTGTCACAAAGACCAAAAATTCAGGCCAACCAAACTGTGTCACTGGAAGTTTGAGAAAGTTCACTCTGCTTATTGATTAGATCTGGCTTTAGCAAGATGAAAGAATTCTGAAGATGGTACTTTCTCCAGTTAGCTGCTAGCAACTGTTGACACACCTTCCTGTAGGATCTGTTAAGCTCAACTTTGCAGATAATGCCATGTAGTTTGGTCAGATAAAGGTATTATCATTTTTCCACCACAAACAATCCACACCACAGATCAATTTCGATGGGACAGAAGTAAACTTTGAGCCCGTGTTACAGAGCAGGATTTGCAGTTAGCAATGGTACAGTAAGTTTAATTCTTGGTTTTAAGTGTTACAAAAATGGATTACTTCTCACTGAGGTATATCAACCAAGGTAAGTTATACATAATGCCTGAAATGCACCAGAGCAGATAATGTTGAGATAAGGGATCAGTGTGTACACAGGCACTGTCTACTGACCAGTCAGACCAATCAGCTCTCCTTGAAAAGCCATTCATAAAAGATCCTGTAGTTGTGAGTTTCCTGATAGGGTCACTGAGAAGAGCAGGAGTGTTCAGAGATGAACAAACCTCTTTAATTTTACCTGACGATATTTTGGATGAGAGATAGAGTTTCCTGTCACAAAAAATGATTTATCTGTGTCAGCTTCTTGAGCCATTTTTTTGGAGAGACTGAATAAAGCAATAAAGCTTTGTACTTATATTCACAGTATATGAAAGTTAATCCTACTCACTGATTTGAGTTATGCTTCAATATTTAGTTTTGTCCTCCAAAAGAGAATAAGTCTAAAATTATCATGTATGCCACAAGAATACATCTTAGCAAAGCATTAATTATATAAGACTAATAAGTAATAAAGAGATTGAAAGACTGAGATTTAGAAATCCTGGGTTGATTTACTCAGTTAAAAAACACTTGAATGTGACGGCTTAGTCAGATTATGTTTGTTAAGTTTGGTAAAGCCAGACAACAAAAAAAAAGATCCTGGGCATGCTGATCTCACTTTGTAATGCAGGTTTTTAAACTTAAGTGTCTTTGTTCAATTGTTTTGGTCAGCACCGAAAATATGTTTGCTGTGTTCACATCTGCCCAAACCTACCATATAATGTGAGAAAACAAATCTGCTGAACAAATTTAATTCCTCTGTATTAAGCAATGAGCTTTAATGGCAAAGGCAGCACATGCAGATGTAGCAACAGAAGCACCTTCAAACTTGCTACATTTTTCAATTTTGAATCTGTTATTTTTTGGCCTTATTGTTGAAACAGGCATGACCTATAAGACACAGTGAAAGCAGAGGAATATTAAGATTCACTGTGCCATGGCACAAATTCAAAGAAAATTCAAATTCAAAGCTCCATTTGTATATGTATATAAATAACTGTAGCTTTAGCATTTCAGGATTTTTGCCTTGTGCCTTTCAGGTCACAATAAGTTTCAACTGATGTTATGAGATAATTTAGTGACAGACAAACCGACATGCAGCATATTTGGCATTGCTAAAAATGATCATAACACATCAGTGAGCCAAACTGTTTTACTAGGTGACATGTTCCCTCATGGACATGCACACTAGAGTTTATTTTGAGTAATTCCCACATAAACTGTACTGCTGCCAAAAACAGTGAAGCACCAAAATTGTACTAATCATTCAGCCCCAACAATTACTTACTTCAGCAGAAGTAAATTACATATTTGAAATGATATATGACCCATTTTAGAGGCTTTTAAAAGATTGTCTTCATTATGGACCAGTTGGCTTGGAGCTAAATAACTACTGCACTGATGATTTTGTTCCTTTTATGTGATTTTTTAAGAAAGGAAAATATAGAATAACACCAGCTTTATCCTTTAAGTCCAAATGAATGACAGAATTCTGGCACTACTCAGGATGATGCTGTAAAATTAGATTATTGTCCACCTAAACAGATGTAAAAACATGGCTAAAATGTACGCTGTTGGTTTAATCCCTCACTAATCCTGTGGTGGAACCAAAATAAAGTTAAAAAAAAAACTATAAAGCTATAAAGGATAAGAGAGAAAAATGGAAGAGAAGAAGGAGCAGAGTGGCAAAGAGAGTAAGACAATTAAAAGAGGAAAGCAGAGAGAGAGAGACAGACAGAGAGGGAGAGAGAGAGAGAGAAGGAGGGATTGATGATGACTAGCTGATAAATGCCTCTGTCTCTCTCCACACAGCAATCTGAAGCTGTTTACAGCCACTCTACCCACAGCAGATGGCCATTCATTTTGTATGGCAAGCTTCCAATCGAAGCGTTTGTTAACAATGGCCTGATGCCATCAGATCAAAGCTAATAGTGATCAGATGGCGTTTTATGGAGGAGTCCGTCATTTGCAGTGTCTCCCAAAAGCTCCACCATCGATAAATGACTGCTGTAAGAGGGATGGATGCAACCAAGTGCTTATTGATGGAAAAAACTTGACTTTACACACTCAATAGGCTGCAAATGGCAACAGTAAGTAATTGCCTACTTGTACATTGGAGCACACTCATCATCAAAGGGAGACACTTTATGAATTCAGTAGTTAGTGCTCTGGTTTATGACAAAGCAGGCGGCATCGGTAAGGATGAATGACGTTCTTTCACAGTCAGACATTAGCTGATTAGAAATCTGCCGTCTCATAAATGTGTATTCTGGAACTTCTCCAAAGATTATAATTGCACGAAGATGGTAGGAGTGACTATGAGAGCACCCAAAGGAAACATTCTGGTCATAACATCTTATTAGCAGGAGGCTTAATGAGTTTAAAGGTCAAATAGTAAATTGCCAGCACTCAATTTGGGTTTTTAACTCAAAAGAATGATACAAAAAGACAACACAAAATTTTTGTATTCATTCCTGTGCTGCAGACAGGCTCTGTATACAGATAACTTGAGATGTGCTTTGTTTGTGTAGCTCAATGCCCACCTACTCTATCACCCTCCCACTGCAGTACGTATCAGATGACATAGGAGGACCAGTGTGGTGTAACGCAGAGGAGTAAGAGGATGCCACCATGAAAGCAAATCACTGTTGTGTCTTATGTTGCTGCTAAAAGAAGTAACAAGCTTCTTTTTCAATCCCTTTTTAATAGTGATTCAATGGAATGTTTCACTTTTCAGAGAAAGAGACACAAAGATTGTGTCCAGACTCTTCAGGACGCAATGGCAAGGTCATCACTGATGCTGAGAAAGAAGATAAATACTGGTACTGGGAGGGACAGATCACATCAGGAATGATCAGCAAGCACACACAAATGCACACAGGGAAGATATATACAAAGGATACACACAGAAAAGTAAGGAGAGTTATGGACATGTTAGCTAATTATTCTTCCGGAGTTTAGCACCAGAAGAATACAATACAAGAATCTCAGCAATAACTTCAACAGGAACTGTTTGCTAACATATTTGCCAAATACTTGTTGTTCCACTGCAAACAAATGGGCCTGGTGCTAATTTAAGAATGCATTCACAATTTTCAGTCGTCCAAGGACTGCCCATTGACTGTTCTGTCTGTGAGGAGACAATGCAAGTGAAAAACACTGTTTTTCATGCAGTGGACAGTGAAAATATTTTGGGTTATTTTGCATCATAACATGTCATTATTTAGACTAATGGAAGGAAAACATTTCAAATGCAAATTTGATTTTTTGTTTAGTTTATTAAAGTCTTTTCTATTGGTCAGATGTCTTTTCTAAATATGTCTGTAAATTAGAACTAATTTAATTACATTGCCTCATTTGTACATTTGTATGTGAAATGTCAGATAACTTAAAATAGAAAAAAACTAACTATCATACTGTAAAAATTCAAACTGAGGAGGTTTCATGAACAGCATGGCAGAAATTGATTTTTAAGACTTTGATTTTATGACTCATGATCCATGAATGTTGTACTGAAATGAAACAAGAAATTTGAAACCTGGTTTTATCCATCCAATTTAGCTTTCTGTTCTGTATGCAAACTGGCACATATTTGATTAGATTCTTCCTTATCTGAACATAAGGTCTCAGAAAAATTTTAATAAAAAAAGCAGTTTTCTTAATTTAAGTAATCAACAGGAGAAGTGTCATGGTAACATATATTAGCGAAAAATGTTGTCATATCCACCTGCAGTGTCTCCCCTTAAATCTAAGGCTAGTGACAGATGAAATGATCTCATCATTAATGAGTGTGTTTTTTTGTTCCATGGAAGATACATCACTCTTTAAAGCTTTATTGATGCATGGATAACGTAAAGGTAGCAGATTAAGTTCAAAACAGGATATGTTACATATTTTCATATTATTCAGTTACCATGGCTAATGTGTTAGCAAACAACTGTTTACTTACACAATAAGCAGACACAAACAGCACTCGTCTGTTGGTTCATCGCTTCATCATATAGCACATTTGATCTATTATTAATAAAAAAAGAATCTTAAATCATTGGGTTTTGATTTCAAAGAGCCATGAATGGATTTAATTTCCTGTGGTTTCATGTCAGTTTCGTCATTGTCGCAAAACAAATGTTAGCCACTAAATTTTACAGAGTGTTGTTTGTTTTCGGATACAGACCAAAGTATTGTGTCTTACATCTGCATCTGAGACTGAAAACCTTGAAGGTATTAGAACCTGCTGTTAAAGGAGCTTCTGTGATTTGATGCTTTAGTTTCATGGTGCTAACAACCAAGGCTTCTGGGTGGGTTTCTATCAGACAGATGCTGGCTGTAATGATGCTCAGGCAAGCATGGCCAGCCAAGCACCTTCTCCCTGTACATCGGCTCAAGTAGCCAAGTCAAATCAACAATTGTCTATTTAAAGGAAGACTACAATGGTTCCCTGCAGAATAATGGCTCATCCCACTTTAGACCCCCTTGGTCTGTCTCCTCTCAGGTTTTTAGATTAAGGGAACACTGAGCCTGCAGGGCCACTGTATGCCTGTAATAAAAGCACATTATGACCATGATAATGTGAAGCACTGCGTCCTTCATGGTTCTCTAGCATCATCTACTGACAGGAAGTGTGCAGTACTTCTCACATTGTTCACAGAGGTCTTTGCACTCCAAGCTTATTTTACCAACAAGAGGTCAGAGAGTTAGAGAGGATATTTTGATATAGATTCCATCTCTACTGTTATAATTTTCTTGAGTATTGATATTATGTCTCCTATGATCCTATGATGATGTAATTACAGGCTTGTACCAAGAAAATATGGGCATTGTGACAAAATGTTTTGTCAACCTTATGCGCCAACCCTCCAACCCTCCATGAGACAAGACACACACATTTCCAGACTTCTACAGACTTCTACAGACTCAGCATAAAGTGCAACCCAGGCTTCACAATTTTGCAAGGTTTTACAGTAGTTTAAACTAGCTCTATTTTACTATGAAATTTAGGGAACTAAATGCACAAACTTAATAATGCATTTACTAATAGTTGAGAAAACCCAATCCAGATTGTTAAAGCCCTGATGCAGCACTGAGGACATCACCCTAGTGTCCTCACTTGTACATATGGCCCTATATACAAGCATTCTCTGTCTTAGTGTTGGTATGGGAATACTTAACCTAATACTTTCACCCGAGGTGTCTAAATTTGGAAAATAAGATGCAAAAATAACTGAACTAACCTCGCATTTGGCCTTGTTTGGCTTGAATTCGCTAAAGTTTGAGTAAACTTATATCTGCAGAACTTAGTACTCATGCGCGGTTTCATCCTCAAAATCTCTAAACAACTACAGGGACACAAAATGTCACAAATAATGACCTTTGTAGCTGTGTGGTGTGCTTCAGAGACTAAACCTAAAAGTTTTCTGATGAGGTAAGACACAGATTATCTTTCAGCTCCATGTGACCTCTGTGAAAAGTATCCTAGCCACAAGCTGAGATCCCTGCATCAAAAACCTAAAAAACAGGCCACACTAAAAGAGATTCCACACCTTATGTAACAAATGTGTCTATCAAACACCTCACTGTGGTATGAATCATTCCTGTGAAATTATTCAGCTCAATCCACCATGCTGACACCTGATATCCACCCTTCAAAAGGCCCAAGTGACGAGCAGGCTGATTTTGCAATTTGTTGTGTGTGCAAGTGTATATGAGTGAGGTGAGCCTCTGCGTATGCTGGTGTGTGTAGTGCATGGTGCTTTGTACCTGCATGTGTGATTAAAACTGGGATCGCCTTTTTTAAATATACTGTTCATCTGCAGAGCTTGTCATCATGTCATCCCAGGCAGCTGTATGCACAAGCTCATGAACCGCTTGCTGAGGTGGCCTTCTTCTGCCTTCTGACTCTCACTGTCAAACTACTGCAAAAAGATTTTAATGTTGTGCTACTGTTAAGTTTTGAGCTGTTTTGCCTGTCTGACCTGCCAACAGCAGGATTGCTGTGTTGTTTATTCTGGATCAAGGCGGAGTTTCTGCAACATTCATGAGAATTCAGAAAAAAAGACTCAAATAAACCCAATTTTTTGTGTTACGTGTGTTTACTGCTGCCAGAGAAACCTATTTACTATAGTTTATGGTACATAGGGCTCTTTAGTAGGAAGGACAGGTCTGAAAATAATGCAAAAATGTTGTAAGTAATGAGAAAAAATCAAAAAATGCAAAGGCAGAACTGAATTAGCTGGGAATAAACATGTAATTAGAACAAAAAGATGTTGGTTGCACTGTAAATGTTTGCAACATTTGGATTTTTTTTTTTTAAATAAAGGGGAACATCAGTCTTCTTTTCTATAAAATTGGGAAAATTATATGAGACTAATCTATCAGAGCAAAAAGGACCAAAACATATCTCAGTCAAGTTTTAGAAATTAGATCCTGAACTTTCCAGAATCCAGTCAAAAGCTTGTTTTCAACATACGCTTTCTGATTTGTAAACACCCATGTCTTTAATGTTCTTCAGTATTACATGTTTTGAGACCATAAACATCTATTCAGAAACTGTGCCAGTCCATCACCTAGATGTTGAGACGTTTTACTGACTGAGTGAAAAGATGACCTGCTGTTGGCGGAAACACAACAGTCAGAAAATCATAAATGTCATAATGACCATATTAGGAAATTATTTTAAGGTATTTATCAAGAAAACATTGTGATATGAACCTAAAATCTAAAGCATCATTTTTGTTTACTGTAAACCTTATTTTCCCACATGACTTTCTGTCATGTTACAAAAGGGACAACCTAAATGTTTTTATTTAATTAAATGATGTCTGAATCCCATTTAGTTGCTTCAGATTCAGGGTCTGTTTTTGTGTATGCTTACACACTATCAATTCTTCTTCGGCTTAATTGACGAAAAGAATAAAGCCATTGTTAATGTTATTCATACCTAAACTTCTTTTTGGAGAACTTTGTGGGTATATTCTCTCTTGATTCAAAGAAGTGATCAGAAAGATAATAAATGGATCAGTGATGGTTGATAAAGCAGTGATAATTGTATATATAGAGGGCATACAGTACAAGTCCCCATTTTCCACTTGATAAAGGTTTCCCTCTGCTGTGTGGCAAAACACATCTTTTTAAACAATCTTGGCAGGAAGCTGTGAAAGATTTTACTTTTGTGGAGGGAATGAAAGAAATCCGGGCACATTCAATGGAACAAGTTGCTTTTGAGAATGAAGGTCAAAATTAAGAAAAGAACTTGGGGTGAATTGGGCTGAATATAGTGAAGTGTGTACTTAAGTATAAGTGTGTACAAAAAATAAATCATTGAGCTATTTTAGGCTCCCCACTCTCCTGACTTCAAAGGGACTTTTTAATCAATTAGCCTTGTCAAAGCCCCACTCTTTACTGTTCCTCTCTCTCTCTCTGAATATATTCACAGACCTTAACCTGAATATTTTGATAAAGCAAAAACACAGTCAGATGCAAACTCAGCAGCAGCAGTGGTAGCACAGCTTTTCTTTGATGTCTGATTAAAGTGCCTATTGTGCTGCATAATGAGACTTGCACTGACCTTTGTAGAATAAATAATAATTTAGCTTTATTAATTCAAACACAAAATTATGTCTTTTTGCAGGAAAAAATAGCTTGCTGCTTTTATTGTTTGTGTGGGTGGACTTTGTACAGGCTGACAGGGCCCTAAGTGGCACAGAAGATGTGTGTTGCCATAACAACAAATTGACAGTTTACTCAGGGCAGCTCCCCTGTCAGCAAAGGGTAATGTGAAGGTATTTCATTCTATTTGCAAAGCAGCATCAGATTGTCCTATTTATTTGGCATAATCGGAGCATCTGTGACACATAACAGAGGTTAGCTTGTATTTTGCAGTATGTAAAAACAGGCTAGCCTGACTGCTCAATAAGCACTCAGGCTGTGATGAAATGTTTCAAGTTTTTATAGCTGATCTATTCAATATTTTTACACAAACAATGGATTAAATTACTATAGATGATGTGAAAGACATTGCCCACAGTAAAAAACACACAGAATATTATCATTCCGCTTGAATACAACACTCAATTAGAGCATTTTATTTTAGAACTTTTTTCGTGAAAAATTAACATACAACATTCTATTTCAGAATCTGACCTAAGTTTTGTATTTTGTCTTTATATTTTAAAGGAACTTCTTTTACTTTAATTGTGTGCTTTCTAGAATTCAAAAAAGCACTCTATATTCTAGATTCTAGACTCTAGATTAGAACTGTACACTTCAGCATATGCACTGTATCGTACAAACTTGCATTCTAGAGTGCAATATTTCAGTTCTGAATATTCTATAAGAAAACATTTTGGGGGGGGAATTTAACCTAAGGTTTGTATTTAATTTCTATGTTCTAGAATAGAACCTTTCATTTGAAAACATGCGTTCTCTAAATTACATTCCATTCTTAATTGAAACATTTAATTACAGAACATTCTCTTCTGTAACATTGCTGTTTCTTTATTTTTATTATCCAGGTATTTACCTGCCTAAGACATATTTGGTGTTGTGTTCATTTTGTGCATCATTTGCAAAACATTGAAAATTTATATTTTTTTTTTCTAAAAAAATATTGTTCAAAAGAGGCATATTTATGGTGAATATAAGTGAATGTAGTATAGTACCTTGTGGTTTTAAAAGTGATTAAACCAGCCTGGCACTCATAGAACTTTTAGTGCACACCTGTTTTTCTCCTCAGTCTTTTGTTCATGAACTAGATAAAGTAATTATTGAGTTTATTTGGAGCAAGAAAACTCTGCCCTTATGTTAGGAACTGTTGCAGAGATCATTGGAGGTCTGGCTCTTCTTAACATCAGGTTTTATGATTGGACTGACACTCTAATGAGTAAACCAACTTTCCATCCAGAGAGATTACCTCCTCCTCTTCCATGGCTAAGTATGAGGACATTTTTTGTTAAACCTGCTGTGTTGACTGCCCTCGTCCACACTACTCTCTTTTGTTTAAAAATATTTAAACAAGGATATTTGTTTTAAAGATATTAAAAATATCTTTAAAAATATCTTGTTAAATTTACTTTGAAAATGCTGAAGCAATCTCAACATCATTTTGGTCTACAAACTTTTTCTTCCTTTTCTCAAATATCTGCTAATCCCAATTAAACCCTTCTGTGATTGATAGGGCATTTTCTGTGCGGTCCAGCTCAGGCACTGAGAAATTTAGTGATCTGTATATTGACAATATATTTGCCTCCTTTCATTTTCATCCTTTGTTTGTAATTTTAACCCACATTTTCCATATCTTGTGGAAGCCTCACCAGCTGATCCCTTCTTAACCCCATTTCCATCCATAAAGGAAACTATCTCGGGTTTATATTATCTTATCCACTCACTGCGGCCAGCCTCTTTACAAAAAATGAAAACTTAGAGGGGAGGAGAATCTCAGGGAGGGGATCCCTATTCTGTGTCAGGTTTACTCATCTTTCTGTGATAGACATGGTCTGACCCAGTGCAAAATCCTGCATCATTAACATTTTAGTACAGTCTTGCTCTCTAAAATTTATGTGATCTTTATCTTGCTTTTGTACGATGCCATCAAGCTCCAGCCACCCATCATCATATGTTTTAGTCATGGCCTTTGTTAGTTATTTGGTGCAGATATTTAATTCCATCTCAATTTGTACTTTGACTCAAGTTAAAACCATCGGTGCTTATAGCTTTGTTTAGGGGTTTATCTCCTACTCTGCGGCTACCTAAATACAAAGCAGACTTTGTAGCATGTGTTACTTTATCAGCAAGATGCTTGATATTTCTGAGGTGGGAGTCTCCTGTACCTCCATCTCATTCCTCATGGATCATGGACATTCTTCATGCCTCTTTTCACCCTGATGAGGACCTTTCAGGTCAAAACCAATTGGTTTTTAATTGCCCTGTAAGTAGCTGTCATTTAAATAAAGGCTTTTTAACTAATACTTAAGCTTATTTTCCTGCTCCATGCAAGATTGCCTTTGGTTCTCCCCTTTTTTTAATCCAACAAATTGACCTTTTTTTCTGGAGCACTTGCGTTTATCTTGAGTGTTATAATACCAAGACATTCCTCGAGCACACCAATTCTTCATCCATACATTCTTCACTTTGTTAAGATGGAAAAATTTGGTGAACAATAAACAGTTTGCTTGCTCGATTTAATAAGACTTGGGGACCATTTTTGGACACGCTGAGGGGTTGCATTATCATTATATTCACTACTTTTGCAGAGTAACCACTTTGATTTAAGGTCTCAAACTACATGTTTAGTCTTTTTGTTTGAATTCTATGGTATTTTTAGAATGTTATTTATTTACTTACTTCTGTTACATGAATTTTTTGTTTGATTTTAATCGGTATTAGCTGGCCAACTTGTATGTTTTATGGGTTCTTTTTTTGTTTCTTTAATGATGATTTTTTTTTTATTTGTTGCTACACACAGTACTTACGCTCAAATTGCTACTTTTTGATATTTGTTTGTCACTGAAAATTCAGCAAACAAACCTGAGGGGCAAAACAGCATGGTTCTGTCCCTTTAGTACCAATTAGAAGGTCCTGTTCAGAAGAGGAGTGCTAACTAAAGACAAACAGCAAACATCAAACAGCCTAGTTGGGATGGGGTCCAAGAACCAGCTGGATGGTTTAGATAAAAGAATTTTTTGAAGTTAGTTGATAAAGTTAAAGATTATCCTGAATCTGTTCATCTTGTTTTATTGTTCTGCCCTCCTTTGCCTTACTGCAGCAGTGAGTAATTGATCGCAACTGCTTTTAATTATCTGATCCTAGACTGAAGTGTTGCTAGCTTAATGCAGTGGCCACACGAGATGGACTAAATTAAAGCAGTAAGAAATGCTGCAAAGGTCTGGAACTGGTTGTTTTATTTTAGGACGGGAAAAAAATTAATATGGATAAGAAAGTAGAGGGAATATCCAGAGAATGTAGGGATGATGAAGAAGAGGATGGCAGAAGGGGGCATGAAAGGACATAAAAGGACAGGTTCAGTGGGGCTGAGCAGAATGGCACAGAATGTTAGTTGGAGGAGAGGCAGGTTGTAGAAACAGATGTGATGACAGGCAGTGCCAGAACACACAGAAACATCAAGTCAAGGAACTGCAACTATAAGAATAGACAAACAAGAATAACTTAAA
This sequence comes from Acanthurus lineatus, assembly GCA_029814665.1. Classification (NCBI taxonomy): domain Eukaryota; kingdom Metazoa; phylum Chordata; class Actinopteri; order Acanthuriformes; family Acanthuridae; genus Acanthurus; species Acanthurus lineatus. The sequence goes on along the minus strand of JAPZDV010000010.1, from coordinate 2,831,957 downwards.
GAATATTTTGGCTTCTAACTACAAAAGAGAGTTGAATACCAATCTTGCGATGGTTGGGTGAAAAGCCAGAGTAAATATACTACAGGTTGATGAGCTTCATGGAAGTGTGGATGATCAGCCAGGTGAGTGTGATCAGTCAGAAGCCAAGAAAGAGCTGTCACTCTCGGAGCACACGAACCTAACAAGGCAGAGGAGGGGAGAGGAAAAGCCCAGAGACCACTTTAAGGGAACAATTCTTGTTTCTACATATGTTTCAGTTTCCTTCAGTTCTTTCTGTCTGGGTTTTATTTAGCAGTGCTGCGTGCAAAGGCTAGGCTATTGGAAGTGAGGCTGTTACAAATTTAGCCTCTGTGCTGTGGATGGTGTTTACTGTAACCTGACAGTGAGCACGAGGACGGCTGTGAGTCTGAGTGGCGACATTGGGTCCGCTCGTTTTTAAGCTCGTGGTACCCTCCCATTCACGTGAAGGACGGAGACCGGCGAGTGCTGAGTGTACTGCCTTAATCGATCGTACAAATAGACGCTAGCAGCGGCAACACAACACCCTTTTTCGCCGCTAGTTTAGATTAGGCAGGTCGAATTACCTCCCGTCGCGAAGACCCGGTTTAAATCGAGTGTTAACTCCGCCCAGTCGGTATGTTACAGCTCAAAACGAGTAGATCCACCGAGTGCCGAAGGGTTTAAAGCATGGTTTTTGTCAGAGCAACGTAACTTCCTGTTGACCGAGCAACATGTCTGAGAAGTTAGACGTGCTAGGTGAGCTAAAACAAAGAGCTTGCAGCTGTATAGACGGAGCCAAAGCGAAGCTCCACAGACTGAGTAATGACATATGGAGCTGTCCGGAACTGGCCTATGAGGAAACCAAGTCTCATGACACACTGGTGGCGTTTTTCAGTCAGGAGGAAGGCTGGAAGGTTGACAGTCACTTCAAACTTGACACTGCATTTCGAGCAACTTGGGGAGGTGGGAGCAGTAAACAAATCAACGTAGGTTTCCTGTGTGAGTATGATGCCCTGCCTGGTATCGGACATGCCTGTGGACACAACCTGATAGCCGAGGTTGGGGTTGCTGCGGCTCTGGGGCTCAAAGGAGCCCTTGAAAGCAATGAGAAGCTCCCAGTGCAGGTGCAGGTAGGAGAACTACACAGCGTGTTGACAAGTGTTCACTCAACAAGAAGTTTCTGGCTTCTCAATTAAAAAATGTGCTGCTTGCTTTGTTTGGATGGGAAGGATCAAAGATCACCTTGCTAACCGAGGTAATGACAGTGCAGTTATGACTGTAGTGCAAGATCACTTTGAAAATGATTCACTGGAGGCAGTTCACATTGTTTAAACAGTCTAGAAACTATTTCCATGTTTATAACTATCCAGTGTTTGTGCTGCCTCATCAATCAGTAATCCAATTTTAGGTCACATCTCAACCCAAGTGACTGCAGTTGTTTTGGGGACTTCATGCTTCTAGTATAATGGTATGCAAAGTCAAACTGTGACTTAACAAAATACCAAACTTTTCTTGACAGATTACAGTGCTGGGAACACCGGCTGAGGAGGCTGGTGGAGGTAAAATTGACATGATAAGGGAGGGAGCATTTGAAGGCCTTGATGTGGTGTTTATGGCCCACCCGTCAAAGGAGGATGCAATATACCTGCCCTGTATTGCTGTGCGTGAGTAAGTTTCTTACTGTACAAATATCCTGCATGAATTTTCCCTTTGTTATGTATACCTTTGGAAGTCCGGTACTGTGTACATTGTGCTATGTTTATTTTGCTTGGTTATACAACATATACCATTAGAAAGATAGCTCAGCAGATCCTCAAATGCAACAATTTTTTTTTAAATGTAAAAATGATCACTGGATCTCATGTAAAAGTTGCCACCTCTTGACTCCTGTCACTCAAAGGGACCCTATGGAGTTTAAATGTAAACAAAGTTATGTTTACGTTTAGTGTTTCTCACCAACATACCTCATGTGTTCGTCATAGAATATTTTTATATATGATTTTGGAGCATTTTAAATCCAACATTGTGGACATTCATTTTTACTATTTGGCTGTGTACATCTTCCTTGTTTTCAATGATGCATTCCTGCATATGTTAGTGTGTTGTCACCACCCCTTGAGCTATAGAATAGTGTTGTACCGTTAACAGGAATGTGCTTTCTGCATGTAAATCTAAAGTACAGGTCTTAAAACTTCACAGGGGACCTTTAGCTTCACTCTAGAAGCACGGAGACTGAATTGTGGTTTGTCTCTTGTATTTCAGGGTAACTATAAAGTACCATGGTAAGGCGTCTCATGCCTCTGCCTACCCCTGGGAGGGAATTAATGCGCTGGATGCAGCTGTGCTATGCTACAACAACCTGTCTTTGCTCAGGCAGCAGATGAAGCCAGACTGGAGAGTTCATGGTAAATGTCTGATGAACCCCTGGATGTGTTGTTATGAGATGTTTTGTAAGTAATGATGAAATCGCATTTTGTTGTGCAGGTGTCATAACGCATGGTGGAGAAAAACCAAACATCATCCCTGCCTACACTGAGCTGGAGTACTATCTGAGAACCCCCTCACGTGCTGAGCTTTCAGTCCTGACGACAAAAGCTGATATGTGTTTTAGATCAGCTGCTTCTGCAACTGGCTGTCAGGTAAAAGAAAAAAAAGTATTTTTGAAAACAGTAAATAAACATTTTTGGCCAATAATAGTGACAAATAGTACTAAATTCTGCATTGTTGAATACTTTTTTTTTTTGGGCCACTGTCTCAGTCATTTGACAAAGTAAGAAATTTTCTAATCCTGTACACATGGGATAGACCTTTTTGATTATTGCTATATTATTATTATTATTATTATTATTATTATTATTATTATTATTATTATTATTACAACTGG
>JAPZDV010000010.1:2804516-2828973 GCA_029814665.1 Acanthurus lineatus | reverse complement strand
TGCATTTATAGAGTGTGGTCTAGACCTGCTCTATATGTAAAGTGTCTTGAGACAACTTTGTTGTGATTTGACGCTATGTAAATAAAAATTGAATTGAATTGAATTGAATACTTGCATGACAAAATGACGTTGCCTTGTTTGCACAGCAGATGAGATGGTGTAGCAACTGCCTGGGTGTTGAAATAAAGATCCAAAGGTTCAATGATGTTGCAAAAAGAATGGTACCTCATACCAGCTAACAAAAAATCCAAAGCTGCATTTGAATGAAAAAAAAATTGAAAAAAATGTATATTTTATGATTTATAAATACACCGTAGTTATATACAGCCTCATCTCCAACTACTTAATGCACACAGTTGTCTCTTTTGAAACAGCTCAACAGAGCAACCCATACAATAATACATAATTTAAAACTTTAAACACCATTGTAAAAAATCTAATGTAAACCTGTTACAATGACTAGGCACATAATACAACAATTAGGTAACTAATCTAATGCAAAGAGGAGCTATAAACACAACTGAATGACCAAAACATGTTGTACACTTGAACTGATACAATTTGATTGGGCTTTTTTGGACTTCAGACTGGTAAGATTTGTCCATGTCTGTCCTTTACGCTTCTTATCTTGCAACAAGGAGTCTTGTCACCAAAACATTCAATGAAAATGATGATCAGGCTACATTCTGCACTTTAGTTAGGACCGTCTCAGTGTTTTTGTTAAGACTGTTAGCATTACCATAAACCCAATAGCAGGGATCTAGTTGACATGTCGTAACATTAATCAATGCACAACAACAAAACTATGATAAATTATGATTTCCCCGTGATTACAATCAACCAATAAGGTGCTTCCATCTCTAGCAGATGTAGGAAATATGAGTGTTAATTGAGGAAACATGAAGTTAATAACCACCCACCAATTATTCACCCAGTAATATGAGCAATATGCCAATTAGACAAGTGGGGCCTGTTTGACACAAATTAATTAAGGGATAGGCATACATTTTAAAGGGGGTGGTATTGAGGTATCTGAGGTTAAATTTTATTGTTTAACCCCAGAGGAGGATTTGCCACAACTTTTTATGGCTCAATATAATAATAGCTGGTTGCTGGTTGCATACCTGGTTGATATGATAAGATTGGTGATGTGATTCTTATGTAAAAGGTACTCTCAACATACTATTTATGTGGTACTCTTAGCACTGGACTGACATATTGGCATTGTTTCACCTACACTACGAAAATTCTGATAAGCCCATGTTGAAGTAACAGCCATAAAATGGAACAAAAGGCAAACTTTAATTTAAAAAAAAGCTGTTTCAAGCAAACATACACTGAGGAAGTTGGAAAACTGAATACGAAAACCAGGGGAAAAAAACACAGAACTGAAATAAACCACAAGCCAAGATAACAAGAAGAGGACTGGACAGGGCAGAGAAAGGAGAAAGGACCAAAAACCAACCGATTAGATTTATCCATATGGATTTAAATATACACATTTGACATGATTTACCTTAACTATGTCCTGCAGCTCTCTTACTTTTTAATTAATTTGTGTCTTGAAAACTCTAAATCTTGATCAAGGTTATTATTGGCTAAGGTTGTGTTGCATGGTTATTATTGCTCATGCATACTTGAGTCACACCAAGTCAGGATTAATACACAAATATGACTGGCATAAATGGTATGGTTTATGCTGCAAAGGTGTATTTGTCATACACTTATAATGTCGTGTCTAGATTGGATTGATAACAATTAGAAAATTACAATTAAATGTCTCATATTATGCCCCTTTCAGACAGTGGTAATAGATCTCAGAGGTCAATATAAACGTGCCTCTGAAGATTCTTGCTTAAAACACCACTTGGATCATGTGGAAAGGCATGCCCATATATTCTCTGTTTCAGCCTTTTTCTGAATGTAATGTTTCTGTACCTGTGGCTTCAAATGCAAATAAGCTGAGGTTATTCAGGATTCTCTCACAAAGTACATATGACTTCGGCCAAAACCCTTTGCTTACAGTGAACGCTTACTGTGTGAATAGGTGCTCCAGTATACTCATGGTCGGTACCCTTAAAAGCACCGAGTTCAGTTCCCAACCATACTAAGTGACCATCAATAAACACACTCCAGCCTCTGAACCCACAAAAGATGCTATCCGTATTAGCAGCAGTGCTAACGCCAGGCTGAACTAGCTGAATGTACAGTAAAGCAGGCTGAACAATTCACTGGGTTTTTTGTTAAGTCAGAATTTAGGAATGGACGAAGACTTTTGTGCTTGTTCCTGCAGCCAACAACAGAGCAATTAACATGCTTCATCTGCACATAAACATCTTTGTTGATCTGCTGGAGCCTCGTAGCATGGAAAACAATGTTGACTGTGGGGTAGACACACTCTGATTTAGGGGGTGGCACAAACACCCAGCACTGGAAGCGTCACCTAGCTGGAAGTGTGGATAAAACCCCTCATGACATCACAAAGGGAGCAAATATGAAACAGAGCATGTGGGCTTACATTTTCCGAAAGTTGGAGCAAGCAAGACAGTGAGCATTGCATTTTTCTCATTTTTGGGGTGTCTATAAACGGGCTGGGGACACATATTTTAACCGAAAAACCATGAAAAAGTGCACTTTGCATAATATGGGACCTTACACAATGATGGTCTAATTATCTTTTTAATGATTTAATAATTTTTAATGAATTTTTAAAAGCAATGAGAGAGAGAGAGAGAGAGAGTGTCTGTGTGTGTGCGTGTGCGTGCATGTGTGTGGGTACATACATATATACATACATAGATACACATACACACACACATATATGTAGAGAGGGAGAGATTACTTTTTTTGTATACTGTGGTATTTAAATCTAAAGCCTAACTTTAAATTGAAAATTAGATCTTTTTAGGATCAAAAGGCTAAATGATTGGGTTAATATATGTAGTATTCCCTTAAGATGTTGAATCAAAATGATGTATCATATTTGGGTATCAAAATATGAAAGAAATCTAGACCAAAGGGTGTATTTTATTTTTTAGAAAAACTATAAGGAAATTTAATACTTGGTTTTTTTTAATGACGTTGTAGGCTAGTGTTGATAAAGAAGTAAAGTGTTTTAATGGATGAATTATTCCTATAGAATTTGCAGTCATATCTTAAGTCTTCTGGTCTTTTGAATTAAATCCAAGGAAATGGCATTATTGAGACCTATAGTTTGACTGTTAACTTGAGTTAGATGGCAAATGCAGAATAGACTAACCCTAGGCTAACAGTCATATTGGCAGGCATTGCTGTGCTATAAAACTCTTATTGCCAAGCTTTTTTGGAACTCTAGATTTTAAAATATTAACTGTAGGTCAGTTTTGAAGTTTAATTAAAAAATTTGTATTGAAAACAAATCCAGAGATGTTTCATTTAGAAATATAACGTGAAATTGTTGGAAAGTGTCTGTTTTGTAAAATAAAACTGAGAACTTACAAACCTACTGTTTGTTTTATGAATGCCTATGTATAAAATCATTTTGGTTAGATGGAACATTTGGATTATTTATATGATAACGCTGGGTGGCTCAAGCATGTATTTAGAGAAGAGAGACACTGGATTTACTTAAAAATTATTATTATGAAGACGGTTTATTTTAAACCTCTTTTTATTGGAAAATACTAAATCCACACAACAACATAGAAAAAACCTAACTAACAGCAGCTCAAAATCAATCACTATATCGATTACAGTTGGCCACAATGACACAAGAAAGCAATGGAAAAAATGTAAATTCGTAAAGCTTTAATTTCTTTCTTTAATGTTACGTCGTACCGCTATGCCTCGTCTTGGGATATTGTTTGATTGTTTTGCATTACTATCTTATCGCACGAGGGGCTCTGACGTCATCACGGAGCGACGGTGGAATCCCCTGATTTCACCATGGCCGAAGCTGAGTATGTACTTTCTATAAAGAATATCTGAGTTAATCCGCTCTGTCTTTACATGAAGTCGTTCAGTATCGACTATTTTCATTAGACAGAAATGTTAATAATTCGGTTAAAACCTATATTTAGAGTTTTTATGATGAGAAACGGTAGTTCATAGAGAGCGTAATTCCACACGGGCCAAGATCACGTTACCGAAAAATAGCCACAGTTACAGCTAGCGTACTGTTTTGTCAGTGTTTGAGATCATTTTTGTTTCTTTTACAATGATACCAATGTAGCTGACAGCCTCCGTGACTTTTTGTGTTCTGTTTCATTGCCTATTACAAGTCAAGCTGTTTGCAACTAAACCGTCACCAATCTGGAAAACATATGCTACAAGTAACTTCGTTCTGCCTGAAAAAGTCCAGCCACCACTTCTTTATTATTTCAGTGTTCCTTGAAAGCTTTTGTCACCGTGTTTGTGTATGCTCCTGTTATCAGATCAAAAAAAGTGATCAAGTTAGTTCCTGAGTATCTCCTGAAGAAGAGGAAAGCATATCAGGCCGTTAAAGCCACACAAGCAAAGCTTGCACTGCTTGAGAAGAGAAAGGTAAGTGATGATGGTTACTCTTGTGTTTATTCAGTGACAGTAAGAAGTTAAATACTGGCAAAAGTATGAGGTACGAAAGCTTTATTCGTACAGTATATTTTATACACTGATACAACTGATTTGTCCTAGAGAGATTTATTTTCACAGTGAGTTCAAGACAGAAACACACAAGTATAGCCACAGTAGCATATGGAAAAGACATTACTTTGGTGAGTGATTGTGAGTACTGATTCATGTCTTAGAGTTTGAGGGTGGGAGGCCCAGTTTAGAGGCTGTATATGTGACACTTTTTAGTGAGAGCAGTCAAGCAGAATGAGTTGAATAATACTTTTGTCAAGTAATGATGGTAGGTTTTAGGCAACAGACAAAGCTCTATACATTTACCAGAATCTTTGCTGGAACATAAGGATTGGTGTTTGTTGCTTTACTAACCTGGACTTATGATTAAGGCTAGCGAGCTAGTGCCTCTGCCTTACCCTTTCGTTGAGAGTTGTCTGGAGAAGTGTGGATGCATGTGGATAACTAACCTGCGTAGCCAGGTCACTGTTTTGCTTCCTCATGAGTAGCTATTTATGATGTGGGAGGTGATCTTTGATATTTTTTTAAATATCTTGTGGATGCAAGTGTAGAGAATTGAAATGAATATTTAAAAGCTGAAAGTATAATTTCAGCTGTCTTCGTTAGGCTATCTTCATTAGGCTCTGTGTGTTTCCATAAAAGTTTCATTTTGTGACAGTTGATTTTATTTAAACATAAAATGAACTGATCTCATCAGGCTTATGTTAGGCTCTTACAATAGAGTGCTGTGAAGAATATGAAAGAATGAATAATCCAGCTAAAAACAGCATTATTACTGCAAATAAGGCAAGAGGTAGAAGCAATGGTGGATAATTACTGAAAATAAATATGTCATATTTATTATACCGCTCAGTGCACTCTCAATAATATTAGTAACAGAAACGGAGAAAGAATTCTTCTGCATCATTGATTGAATGCATGTAGGTTCATTATGCCACAGTTTGTGCTGCTCTTATCACAAGACTTGGTTTGGTGATATTCCTAAAATATACCACAGCAAATTTGCATGTGTAGATGTGCAGCCAAAGTAACCACGGTGATTTAGCAAGGTTAAAAGAGAGATGCCTTTGACTCATTGGAAAAACTCTAGCTTATTTTTTAACATACCTTGTATACCCATTAATCTTGACTTGTAGTACACCCCTGAGATCTCTGTTACATGAGTGTAACATGCTGCTTCACCTTGGTTTGTCAGAAGTTTGCAACAGCCAGTAGGAAAGCCCCAAGTGCCTGATTGGAACACTACTGCGTTAAGTGTTTAACGATATTGGCTGTGTCCAAATGTAGTTTTGATGCAAAACAAAGACTGAGTTCATACTACATACTACTTACATTGACTGGCTGCTGTATAATTGTGTTTGTATATCTACATTATTCCAGATATCAAAAGGTAAACCACTGAAGTTCAAGCGTTTGGAGGACTTCTTGAAAGACAGTCATAAGAAGCATCGTGATGAAACCCGCATCCGGAGGGGTCAGCACAGACCACCTGCCCCGCTGCCTCCTGCAAAGAACCGGCTAGCCTTTGCCGTTCGCATCAGAGAGTAAGTACTTTGACCAAAATAGGTTTGTAAGTTAGATTCCTCCTTACTGAGACGTGGTTTGGAAAAGTATGGGGTATGCTATGCTACATTCAATCAAAAGCTAAAAGAGAAAATTTGATTGTACCTGAAGTGCAGGAATGGAGTGCTGCACTGTAATGTGCACATAGCAGATGCAAGCAGTTACTTCAGTGAGTATTTCAAGTAACACCGGGAACAGTCATGACATTTTTTTCACATTCCTAACAATTTTGCAACCATTTGCTGAGTTGGATTAAAAAACCAACAACATTAATTGTAAATTATCTATACATATTTTTCATATCATTATTATTATTTCAACATTCATGTTTTCTCTGTGGAAAGATGGCAGATGTCCATTTTGCTCAAGCAGTGCTAAATTACAACTTCCATTTACCTGATACAGAATTACAACAAATGTTAATAACTTCAAACTGCAGTTGCTCAAAGAGTTGAAATGCATGTGCAAGTATATAACAAGAGCTTAAGAACTCATTTCCTTCTCCTTGGTCTGGAACTTTTCAAACATCCTTTGTATTCCTTGGTTAGACATTTATAAACTGGTCAATCTGTGACAAAATCAATAGTGAGCAAACTCAAAGCTCATTTCACAGTGTAAAGACATACAGAGGATTTAAACAGCAAACTTTGAATTTCAGTAAATATGTTTTAAAGCAGGGTTAATAGTGATTTGTAAAGAGCACTGGATAACGTGTTAGGATTGATTTGCTTTTTTATTACTTTATTTTACTCGCAGTGTTATATGTGCTTACTACTTCTGTGGAGGCATAAGTTAAAATTGTAAGGATCCAAGATCAAATACAGCTGAGATGCACTAAGAACTCGCGGGGATGATCTTGCTGTTGATATTGGCAAAAACTTGTCAAGGCAAAAAGGAGAAAAAAATCACCCACCATCACAATTTGCATTACATTTGGTAAAAATGAATGGCCCTTTTCTGTTAGGATTAAAGGAGTCAGTCCAAAAGTGATGAAGGTTGTCCAGATGCTGAGACTGAGGAAGATTTTCAGTGGGGCCTTTGTCAAAATCAACAAGACATCTGTAGCCATGATGAAGATGGTGGAGCCTTATGTAGCCTGGGGGTGAGTAAGGGACGATCATTTTACTTTTGAAAAACTCAGCCCAGAATGACTTTCTGTGGTTCTTGGATTGTTTTGTGTATTTTATGAATGCATGTTGATATTTTCAACAGATATCCCAACTTAAAGTCTGTCCGTGAGCTCATTCTGAAGAGAGGACAGACCAGGATAGGCCGGAGGAGAGTTCCTCTCACAGACAACACCTTCATTGAGCAACACATGGGTAGGTGTCCTCCAAAATTTAATTTAGCCACCACAGACAGAAAAATAGTGCTTTGCTGTCATTTAGATTCCCTCCTTATATAGGACATCTGTGCACACTTTCAGGTATTGTACACTCCCACCCTCATTATCCAGTCCCTGGATATTCATCAGTGTATTGTGGGGTGTCTTTCTGCAAAAGTCTTATCACTATCTCCTTTTTCTGGTTAGCATTGATGAAAAATTGGTTGAGTTTACACCAGTCAACAGTCCTAAATGACCCCCTCTATTCTTTATCCTTTACTTATACATATCGAATTATCGCTTTATTATTGCAGAACTTTTGGAGACAAATTCAGTTCAATTGCTTTCACCTGGTCATAAGATTCTTACTCCCCCACACCTGACCTTTGTGGTGACATTTTTGTCCATCTTTTTAACTCAAACTGTCATACTCTGCCAAATCAATTAAATAGTAAAATAAGATTTTGCGGTTATTCTTCTGTCAAACTCAGTGAGTTTAAATGCATAAAAAATACAGATGGTGCAGAATGTTTTTCATACAATACCATTTCCAGGTTCAGGAATATCGGTACCTTATGACAGAGTTTTTCATGCATGGCTCTGGACAGTTTCGGAATTTTTTTTCTTAAAACACACCCTAAATACCAAAACCCTGCACAGAAGAGCAAACATCATAAAAGCTGAGGTCCAGTTTGCATCAAGTGGTGAGGTTACATATTGTAACTTTGTAATTTTGATCCACCTTCACTCACCTACTCCAAGCAACCAAGGGCCATACTGTGACTGTGGTTGGTCTGTCTGGGCTTTTTTAACTGGGCTCATTGTTAACTGAACACTGAATGTTTAGGGTGGTAAACATAAGTGTACTGTGTGTTTCTAAGCATATAACTTAAACATGATTTTTTTTTTACTTGTCATACCTGATCTTTGGTCTTGTTTATACTCTGCTGCCATCCTGTCATCGATTAGAAGCTTATAACTGCACGCTTCTCAAACCCATCACTCATCTCCTCCCTCTTGTTATTCAGGTAAGCAAGGGATCATCTGTTTGGAGGACCTGATTCACGAGATCTACTCAGTTGGTAAGGGTTTCCGGGCTGCCAACAACTTCCTGTTGCCTTTCAAGCTGTCAGTGGCCCGCCATGCTGCCCGGGATAAAGCTGGCCTCCTTAAAGACCTAGGAAACCCTGGATTTCGCGGCACAGACATTAATTCTATCATCAGACAACTGAACTGAAAAAAACATTTTGGATTATGGATAATTGGCAGCATCTTGAACAATGTTTTTTTTATTTTTTCAGTTTTTCCTTTTTTTCTTTTTATTAAGGAGGAATGATGACAAATATTTTTGTTTTAGTGGCAGACATGCTCATGGGTTAAACAGAGTCATAATTGTTATACATGCATCTGTACACCCATTCTCTGGTTACACTTACAGCACACTTGCGACATCAGAAGAACCTGGAGTTCCTTGCCTTATCCATGTTTTTTTATATTGCATTCATGTTTGAACTGTAATATTATGCAGTGCCCATAACCACAGACTGACTGAAGTATTTGTGGTATTTAATGAAAATGTGATATTATTTTGAACAACTTGTGAAATGTAAAACATTGTCTGTTAAGAGGTTTATAGTTGCTACACATGGCATTCCTTAAGTTGTCAGAGGAATGGATCAATACCTGCTATTTATGCAAGTAGGGAAATTAAATATGTAGGATGGCTGTTCTGAATGCAGGAGCCAGTAGCCTGCAAACACTTAAACTGAATGCAGTAGTTTTCAGTGTAAAAAATTATAAAGAGTCTGAAAAATCTGCACAAGCGTGATTCAACTCTTAATTAGATTCACTGTTAATTACCCTGTTTGTACAATAAAGAAATGGTAATATGTTCCTGGATTTTTGTGATGATAACGTTTGACACAAACGTCACAGATGAAAATGTGGATACTCTTCTTGGGGTTTGTATGTTGATTTACGGCGAGAGCTGCCAATTAAGTGTAAATTTTTCATTTAAGATATTTCACTTATTTGACAGTAGGAATTTAGGCACTCAAAACTTAGTTTAGTGTGAACAACTAAAATTGCAAAGCAATATGAGAATGCATTTTTTGGAAGTTTTTTACAGGGAAAAGTCACAGTTATAACTTTCATTGGAAATATCTTCTTGTAAGTCAGAAGAGAATAAATTTTAAAGCCTTATTTTACCCTGTTGTTTTTCACCGATATGTCAACTAATCTATCGAGACACGAGTCACCGGCCGGAGGAGGGGAAAGAGATGTGGTAACCTATGCAGATGCGCTCTCACGAATGCGCACTGGGAGAAATGGAGGATGGCTTCGGGACGCTCGTAAATATGTGTCATTGGCCAGACAGGCGTCGTGGAGGATATTCTTGTCATTTGCTTTCGACCTTAAGAACAAAAAACAGGTAAGAAACGGAAAACCTTGTTTATATATAATGCGGGGTGAGTCATACGAACTGTGATCAAATCTACCAAGTAAATCAGCGGACAGTGTGGTAGGCTAATTACAAACTGATGATTTTCCATGCCTCCAGCGGCACAGCAATTGCAAGCTGGCGTCATTTTAAACATTGGACCGGGTCGTTTTTCCTGTCGATGTCACACGACAAAAAAATCATGGCTGGAATCATTTCGACAGTTACACTGCCGTCATGGCTACGGGTCACCTTTATTTTGAATACCTTTTCGTTTCATTTATTTTAATATAAAACTTGCTCTCACAAAATAGTGCAATTTATTCTTTTTAGAGTGCCGAGGTAGGCCTACATCTTGTTGCTTTAAGCAATATCGGAAAGGTCAACATTTTAAGGATTTTAAAAATGTGAGAATTAAGGCTGATGTTGAAAAAGTGACAAAGCCTATGTATACGACAATGTTGGTAAAACCTACTGTGTTCTCTTTGATATGAATCTTTTTTATATTTCACAGGGTTTCAAATACTCCTCAATTAAAAACCTTTATTTCAGGGTTTATGTAAGAATTTTTATTACAAACGAGTTAAGGCACGCAGATCCGGCAAAGCAGCATATAACTATGGGCACGTAAAGGGAGGTAAAAGGTGAGCATGAGAGTCTAGTTAACCAGGAGCATGTGAACGCAGCACCCAGTCTAGTGTCAAGGAGAATGGGCGGTCTGACAGCGCCTGACCACACTAACACATACCCGTAAAGTGATGTGCTTCGACCTCAATATTTTGGCAGCGAAGAGTGGTCAAAGGTAAGACTGTTTAGATAATTACTACATTAAAAAGATATTACAGGTTAAAATGCCCTTGATGTTTGGCATTTTATGGTCAGTTGTTGCACGCGGTCGCAGCAGAAACTTTAGCTGATAGGGCGACAAGACCATGTGGACCCATGGTAAAATATCACAGAAGATTACGTGTTGACTTCCCCCTCTCTTGGTGGCCGTTTCTTTAGGTTATGATAGTGAATATTGCTGTCTGTGACAAAACAGCTGGAAAAATGTCTTCTTCTCTTACGTTAACTGCAGCATTATTGACAAACGGAAGCCGGTTTGGCTAGCTCAAGGCAACTGAAATGAATGACATTTCGGTGCATGTTGGGATCACATTGCGTTGTGAAATATGAACATGTTCTTAAATTCTATACATGACTCAATGACTCACTTATCATTAGAGGCCTTCTTATAACTTGTGTTTGTGTTCTAAGTCGTTTCAGTCATTACGGTATCTGACTCCGTTTGAATTCGCTAGTTACTTTACCCTGTAAAACCAATATTTACCCCTCGGTTTGAACGAACCTGTTTAATCCCATTTCCGTCAGTGATGCAAACCTTAACCGTTAGGGCACTTTGCTAAACCAGACAGACAAGTATATTCTGCTCAAGACAGACTGAGCGGTTAAATATTAAAAATGTCCAGATTCTTTTTTTTTTTTAAATTTGGTCCATAAAATGATGATTAAGCAACAAATACATGTGAAATATTTGCTACTGTTGTGTTTGAAGTTCACAGTCCAACATTGTCTGAAGCATTAAATAAATATAGAATATAAACAATGTCAGTGTAAATAATAGTCTTGTAGGTTTTAAAATCAAAACAATATGTATCATTATTGGAAATAAAGCAGTACTGTAGACTGCTGGAAAAAAATAAGCACCAGTAGTCTTTAAAATATGGCAACAGGTTAAGAATAGTACCATGAAAAAATTACGACTTCTTTTTACACTGTTTCTACCACTGTAAGTTTAAATTTTTATATTTTTGGTTGTTCTTTAGGTGATCTTGTAAATTAATGATGAAAACTGCTCTACAGCAACATTGAATTTTACAGGAAATTTGCATCAGTACAAGTGAAGTTTATTTAGAACAACTAGAGGTGTTGGGCATCTGAAACTTTTTTCTACTGGTAGCTGATTGCTCTCCTTTTGTCTTATCTGGTGTTTGCTAGGGTTGTCACAAAGACTAACACAGTATTTTGTTATGGTTTGTTCGGTACAAGCAGTCTTCAGTGTAACAGCATTTCTCGATTCACACACCAAGTTGCTGATGATAAGACATTAAGCAGTGGTGGCGGTTTTATTTGTTAATTTTTTTTTCTCCGTAGCTTTTTATCTCTGCTGCTTGTAAAAACAAATTGTGATGCCAGTTTTTCTACCTCTTGTCTCCCTGTCAGTGATGTAGATACTTATTTCACAGAGCAGGCCAGGGTTCAGCTGAGGGTTTAATGATTAGTCAGATTATTGGCCTTGTGGGTCGCTGAGATACAAGCAGAGCTTGGCCCCATGGATGCACAAATTCCAAAGATGTTGACCGTAAACCGGCTGGGCCTGTGAGTGAGCATGCAGAGTGTATACATTTGTACTTGGTAAAATGCATGCAAAACAATATTTCTCTTTCTCTTATTATTAAAAGAAAATATCTGATCATTTTGTGGTTGTCTTATCCAAAAAGCTTAAAAACAACACTGTTTCACTGTTTCTGTCAATATATCATTTAATCACTGAAAATAGGAAAACACATCAGGATGTATTTTTGCACTCCTGAACATGTACTGTAAGATTCACTCAACCCGATTGGTATGTAAGAGAATATTTAAAACCTGGTTGCTGGCCAATTCACTATGTAGGAGATTGCTCTGGATGGTTAAGTAGTAGCTCTGACTCATAGCCATTTACACACACACACACACACACACACACACACACACACTGGAATATATATATATATATATATATATATACACACACACACACACACACACACACAGTATATGTATATATATATATGTGTGTGTGTGTGTATGTATATGATTATCCACATCAACAACAGTTATAGTTACTCAACATAGGCTACAGTGGAACATAATTCTTCCTTTAAGTTAAGGCATCCAGGGTCACATAAACCTATAAGTTGTATGTTTTTGTGGGCTGGAGTTTGATTTGAACCACAGCACACGACAGGTCATGTCAGGAATACCATATATAGGTATCTTTATTGGAGTAAATTGGGTTTAAATTGCCATCATGCATGAAAAAGAAAAAAAAAATGTTTCGCAATTTTATACATGATGATGATACACAATACTGTAATGACATGTCAAAATAACAAAATAACACATTGCCATTATTTTTCGAGACCCCCCCAAAATTTCATAAATCATGCTTTCAGAGGAGCCCATGCCTAATTAATGGGTGTTGAGCTCCCCCAAGCTCCTGCATAGTTTGCACCATGGTGCAGACTTAACTTGTTATTTCTACAATTTCTGCAACTAGATGTATTTCAGTCAAAATAAAAGCAAAATGAAGTGTTACTTTACCTAGATTAAAATTACTGATTGCTCAGGTATGAACATGGTAAGAAAAACTTTGGTATAATGTAGGTATGTAGTGGCTCTTACTTGTTCTACAGAGGCAAAGCATTAAGATAGCAAAGTAAAATGACAAAAACCACTAAGAAAACAAACAGTGATGGATTTTACTCCAAAGGAAAGAAGGCTAACCCTTAAGGATAGGTGAAAATACAATTTTAGCCTATTTTAATACAACTTAAACTGTATTGAGAGAGAATTTTCTCACCAGATTCTATGACTCAGGAGATTTAAGTATTTTGGATTTAAGCATATTTAATGGGTAAAACAAAACAAAACAAAACAAAACAAAACAAAAATGGCAATCACTGGACAGGGCTCAAAATGAACTTTTTTATTTGGTAACCCTGGTGCTTCTAACTTCAAAAGGTAAGGAGCATCAGCAAAAATTTTGGAACACCCACCAAAGATTAAGGAGTACCACAACTGCAATATATCAACATTTCTTTGATTTTATCCTTTTATTAAAAATCCAATTAAGATAAAGTTTAATATATTCACTCGATAAAAAAGCTTAGTGTTTTTATCTAATTACACTGGGAATATTGTTTTATTTAACAAGTTCATGTTTCACCCTGCCCCCACATGATACTTATATTCACCACAAACATTCATAAACATTCAAATAGTCAGTCAGGCTTTCAAGGTTAATATTCAACGATCAAAAATTAGCATTATAAGTTAAGAATGTCAAGCTGATGTTTGATTTGTTAGCGTTGGATCAAATGGAGAGGTGGTTGATTAGTAATGCCTGTCAGGAGGCACATTTCGCTCTTGCCTGACATCATAACGCTGCATCTCTTAGCAGGCATTCCTAATCAACCACCAGTCACTGTAGCAATGTTTGCACGAGAACAGACACATTACAAACATAAAAGTTTTTCCTTTTTAAAAGGAACATACAAATCTTTTCTTTTTAAAAGAATCTGCTCTCATAAAACAACATTGTGAAAACAATCCATGTGCACACTTATTCATAAAAACAACCGAAAATGCTGTAGCATGCCAATAGCTGTCAATGCAACTTTGAAAAGAAACACCACAGAAGAACGCCACGTGACTGCACATGAATGTGTAGAATGGGTCCATGACGACATTGTTTTTACCAGCTCTGCGCACTTACATTGCACAACAACGGATAAGGTGGCATTTCCAAAATATTACTCTCTGGGTCCTGGTTTCAAAAGTTTGCGTTTTCAGCCCTGATGGATATTGGAAACTTGGAGTTGGAGAGATGAAGTTGATTGTGCAAGGCCTAAAAAATTAGTGTCAAGCCCTGTACTTGACGTAATTTTCTGAACTTATCAGATTCCTCGCTAACATTTGCCCGTGCCCATATAGTCAATAAATTTACATTGCTGATAATAATTTGTAATAAATCTTATTGCATTGATACTTTGTTAAAGCACAAACAGTGATTACTAAAATATTCTGACAATATGTAGGTATTTGGTCAGTCATATTGTGATATTGTGTTGGTCTATATTTCCTAGCCTTCATGCAAAACAAGCATTCAAATTTTTTTTTGATAGAATTCTAAACTGAGATAGCATAATGACAAACATTATGCCTGCTAAACATCAATATATTAGCATGCTGACATTAGCAGCTCTGCTAGGTTCAAAGACATTCACATGGAGCTGCTAACTTGGTTGTTGATTCTACTCTGTAATATGCTATATACAGTTTAAATGAAATATATATATTTATATAATGAATATATAATGAAAGGCTTTTGAAAAGGACACATTGTACTGTGTTCTATCCATTTGACCTTGTAAGCCCTTAAATGAGATGAATCTGTTTTCATTACAAAAAGACACACTGACCGATAAGACTGACATCTGTATCTTCATGTCAAGGGCAAAAAGAAAAGATCTGCTAGTATTTTATGATTTTAGCCTTTAATCCTGTAAGTATTCTCTTTGAGTGCTTACATATAGTGCTTGATCTGCTTGTCTGATGACAATAATGAAAATGTGCTGTTTGCTTGAACTACCTTGATATAATTGTGAAAAGAATTGGCCTCATTCAGCGGTCTTCCCTGTGCACCTGCAAATGTACCCACGCTCTCTAAGAATTAAAAGGCAGCACTTCAGTTTTCCACCATTTACACACAAGAGAGGGTCTGGGGATAAACTGCCGATGCCACCAGCTCAGTTGCAACTAACCCATGTTATATATAATCATTGTCCTTGTGTTGCCAAGCAACCACAGCCTCCCTGACCTCCTTGTGTGATTTGTGCTTTGTGATGTTCATGGCAACACAACCACCACAAACACACACACAGATACACATACAAAAATGGAACCTGGCAAGCAGTACCACACAAAGACTTGTGTTTGTGTGTTTGTGTTTGTTTCTTTTTTCCGTGTGTGGTCAATAAACAGCATGAGACTAACCCCAAGAGTAGGGGTGCTCCAACTGAACAGCGACCCTATTCGCTTTCAGCCAATTTGAGTACTGTCGGAATTAATCAAAGTTGTCATTTAGGCCGATCAAAAGAGTGGATCGTATGATGCAAGACGCACAAGACAATTAATGCCAGAAAATTAATTAATTAAGTTGATTAATGCCCAGGAAACATGGTATTGCCAGTCTTGAATGTTGCAAATGATGCACATACTGCTAGGTTATTTTTTTTATAATTGTTTCTATTTTTCTATAGGAAGGTACATGTATTGTTAAACTAAGTTCAGTTGTGTCTCTTAACAGTCTCTAGAGAGAGTGTTATGTTGCACGAGTTGGTATACATAGAGCTTTTTATTTTATTTTTTATAAAACTATTTATTTTCCTTCAGAAAGATAAATGTTAAATCTGAAAAAAAGATCAGTTTATGATACTCTCTAATCTCTTAATTTAATAATGTTGAATATACAGTGTTGAGAATAACTTAATAATAAATAAATGAATAATTAATGCTACCCTTTAAAAAGCAAGCTTTAAGTTCAAATAGACGCTTTGTGATTGGTATTGGTATCAGCAATACTGATTTCAGTGATTGGCAGAAAAAAAACCAAAAACCTTGACTAGAGCACCATTCTTAGGAGCTCACCCTAAATAAACTTTGATATGATCCAATCAATGCCTAAACATTAATTAAATATGAGAGATTAATATGGGAGATCAGAAAATTGTGAATTGTATGATGCGAGTGATGACTATGTCACCTGTTTTAACGCTCTCAGGGCTTGATTTCAGTGCAAGATCGCAGGTATTGTGCATGATTTGAAAAATCATCGTATATCATATATATTGTGTGTGTGTGTGTGTTTCCTTGTTTTTTATATAGACTTTAGACCGCAGCTGGTCTTCACACATATGTTTACATTTCCGGTTGGTAGTATGCTGACAGAAATTGAAAAAACTGTTTATCACCTAATGCACTGAAGTCGTTCAGAAACTGTTTGGCTGTGAATTTTAAAGTGACAAGTTTCACAGTTTTTTTGCTGACTTTGCTGGCGTCTAAGGCTTTAACATGCTTGCATTGTTTGAGTGAGGGGCAGGAGTGTTTGTTAATGACTTTGGATGGTTCCATACATTGGTGACCATGCTGGAATATTTTCCTCAGATAAATTTTTCTCTTTCTGGAAAAAAGGAAATTGATCAAATTATCATCAATTCCGTGATATTCCATATTAAACAGTAGATTCTATTTTTACTGGCCAATTCCTGCCATTTGATGGCTTTCAATTTTCAAATGTACTATTGATGAGCTATTAAATTATTTTATTTTTGTTCTTAGACTTATGCTGCTTATTCAGGATTTACTTAAGTGAAGTATTCTGCATCTCAACTGCACAGGCATTAGTGCTACTCGTGACTCTAGCATTTAAACAAGTGTTACCTTTGTAATTTTCCATGAACCCTAAATTGTGATGCTGCTGGAATCTATTTTAAGCGTTGGAGAATTTTAGTCCAATGGCTTTTGTAACTTGGCAGGTTATAAGACATTTTAGGAGACAATGGATATTGCCCCTTTTAAACTAACAGTACCAGTTTTATTTTTGCTGCCAAGGAGTGCAACCAAGGGCTGTAAGCTCCAATCCTGTAAATCAGCAGGAGCAAAGGTTTTTGTTAAAAAGCATTAAAGGTACCTTCTATACACAGGCCTAAGAACACTGCAGCAAATGTTTAGTTTTACTTAATATTGTTTTAAAAAATGTTTCTCAGTGTGCCTTTAACTGCAGTGCAAAGCATCTGCGAAAGGTTGATGCAGTAGCAACTGATTTTGTAATGAATGAGTTTGCTCTGGATTTACATCTCGTACATTTATTAAAGAGCTACATTATATCATATTAAAGCATCCTTGTGATGGGTATTTTTGAATCAAACCCATTGCACTGGCATTTGCTTCTGTTCCCAAGCAGTCCTGCTCTGGTGGAATAGAGATAATGAGCAGTAATACCTGTGGGATTTAATAGGGTCATATGTTTTGGCCCCTCCTTGATCAAACCAGTGCAGTTATCACATAGACAGGCTTGTCAGTACAGAACATTGCTGATGTTTGATGAACACAAGTGGGGTTCTATAATATGTGCAATGCAGAAATTATATGATTTTATAATTGTGCCATTTTAAGTGCTCCTAGGGCAAATGGATTTTTCAAAGAGGGTCTCTTAGATGGCGTGTCAAAACACCTTAGCACCTTAACTGGGATTGTGCCACACTCTATTTAAGAAAGCATGGAATGTAGTTTCATAACATACTGAAGCACAATTTTTTTCTTTTAAAGTAGTGTTACAACAAATTTATCAAGGACATATAAAAGAAATTTTGATATTTTGTAGAATTTCTTATTAAGTAGTTAAAATTTCATCCATCCACCACATGGTAAGACACTATCTAATGACAAAATGTGCTTACTAAACTTAAATAAAAAAAATATCAGAAAATTTAGTTGGAACTTAAAAATTTGTAATCTTGGAAAAACTATAAAACGACCTATTACATTGAATCCTGAGAGAATTCTTTCTTTGGTTACTATAGAGACAGAGTTCTCTGACCTGTACAAAATACCTTAAAGGCAACAGCCAAGCCTCCAGCTAGAAAAAAAAAGCTGGACTCAAGGATAGTGCCTGGATCTTTTGCCACTTGGTTTTTGAAAAAGTTGCCCTTTACTGCCATTTACAGATGCCAACATGTGAGGATGGCCGCTGAAGTACTAGTCTGAAAAACAACTTACTTTTCCATGAAAAAGTAATGAGTAGGTCGTTGTAGAAATTGTTCCTACTGTGATTTTCCTTAGATTTCCTCATAAATGAATAATATATGAAACAGAAGAGCTAACATTGCACCACCTGGAATTTTCTTGTTTTGTTTTTAATATTATTGAAGGGTTGCCATTGCTGAGAACTGCTTCCTTTCTGTCTTTCCATACACAATATGGCTGCAAAGAGTGTGATTTATGGCATAATGCATGAATAACCAAGCATAAATGAGAATAATATGCAGTGATAGACATTTCCATGTTGTCAAACAATATTTAATACCAGATTCACAACCCTTACACAAGCAGTTTGATAAAGAAATTGGCCTCACAGAGTGACTGTGGTCATGCTCAGTTAAAAACAAATAAATGCTTGAAGCACAATGATCATTCTACTTTCAACACCTAATTTTTCTGGATAATGAGGCTCATGTAAATTATTAACAATGTCACACAAGACACCTTGGTGGTCATTTACTTTTTTTAAAATAGTTTGCTTAATATAACACTTAGCTCTGGCTCTGCTGCCTGGTAATAAGTGTAGTCCTAATAATATTTTTTTTATTTAACTTGAGCCATACAACATAAACATAAGCCTAAAGGTCATGGGTGCAGCTTTATAAGGCCTGTATAATTAGTTTTGGTTAAACAATGCACTGTACACTGTAGGCTAACCACTGACGCAGGTTGGTTGTGGATAAGCTTATTTTGTGCTTAGGCATAGCACCTAAAAGCTTAAGCAGCTAAAGATAAAAAAATTATTAGTGTTTTTATTTGCTGCTTCAGCTTTCAGAGCTTCTTACAATCTCAGCTGTCTTTCAGCCCTACCTGCATTTGAAATTTAGTGGGAATCAGTTTCTGGTTGCATTGAATGCTAGATTGATGCTTAAGTGTAACCTAAACCCTAATCTTGTTCTCGGGACTAGAACAAGTCCGTAGATGTCCATGGATGTGCAACAGTATAAATTTGTGTAAGGCTTAATATGAGTCAGAGACTACCACACAACATGCAGTAAGGATTTAATAGTCTTGTGTGTTGTGTAATATGGGATTTTTCTTTTCAGATGACCACAGTGAGGGGCTAAAAACTGATCCTTTTGGCTTACAACAAAAACATGTCCCCTATAGTGAGAAACTGTGAAAGAACATGCTTATGTATCTCTTTTAAAAATATAACAAGGGATTGGGTTTTGTTTGTCTGAAGTGATCTGTATCCCATAGGAAAGAAATAGCTCTGTTTAGAAAACATTGCACAGGTATTGAATCATTTGTAACAATATTGTGACGTGTTGTTTTTCACATGCATGTGGGGCAAATTTTTTTGCTGATTTTATTTTTTTTCCTCTGCTTCTACAGTGACTGTAGGAGTTGGAGACTGTGACAGCAAGCCTTAAATTTGAGCGACCAGTGTGTGTCAGCCAGCAGCTTGATCAAAGTAGGTGATATTTTTGCTGTTTTTCTTTCTCTGTCATATTTAGGCTACAACTACTTGCAGGACTCTATCTTTCTTTTACATGCTGTTGGGTATTTTTTAATTTAACTTTAAAACTTAATAATTATTATTAGCATTTTTGCTGTTAGCTGGACACAGCTGTTTTAGACTTCTCTTAGACTGGTCAAATTAAACTCATCTAGTTAGTGAAGCTTGTCACATTCCAAACTGTAGTGACATGGGGTAATTAGCTATTGTATCATCCTCATTCACTTCCTAGTAGATTCTAATGTTGCAGTTTAAAAAAAGGCAATATTTTCATACAATGCTCTTGAAATTGATTTCACTACTGGCTAAGTCAAAATAAAATATATGTACATAAAAAATTCTGGTCTAGGGAAAAAAACATCCAATTTTTTTTTTTTACAAAATGCACACAAAATACACACAGAAAAATCCCTATTTTTATTTCTCAAAGAGAAGACCTAATGAGACTGCTTCTTGTCCATGCACAGTCTTGCACATCCCCCAGGTCTCAATGAGAGAAGTGAAGTTAAAACCTCCTGGCTTAACTTCTCTGCTTGTCCTTTCTCTCCATCTCTCCACAAGTCTCCTTATGGGTGAAGCACTTTCTTTGATGTAGTAATCAGCCCTAGAGGCCCACTTCAAACAGGCTTCATCTCTCCCGACATCCATTCTCATTATGGGGGAGGTAGTCCAAATGCACTTCACCACAGTGGACTATGTCATCTTTGCCTTGCTGTTGGTGGCCTCAGCTGGCATTGGCCTTTTTTATGCCTTCTCTGGTGGGCGCCAGCGCACAACACAGGTAAAAGTTAGTAATTTGACAAAAAAAAGATTTTTTTTTCTTTCCTTACAGATGTTACCCTTACTTTGATTCTAGATCCTGCTGCCTACTAAATTTCAGGCTTTGATTGGTCACATAATTGGATTTTTTTGTGTCTGTTAGAAATGCCTAACATCAACACTTATCTATGTTATAGGAGTTCCTCATGGCAGACCGTTCCATGAGCTGCCTGCCTGTGTCATTGTCCCTGCTCGCCACTTTCCAGTCAGCTGTGGCCATCCTGGGTGCTCCGTCAGAGGTGTACTCCTTTGGGACTCAGTACTGGTTCTTGGGCTGCTCCTACTTCTTAGGACTGCTCATACCCGCTCATATTTTCATACCAGTCTTCTACAGACTGAAGCTGTCCAGTGCCTATGAGGTACTCACAACATGCACGCATAGGAATGACTGTACCACCATGATTGACTTATATCCTGTTGATGTATTTTCTCAGACATTCCATAATTGTAATGTCCTCTTTCCCCGTCTGCCCATTTTTCTTTTTTACACTCTGTCAACACTTCTGCTTGTCCCAGCTTTGTTCTCAAGTATGATCTCAGAGCTTAATACTCTTATCTGTCCTCTTATCAGCTTATCCTTGATGTGTTAATGTTCAACAGAAACAAATGTTCTGGTCTCAAGACTGAACATCTTTTAAAGGTCTTGATCTATAACCAGACTTTTTCCCAACCTCGCTGACAGTGCTGCAGTGACTGTCCTGTCAATAATGAATAGCCTTTGATAATGTGGAACTATTTTTAAGAATACACATCTGCATCACTGACCACATACCACAGAATGACTCTGAGATGATATTTTAATCAGTCTTTTGATTTTGTTTGTTCTTTTTTGTTTCCTTTGGCATCATCTCCCCTCAACAGTACCTGGAGCTGCGCTTTAACAAGACGGTTCGCATATGTGGAACTGTGACCTTCATCTTTCAGATGGTATCTTTGTCATTCCTTGTATTGTTTATCATTTCTTAATAGATTCTTGGTTTTCTTTTAAAATATTGCTGGAATCAGAGGTTTTGGAATCAGGTTTTTGGAATCAGTGGTCATTTGATCCAATTTGGAGAGCCTCAGACATAGTCTCATCTAAACAGCTTCTTAGTAAATTATTAAGGATCTAATAGAGAAAATCATGTAACTTGCTCTCCAAAAAACATGAAATATCTTCATGTCTGTGTTTTTACTCAAACTTTTTTATTCTTTTTGGCTCAAGGCATTACCTGTTATTTGATTAAAAATCAAGAATAGATTTTTGTCCATGGAGAGCCATGATTAGTTGTGGAAAAAGCTGTTGATCATTTACATTTAACAGACCTATGAATGCCTAACTTAAGCTAGAAATGTCAAATAGAGGCTGGTCACACCTAATTTTAACTTCTATCTTGGGTGATCCAATCACAAATAGACAGCTCTAAGTTTATTCATTCACACCTGGCATTATAGCGTGTCCCTACATGCATTTCAAGTGACCACTTGTGATATGATTTAACTTCCATACTCCATGTACAAATAAACATCTACATCAGGGCTCCCACTCTTCCTGGAAATCCTGAAAAAAAGTTGACCAAATTTCAAGTCATGACAAACACAAGGAATTTGATAAAGAAAGTAAAACAGGAAAATTCTGGAAAATTATTTCAGCATTCCATTTTTTCCTTTAGCTAAGAATTACCTACTAGGCTGTTTATCAGAACTTCCTGAGATGGATCAGTCAGCCATCTAAAATGGCTAACTTATGTTCAGGATCATATGAATGTCTAACGCTAGTTTATGGATACGAGTATTGAGAATAGGTAGTCTTCAGTTATGTTGGAAAAATGGTGTGAGCACAAGTTACGTAAAGTAGTAACACACAGTTGAATGACATTACAACTGAGTTTTAGTGACTCTGAATAACATAACTTTTATTATGCTTCATAGTCCTACTCTGAATATTAGTCATTGGTGAGTGGTAGACTTTTTAAGTTGTATAGATAATTGCATCTTTCTTCCCAACTTGTTTTAACCAGGTAAAAAATGTGAAATTGTTGAGCATGTGTAGTTCAGGTAGAGTTAGAGTTTAAATTTAGTTGTGGTAGCAAACAGACAGTGTGACCAATCAGGTTAAAGGCTCCACTTCATGTAACTAGTAAAAGGGCTTTAGTATGAAGTGACAAGAGTCAGTGACAGTCATGACCTAAACAAATTCAACTCTTATATTAAATCTTACATTAAGGTATGTTTAGGTATTCTACATTTTTCTGCAGGTAAAGTTGTAGGCTAGTGTTCAGTTATTGGTAGAAAAAAAATCTAAGGAAAAAAGGTAATCAGGTTATAAATTTGAAAAAATAATTAACTTGTTTACTTAGATGACAAAATAAGATTAAAAAATAAATAAATATCACAGTAATTTTAAAAAAATAGCGTAACAGTGGTTTAAATTACTGCATGGCACAATCCCTGTGTGTTATACCAGCTAATTCATCACTGAAAATGTCTTGGAAAATGATCTCTAGAAAAGAATGAGAACCTGATATATATTTTTATTTGAAAAGACTGAAGGTGTTATTATATCCAACCAGGGGACCAACAGTAGTAGCCTACAGGCTAAGATAAACAGATAAGTTTTTCATACAAATAAAGAAATGATTTAATGTAAAACATTTTCCAAATGTACAAGAAAGTCCAAAAAATTAAGAAATTGTCTTAGGCAGTGTAAATACATTCATAAAGATTTTCCTGATTCAAGAACCCTAAAAATTAAATATTTTTTTTAGGGAGTCCGGGAATGTTAGTGAAATTAGTTAAAACAGACCGTTAGTTCCCAAACGCTAGAAAGTGTTTTGTGCGTACGTAATGATGATGTCAGTTGGGAAGGCAAATCTTGAATGTGGCCCAGGACACATTCGTGTCATCGTGAACTAGAGATGTCCACTTGATCAGATTGGATAACTAGGGATAGTTGTTTTACCAGGGTGTACACCTTCAGTGATCACTGTAAAATTTCTATTATCATATGTGTTTCTTTTATGAGGCTCCAAGAGTTTATATTTTATCCAATAAAAGCACTGGCAATGTTTATTAATCTTATAAGTTGATGACATGGCAAAAACAAGTCAGTACAATATTAAGTTCAGTAAAATTTGTATGAACAGTGGCTAAAAGTGGGTTGTTCAAAGGCTGTTTGGCCTTCACATCAGCAAATGAACTGGTAAGATAGTTCAACTGTGTACACATTATGTTGTTAAACTATCCGTCTCTGTAAATGCTGACCCCTCTAAAGTCATTGAATGTTCTACGGCAGGGTATAGTCTAACTTGCGTGACTCAGCTAGCTCCAAAACATGACCTCTGAGTTCAGCTGCTTTTTGTGAGTCATCCTCACCTGCGGTGTTGTTTTGTTTTCTTTTTTTTCTTTTTTTTCTTTCGCAGATCATTTACATGGGGGTTGTCTTGTATGCTCCAGCCTTGGCACTCAATGCAGGTAAAAGTAGCATAATTTTCCTCCTGTTGATATAAACTGAGGTGTGCAAGATCTGAGGTTCAGAGTTCATAATGATACTAAATACAGCACATGGTACAGTTGTATTATGTTCCCCTGCAATGGTGGAAAGTAACAAAGTACATTTGCTCAA
>JAPZDV010000010.1:2793811-2804416 GCA_029814665.1 Acanthurus lineatus | reverse complement strand
GGAAAGTAACTAAGTACATTTGCTCAAGTACTGACTCAAGTATGATTTTGAGATACTTTTACTTGAGTATTTGCATTATTTGCTACTTTGGACCTCATTTCACCACATCTCAGAGGTAGATGTTGTACTTTTTCAGCAATACACTTGTTTTAAAGTTATAGTTACTGGTTACTTTACAGATTCAGATTATTAATAAAAAAATATTATAAACAAATAATGGTATAGTACTATAGATTAAAATATTTTTAAATGAGCTCCTCTTTTAATAGCTGCAGCATTTAAGTGATGAACACAATAATACATCAGTAATTATAATGCAGTAATACAATACAAATGATACTAAATGGATTAGTATTTCTAATTTGGATGGTTTATGTATATTTAGATGCTAATACATTTGAAACCTTACTCAAGTAAAAAAATTGAATGTAGGACTTGAAACAGAGAATTTGTACACAGTGGTTTTAGAAATTAATTTGCATAAAAGATCTAAGTAATATGACCAGCGCTGTTTACATGCCTAACTGAGTTACAAGTAAAGCAGTTTTTTGTAGTGCTTTCATTCTGTTCCCTTTCAGTGACAGGCTTTGACCTATGGGGGGCAGTGCTGGCCATGGGATTGGTGTGTACCTTATATACTACCCTGGTGAGTCCCTGAATCTTTTCCAAACACTGTTAATTCGATCAGTGAAAACTGTGACAAAATTTGACTGTTTGTTTTCTACAAGAAAGAATTAACATTATTAAAATGAAGAATAGTTAGAGCACTTTTTTGGTTTACCGCGACTGTTGTTTGTACTATCTGTTTTATGTTGTTGATTTTATTGTTTTTTCATTATATTTTGATATTGTTGAATTTTGCACGACATTTTGTAACTTTTGTCTAAAAAAAGTGCCTCATAAATATTTTTTTCTTCTTCTCCTTTTTTAACAAATGAAAACACACATTTACTTGCACTTGATGAGAATTTTCCTTATCCTTGAACATAATGAGTAACATTCCATCTGTTATCAGAATTAGGGCTTTTGTCATGATTTATACCTTTGAAAAGTTATTTTTAAAATTGCTTATTATATAATTAAAATTGAATTCACTGCTCCTGCGTCCTAGGGGGGTCTGAAAGCGGTGATCTGGACAGATGTGTTTCAGACAGTTGTCATGTTTGCGGGCCAGCTTGCCGTCATCGTGGTGGGGGCTGGTCAGGCAGGGGGCATAGCAGAGGTGTGGAGGAAATCCATCAACGGCAGCCGCATTGCCGGACTAGAGTGAGTACTCAGGATTTAAAGTGCAGTGGAATTATTCCTATTTGTAAAAAAAGTATTCCTCACTACTCAAACTTTTAAAATGTCTTCACTCTCTGTCTGTGTAGCCTGAACCCTGACCCTCTGGAGCGCCACACCTTCTGGACCCTGGCTGTGGGGGGAGTCTTCCTGATGTTGGCTCTGTACGGGGTGAACCAAGCCCAGGTCCAGAGATACCTCAGTTCTCGCACTGAGAAAGAGGCAATCATGTGAGTACTGGCAGTGTCTCTCAACAAACCAGGTTAAGCCTTCTTGTTTTAAAATTGCAAAATGTAGATACTGTTGTGATTTTGACCATGGGTTATTTACCATTATTAAGTCACAAACACCTCTGAATCTTAAAGTTGGACTGCAATTTTAACCTTTAGTGCTTCTGAACAGTCTGTTGTGATTATTGTCTTGTTTCACAAGTATTCCACAGTATTTTTCCTTCTTCCTAACTTTTCCTTTAAATTTTTTTTTTTTTGCATACCATGTTGTTCTCGTCCCTGGTCTGGGGATTGACAGTGTTTTGTCTGCACCTGTCCTCACCACGTATTTTCCTCCAGGTCCTGCTACGTAGTTTTCCCATGCCAGCAGGTTGTCTTGTGCTTAGGATGTCTAATGGGTCTGGTCATGTTTGCTCGCTATGGAGAGGACAGTCCTCTGGAAAAGGGCTACGTCAAAACTAATGACCAGGTAAACACTAATTTGCAGCCATGATTCCCGAATTTGTAAAAATTAAAGAGTATTTTATCATTTACATGAATCAATGTTATTCGTCTGAATCTTGGGTCTGGAGAGGTATGCTAATGCTAAATATCTTTTTGCAGATGGTTCTGTACTTCGTGATGGATGTGTTCAAGGATCTGCCCGGGCTCGCAGGCCTGTTTGTGGCCTGTCTCTTCAG
The DNA here is from genome assembly GCA_029814665.1 of Acanthurus lineatus. NCBI lineage: Eukaryota > Metazoa > Chordata > Actinopteri > Acanthuriformes > Acanthuridae > Acanthurus > Acanthurus lineatus. The sequence continues at coordinate 2,802,225 of JAPZDV010000010.1, read as the reverse complement.
TGGAGCTCTCAGGTAAATGACCAAAGAAAACAGGCTTAGAAGTAAATGATCAGTCAGTGTTGAATCCCTGCTCTCTCTCAGTTCACTGTCAGGCAGTAGTTAATTGAACACCCAGGTGGATAAACCTGTAAAGCCAATTCACAATCTGTCCCAGAGTTGTATATCTGATACCTGAGTCTTTGTAACATATTGCTTGGTGTTTTCAAGGTGTATGTTCATCTCAGTGAATCTTGAAGAAAAGCCCTAATAATAACATGGAAAGCTGGGAAAAAAGGCTTGTAGTTTTCAGGCTTGAGAAGCAAAATGTAAGACAGGTTGTAATGAGTTATTTTTTTATTATTGTTTCCCAGAAATTATTTACACAGAATTCATGTAATACTAATATCCATTCAGTGCATTCTGCTGTCTGTCGTTTTACATTCCAACTTGATCTAGCACTCTTTCTTTGGCTATTAAGTTAGCTCTCTTTCCATGGCAGAGTACAGTCCAGCTATGCTGTCACACAACACTGGTTATCAACTCAGTAAATCAACCCAGGGTTTTCCAATCTAGACACAAGCATGCTCACGTTCAAGGAGCAATGTTTGTATATTACATTCATAAACAAGATAGGTGAAGGCAGCAAGGCAAAATATTTTAAAAACAACAAACAAATTAGACAAATAGAAATGAGGTAAACACAACATGCAGGTTAAAAGCACACAGTTGCAGCTGCCAGACACAGTACGGTTAGCTGCCAAGACAATGTAGACTATGTGACTGTTTAAGTCAGCAGGCTTGTAAATGGCAAATAAATAGCATTTATATTGCGCTTTTCTAATCTTTTTGAGTACTTTAAACATTTTGCAGCACAAATCTGTATTCACCTGTTCACACACTAATGCCAGTGTGGCTTCTGTACAAGGTGACACACATTCATGCCCCAATGAAACAGCCATCAGGAGTAATCTGGGGTTAAGTAACTTGCATGAAGGCTCCATGACATAAAGACCGAAGGTGCCGGGTTGGAACCACCAATTTTCTGAGTGGTATAAGGACTCGCTCTGTTTCCTGAGCTACAGCTGCCCCCACAATGCAAAGATCATGAGGACCAGCACATATCAATACCCTCTGGGATGGGTGCTGGATCACAGAATACTTGTTAGAGTTAAGTTTGCGCATAGGGACTTTTATCTTGTGCTGCATGACACTTCGAGCAGGAATCTCTTTCTTAGACTACTTCTACATCTTAGTTGTGCTACATTATTAGAACCTGATTAGATTTGGCTATTATTATTTTTGTGTATTCTGATCATTTTTTTATCCATTCAAAAGTTAACTTGGACCCAGATTCCAAAAAAAGGATAAAACATAGGATAAAGTACATGAAAAAATAGAAAAGTATCAAGATGTAAAAGAGAAGAAAATGTGTTTCAAAGAGAAAACTGTACCAATGTCTCCACCTTATGGTAAAACAAAGATGATTTCTTTTTCCTGCAGCCACTAACACGTAACTTGCCCTACACCATCTGGGTTACTTAAGTAATATTCTCATAGCATTATTATGACCTTTAGTATGTTTCATTACTCAATTGTCTCATCAATTAAAAATATTAAATGTGACTAGAAAAAACATGGATAGATTTTTCTCACCTGTATGACAATTTTAGATATATTCTTTCTTCTCCAACTTTTGCATTATTGAACAGGCATGGGAACAAATCAATATTAACTATAAATAAATCTCAAGAAATATTTCATAGCAGTAGGTAAGCTTATTTTTATTTTAAAGCACAAGGCATAAGTGCCTCAGTCAGTCTCTGATGTATGATTATAAGTTTATACAAAGTAAATAGGCCTCTTTGGATCTTAATACCAAGTTTCCACCACATTTAAATGTCATGGAAAAGACAAAAGATTATATTCACAAAAGTGTGGAAACTACAGCGTCCTTGATCTGTCTTAAAGATATTTGCTGAATGAGCAGCTACATGGGGTGTTACACAATGTCAGTCACTCATTCAGTCCCATTTTTCTGTGTTCTTACAGTACCATCTCATCAGCATTTAACTCCTTAGCAACAGTAACCATGGAAGACCTGATTAAACCCCATTTTCCAAACATGACTGAAGCTGAAGCCACGCTGTTGTCCAAGGGACTTGGTAAGGCAAATGGTTCAGTTGTCTTTCTTCCTCAGTACATGTTGTACATACTGCTGTGCACATGCTTAAGCAGTATGTTGACAGTTGTGGCCACTGAATCTTTCTTTGTCATCTGCTTGGTCCATAGCTTTGGCCTATGGCCTGGTGTGTCTGGCTATGGCCTACCTAGCCTCTCTAATGGGATCTGTGCTGCAGGTAACAAACTATTTATATGGTATACATTTTCATAAAGAAAAGTTAATTATTTGGAGCAATGACACAATATAAATTATATTTGTATAATAAATCTGTCCATGAGTGTTTGCATTCATTTATCAAGTAAAAAAAATTAGCTGTAGTGTACTGACACACACTGTCAGTACCTGAAGAAAGTGTCACGCTCTCTGTCCTTTGTGCCCTCAGGCAGCTTTCAGCATCTTTGGGATGGTAGGTGGTCCTCTGCTGGGCCTCTTCTGTCTGGGGATGTTCTTTCCCTGGGCAAACCCTGTAGTGAGTCCTTTTGTCTGTGATTTTATTCTTTCCTCATACTCATTTGCTTTTGTGTCGTTATACTAACAGATAAATGGTGATAAATAAGATGGACATTGTTGTATGCCTCTTTTATGTGAAGTTATGTGAATTAACATTTAACACCACACTGCAGTGAGTGACACGTGTAAGACTTTGGTTTTGTGTCAAGGCTCAAACAAATCCACAAATCCATCTATTCTCCTCTCCTCCCTTACCACCTTAGGGTGCAGTGGTTGGGTTAGTCGCTGGCCTTGCAATGGCCTTCTGGATCGGCATTGGCAGCTTTGTTATGCGTATGTCTGGTTCCACTACAGCACCAGCGCTGAACACCACAGCTCTGCCGCTGTTTGACAACATGACCACCACTGTCATGACTACACTTGTCAACGGCACCACAGTCAAGCCAAGGTAATCCCTAAAATCTCATGAACTAATCTTATAGATCCTCTATTCGTTAGTTCATTACTTTCACTGAACACTAAAGATACGTTGATGTTGTTTAGTCACGTAATAATAGATCCTAAAAATATCATTAATCATCACACCAGTCGACCACTGATTTGTCTTTAATCTTTTCTCTTCTCTCTTTCCTTTAGGAGGGCAGGTTTGGAGGCACTCTACTCGTTGTCCTACATGTGGTACAGTGCTCACAACTCAGCCACTGTGGTAGTGGTTGGTCTGATAGTCAGCCTGCTGACAGGTACGTACAATTAGACTTGTCACATCAACTGTAAAACAGACTCTATAACCCTACTGCCACTGCAATAATCTTATTTTGCATCACACTAGGAATCATAAAAATAACAACTTTGATGATTCATTTGGATAAAATAAAGAATCACAGAGTCCCATATACAATCCTTTAGTGGCCAGTGTAGATTCATTCCTGTTTGGATGTTTGCTTGGCAGGCTTGCTGACTGCTAGCTTCCCACACTAAGACACGGGCAGTTTGCTCTGGTGTGACAAAAAATACATGCAATATGAACAGATTCCCAGATTAGCATCACTTGTATGATGTTCCCCCTGATATTAAACATGCAGTTGCAGGCTGTAGTTTTTTTCTTGGTAGTGTAATGTCACTTAAGAAAACCTACTGGTTTTCATTTTGTCATATCATTTCAATCGATCTCTATCCTGTTTCAAGACAGAATGATCTAAGATAAACTGCTGTCCTGTTCATGTATCTGTCAACTTGTCAGGACCTATGAAGGAGAAGGAGCTGACCCCTGGCACTGTGTTTCCAGTCCTTGGCACACTGCTCTTCTTTCTGCCTAAGCGCTACAGAGAGAAGCTCTGCTGCATCACTCCTCTGGCTCAGACGGTAACCTCATATTAATATTATGGACTGTGTATGTTTTCCTCATTCATTAAACGTAATCTGAGCTCTCAATAAAATCCTTGTTAAGCAGCCCAGAGAAATCAACACACAGCCTTATCAGATGGCCAAGAAAGAGCGCAATGGAGCACCTTACTGCAAAGAGGACGTAGTCACAGAGGACAAAGAGACACAGAGTGACAGAGCACTAACAGAGGAGGACGGCTTGGAGACGAGGACTGATTCGCCCTCATGTCAACTGACAGCTCACATGGTTCAAGAAACAGCCTTGTGATCTTCTTTTCTCCTCCATATAACTCACACAAGACACACTTACACACTTTCACCCCCAGCTGCTGTACTGTGAAGCGTCTTGGGGATGTAGCAAAAGACCGAACATAGATGTAAAGCCAATCACTCTGAATGTCCTGAGGGTTTATGGCACCAGCTTAGTGTGTTTTAAAATGTCATAGTTAATTAAATCTGATCATAGAAAAGGCTTATAGACCCTAGTAAATGTGTGAAAAGGGTGTTTTATTAATACCTGTACACACTTTTTTTCTCAACAAAAACAACACTGAGTCAACTTTTGCCCGGCTGGGACTGTGCACTGACAGCCAAAATGACAGCAATCAAATGAAAAATAAGTCCATTGATCCCCATTAGCAACACTAACAAGACTGGGGTGCAAACACAGGCTTTCAGTCTGTCCAGATGTGTCCTGTTCACTGTTGGTAGCTTTCATGCACGAAGAGTTACACCACTGTGACTGGCTCCAGTTATTCTGTTTTACAAAAGAATCCAGTAGTTGATAGATTCAATATGTAAAATGTGTTATTTTTTTATAAAGAAAGGACCACATGATCCCAGAATATGCATAAGGAATTATATAAAAAAAGAAAAAAGACACTGAACTTAAATGGAAGGCAGGACAGGTCTTTAATAGTGTAGTGTCTGTAGATGGCAATAACCACCTTCTAGCTGCTATTACAGATTTCTAAATGCACTTAGTCTACTTAGTGCTTCTATCATATATTTATTTCAAAAGGGTAAAGATGCTGTGTAAAACATAAACTAGAAATTAATTTAATAATTTGCTTATCCTTTTTGACTAATACTCAATTGAAAATAGTACAAAGACAATAAAAATAATTTCTTACCTCATTAACTACATTGATCAATAAATAGAAAGATTCTGAATTTGTTCCAGCAACAGGGGATTAAAAGCTGGGAAAGTTGTGTAATGCTAAATAAAAAAAACAACAACCTGTAAACAGGTTAATTTGTGATATTATTGATTATGAGAGGGGCTTTCTCAAAGGTTCAGTCATTCATAGGCAAGGATGGGGTGAGGTTCACCAGTTTGTAAAACCCGATTTTAATAAGAACAATATCATATGGACTCTGGAACACTTCATGTATGTATTTGTATTCTGCATTTAACACAGAATCTCAACTTTTTTTTAAATCAGGGTGGTCCCATCTTCCATGAATGCCCTGATTAAAGCATAGCACTGTTGTATATAAGAAACTCCATCTTTGACTTTTGAGAAGGTCTCAGTTGTATTTCTTTAGGCAGTTACTTGATATATTTGAAGGTAAAGATTATTCAGTCATCTCTGAAATTTTTGTACTTTAAACGTCTTTGTAAGTGCCCATCTCTTTTTTTAATTCAGGTTGTTGTCAGTGCCAGTAAGTAATTAATATCCTAAACATTGTGTAGTGTGAATTTAATCATCATTGTCATTATTTTTTAGAATCATTCTTTACCATCACCATATTAGCATTTCTGTTATCCATTGTCATTGGGTAAGAGTTGTGAGTGTGTGTACAGTGTTTTGAGTCAGTGATGTCTGTACTTTTGATAATGGACTCCACTGCCATGTTTTGTCATGTGACTGTTTTTGTCCAGCATTGTTAAGCTTGTAAATGCCAAACCAGACTGACATTTCCAAAGAATTTTCAACACATGAAGCACAGTTATATGAATGAACTGCATCTCATTGAAACAGTGAGTAGCCTTGCTTGGTCATCATGTGTTGTCACATGCTAAAAAATTAAGACATCCACGTCTCAGTTGCCTTACCTTCCCATTTGTTTACTGGAGTTGCAGTTGTATTTTGAGTACATGCCAGACAATCAAGGTGACCCAGTTTAGTAACAGAAAAGAAGCAGCTTAGCGTGTCTCATTTATTTCAAAAGGATTATGGACTCTTGAGACTACCAGATCCCCTGTTTGATGGAATGTTGAGCCCTTTTAGTCCTAGGAAAGCCACAGTCCACTACAGAAACATGTTTGTACCATCATACTGATTCTCTGAAATACCTCGATATATCCAAAGCATATAGAATATCAATTTCTCTCCTTTTTTTTCCTTTTTGTATACCTACAGAAAATCTGTTAGAGATCACACTTTTACAGCTTTGTAGTTTCACATTAAGCCTCGGCACAATTTAGGAGCTAAAATGTGTTATTCTATATGCAAGAACCATACTATGTTTTTTTTTTCTTCTTTTTTTGTCTTTGTCCTTTGCTTTGTTTAGTATTCTTCTACTAGTAGCAGTCCACTTTAAAGTACCGGTAGTCAACTTTAAACTGTGACAGTGTTCGTTTTTCGTTTTCGTTTTTAGCATCCTTTGCCTTAAACAGCATTCAAGAGGAAATGCTGTTTACACATTTCATGTTTTAGTGCTACATCCCTCATGCTGGTCTACACACTCACAATTCTGTAAAACATTTTAATGGTTTCTTTAGTTTTTGAACTATTTTTAAATCACATGTGACAATGTGTACGTTATTTATGATTACATTGTACTGAATCCTACTTCATACCTGAAATTACTTGAAGTGTGTGCCTGTAATGTTACCTTAATCATACACAGATGAACCCCCTTTATGTGAGGGAACATATAATTTAAGTGCTGACATATTTTTGATACTATTGCTGTCAATGACGTCCTTTATAAACCCAGTCAGGGTAAAGCACTGTGATACTAATGAACTGGCACATCTGATAAAGCACAAAGATGTCAGTACTCAGTAGTACTGCTATTGACAGAATCTAAATGAAGCATCAGTTGGTGTAATCATCTCAGATAGTGTTTATGAATGAATAATTATGTTGGTTTTAATGGCAACAACAATACTAACTTTAAGGTCCTCTACAAGTGTGAAAAATGCTTATTCTACTGACTAGTGGCCTTTAACAATGAGTCAGTTTGGACCTAACATTACAGATGACCTTTTCTGACAGGAAAGCATGGCACTTAGTAATTTCCACCAACAATAAATATTGTTTTTGAGCAATATTTATTATATTTGTTCTCCCATCCATTAGAATTTCTCCTATTATGCATTCCAAAACAAGAACAACCCCATAAGCAGTGAGGTTGAGATGACTTCTCTGCATTGGCTGTGCCTTCATTTTGTGATTTATTTATTTTTAAACTGTATCCTCATGTAGGTTTCATATAAAATCCCGGATACCGCCATAAAGATGAGCTCAGTCCCAAACATCTGTCCAGGACCAAACCTTGATTTATGAAACCTGTGTCACTTGATATGATGGGGAGGAACAGTCCTGTTGATGGAGAAAGTGTGAAACCGACAACTGGTGCATGTACCTTTTAGTTCAGTGAAAGGCCAATCTGACTGCGTTTGATTCTGTTGACGTTTCACTGTTGTTGGATGTATGACTATTAGATTGATAAGTTTGATGTTCTTAAGACTGAGATGAAATTAAAAAAATGATGTTAAATTTTAACAGCTGTTTTGTGTATTTATGGGGGAAAAAAAGCAAATCTTCAGATGTCTCTAAAATAACTGCTTTCAGCTAGCCACTGTGGTCAATACATTAAATCCCAGTATCTACTAATATGTTTCTGAAGACAAGTATTCACAAATAAACAGTATTTATTAATTATTAGGCATTATACAAACTTAGTAATATCCTGAAGGATCTTAATCAGCATGTGTGACTGACGTAGACATTTTATTATAATTAATTAATTTGTTCCACAAATTTCTTGAAAATATTTATAGATTATACTACTGCTCCAGTTTTTGGATTCATCATATTGGCAAGACATATCAAATTTATTCAATTCATTTGCGCTGCAAAGCTTACTGAACAATTCTCAGTTGCAAGGTCAAATATCACAGTAGGAACTTATTCTAGAAAACTAGCTTATCACTTTTCATGAGAAAACTGGCAGCTAATGAGCCCAGAGTCCCTTTCTTCAGCCTATCTGAACCATAACTACTTCTATAAGACATTTACCCAAAATAAACTGCTTGAAGTCTCCTATAACAACTTGCCTAGAATAATTTCCCATTATACAGTGGGGCAAAAAAGTATTGGGACACCCATCGATTGTGCAAGTTGTCCCACTTAAAAAGATGAAAGAGGTCTGTAATTTTCATCATAGGTACACTTCAACTGTGAGA
>JAPZDV010000010.1:2752097-2768773 GCA_029814665.1 Acanthurus lineatus | reverse complement strand
CAACCAGGGGAAAAGCTATGAAAGGAAGTGGACAGACCATTTGGAATTATTTAATAAGTATTCATGGACAAATATAACTAACATCAGTCTGCGATTCAGATATTTTAAGGCCAACAGTAACGGCCCGCCACTGATATATATATATATATATATACCTCTTGGTTAGTATATTAAGGATGGAGTTGATGAAGTTGAAAGTGGAATTCAAAAAAGAATGAAAATTAACAATGTGGTCCACATAACACACATTTATTTCAATATATAGATTGATATTGGTCTATTTAAAGCCCTTAAATTGACTTTTAATCTTCCCTTTCTGTGGTACCTACCTGAAACTGTCTCAGATCATCATTTTAGACAAAGGCAAATATGAAATAATAAAAACCAGCATACAGTCCTTGACAATTATTACATGTGGAAAGTTTGACATTATTTCAAATGTCCTTATATACAGTTCAACCACTGACTTGATCTTCACCCTTCCACAAATATGATAAAGCAAAGCTTTAATCCTGACTGTAGACGGCAAACTCCCGCAATCTACATGAGAGATTATAGGCGTTTTATGTCTTCAGTATTTAATAATTATTGTTGTTGTATTTGAGAAGCACCATTTTAAATGTTTCTAGTGTGACTTTTTTTAAAGGACAACAGTTACAGCCAATGTAACATTATTTTGTAACATTTGCAGTCTACTGTGGTCCCAGCTCAACATTGCAGACACGCACAGCACGAGGGCCAACTGAGTTGTCAGGGGCAACTCGTACGTGCTACGTCCCAAAATGTTGCGTCAATTGCTGCTTTCAGGTGCCCTGGGAGAATGAATACTCATTACATATTAAAAACTGGGAAAAAAAGCGCACGAGAGAGGCAACACATTTTCCTTACATATTCCAATATTTAGGCCTAGAATATTCAGAGGTAGACAGCATAACGTGCACCAACCCTTTTTATGTCCAAACCTCACAATCTGGGTCACACTGTTATCACCCAGGTCACAACCAAAGAAAACAGAAGATCTGTTTCACAGAAGATTTTCTCGGGTTTCTTAAACTGTGGGGGCACTTTGGTATGCAATATTCGGTGAAAGCAATAATCCATAATGCAGTCTAAACAGTTACAATCTTGCTATTCAGTCATTTTGTTAAGTTTGTTATTGGTAGCCTATAAAGCCAGGATTCTATAAAGGTTTTTGTTCTTAAACATTCCACTGTCTTTTGGCATAGGTTTTTATCCAATGTAGCCTAATTCTTTAAAACAAAAGGAAATAAAAAGAAAAGAATTAGTAGCTTAAGTAATTCTTTGGTTGATTTTTCGTTGTGCGATCGGGAACTTCAAAGTAGGACGTGACAGTGTGACTTGAATGCAGCACGTGTTGCAACCAGCAAGCAGCGGCAGCAGACCGGTACCCGCGCGGCAAAGCGCCGCATCACGCAGACTCAAGTGCGTCAGACACTGAGACCGAGAAACGCTACAATTGTCCACTTTCTTTTTAGTGACTCATCGCCGTCGGCGGGGCCGCTATGCTCTAGACCATGTAGGATCCATCAATCTATTTTTTGTAAATATCAGTTTTCTTTTTTCTTTTCTTTTTTGTACTTTTTACCGGATAGCCTGCAGACTTTGAAGCCTGTTGTCACGCCGTCGGAGTCCCATTCATCTGGTCGCCTGTAGCCTCGAACCGAGCGGTGAACTTTTGGGGTAACAACAAGTCACCCATCGTCGACACCTAAAGGAGATTGTGATATATTTGGCCTCACAATACTTTCGTCATGAGGTAAGGAGCTCCTATATGTCTTCAATCTAAAATATTTTTAGAGAGGAATGTTCTCGGTGGGCGAGAACATGTTGAAAGTCAGGAGTTGAAGCACCATACATAACTGCCCGGAGCGAGAGGAAACCAACAGCCGAGATATCAGCAGAACATGTTGCTTTGCTATGTCACAGACAGCGGCATTGCTTCAAAATACACTGCGACAACGCTTGTTTTCAGACTGTCTTTCTGGTGTCTGTGCCACGATAGCCATATTAGAGGGTGAACACTGTCAGCTTTAATGCACCGACAGGCTCGTTCAGCGTTACACTCAGTGTGTGCTGCATTTGTGGACGTGCATAGGTTTGGAATAGCGCTCGCTTGTTCCTGCTGCTACTCCCACACTGCATAAGAGGGATTATCTTTCAGCACTGGTGATGGGGTAGTGTTTATTTGATGCCACGTTATGATTGTTGCATGGCACGCGCACTTTTGTATGTCGGTAAATGACATGGGGACTGACTGGCAAGTACCCATGACCGTCTCTGAACATAAAGCAGACGTCCAACCTGTTTTGGGGACACACCTTTTGAAACCAACGGTAACAGTTTACCCGTAGCATGGAGGGTGCTCCCATCTGACGCCTACGAGTGTACTGCTCCTCAACCTTGGATCAGATGTTCAGTCTAGGAGATGTGCTGTAGTCTTTGTGAGCCTGTCATATAACATAGGATGGAGTCTTTATTTCCCATTGAACATGGTGTTTTCTGTCCTTCTGAAGTGCAAAAATGACCCCAAGCCGAGTGCAAAGATGGAGGGAAACTGCATAGTATTGGCCAGTATTGTACTAAAGATGAAAATAATAAACCTTCTGTATTACCAGTACGGCTCATTCTTTGTTATTCTCTTTTGGGCTAACTGCATGATACATGTTGCGTTCTTGCAAGTTTCTCTTTGGAGATTCTAAATCTTTTTTGAACACTATTGTTTCTCATTCTCCTGTCTTTGATCCACGTGAAATTCCACATTGCTAGTATCAAGGTCTAGTAATGACCTTGTTTACACGAACAACATTTGTGAAAGCTGGTGAGGGATCATTTTTAGCTGTTTTTGTCAGTTCTGTAGGATTGCCTTCCCTCAGGAATGTGTCCTTAAAATCGCTTGAGGTTGCTGATGAAGCAGAAAGCGTTGGTTTTACTTAATTCTGGTTGACATTTATATCACAGCACAGCAGTTTTTGTCAGCTATTTCCTTTTGCATGATGCTGTGAGTGATGTTCTGCTTCAAACAGAGAAAGTTCAGATGTCAAAATAGCTCCCATGGAAGTTTGTGACCTTGATTTTTTTTTTTCATCTAAGATCCAACTTTGTGTGTTAAGAAGTAAGACATGCAGTGTGGATGGGGCCTGCCCCCTTTAAGAAAGCCCCTAATTGAATCCAGCTGTTGGAATCTCTCTGTAGGCCAAACTGCGGTTAACAATAGTCTTGGTTGTTTGAAAGAGCCGCATGTTGTGTCCATGTCCCAGAATGGAAACCACCAACTCCTCATCTCTCTCATTTTCCTCCTCTCCCTCATGCTTTTTAATAACTTTCTCATTAGTTACTTTTAATCTCTCATGTGTTTTGGAGCACATTTCTCTTCAGACTGGAGCACTATCTAACCTGAAAACCAGCAAACCACTGATGGTTCCTTTTTTTTTTTTTTTTTTTAAAACAGACTGTATCATAGCTAAACACAAGTTGTTTTCCCTGCTGTCATTCAAAGGGAGAAGTGTGTGTCTCGAGGGGAGGTATTGATGATGTGTCAGTGGTGTTCAACAGGTGTGGGAGTGTGTGTCTTTGTGTGTGCGAGTGGCGGCCCCAGCTGCTCACAGCTGACTCATGCAGGACACTTTCAGCTGTGTGTGTTACTGTGCCATAAGGTTGAAGCCACTTTAACAACCCATAGTTATTGGTCCAGTGGCTATTGAGCACACACTGGGAAAATTCAACATTATTTGCCTACTTTTTATGATTTTACCGGTCACCTCTGTGTCAGGTATTCACACAACTTTTTGTTAATTCAAATATTTAAGGTCTTCAGAGTTTGGGTAATTGCCAGGTACAGTTGACTGAATGATGAAAGCTTGTAGAAGTTTGGTCATCAGTCTTTAGCAGTGACTCAGATTTCCTTCTTTGCTCAGCTTATATATCAGGAAGAATAGATCTGTCTGGCAAATGCAAAATAGATGATGAGTTGCTAACAGTCAGACAGAGATGACAAGAACTCTTCTGTCTGACTTTTCCATTACTTTTGTGTTAAGCTTCTATTAATCTTATTGGTTAACAAAGTTTTGGGCCCTGACTCAATTCCGGCATAGCTCCAACATGTTTTAACTTGAGCAGTAAAGCAAAAATTGTTTTTTTTTCTTTTTTGTAGACTTTGGTACAAAAAAACAAAACAATATTGTTAAAGGAAAAACAACAAAGCTACAAGTTGGTATTTGGTTGATACTTTGTTTCTGCTCAAAACACCTCATACTGTGGATGGACTGCTTTTAAATGTGCAGCTAATGGTACAATACATACTTGGAGTTTCCCCAACATGGTTGGATTTAAATTTTTATTGACTTTGGTTATTTTCTCAAGAGTGCACAATCAGTATATTGTATTTGCATCAGAGATAAGAAGGAAGTGACATGGTTCATTTTTTAGTTACCTAGGTTTACAGCTGGGGAAAAAATGACCTATTTTCCAAGGAAGTACTGTCCCATACAATCCTTAATCATTTTCATTATCAGGTGACATTAGGAAACCTGATAATTTAAATAAGCTAATAAGGAGCAATGAGTTTGTTTCCTGGCTGAGAGGTCAAATGTTGCAGCCTAATGCTAGCAGCTCTTTGTCTCACTGCTCAGTCAGGTTGCTTCTTCTCGATCCATCACTCCCTGTGGTAATTCAAAGTGATCCACTGTTAAAAAATACCAAAAATGACACTTGTTTTGTAGAGTTACTGTTAATGAATTAGAGATACTTTTCTTTGTACTGTATTTAATATAACATAGGTCAAAGGATTTGCAAACCACTGCATTCTGCTTCCATTTAGGTTTTAAAAAGTATCTTTACTTTATTTTGAATCAGGATTGTACTAGCAGCACTTGACTGATGATTTTATCTCGGCTGTTTAAGTCAAAGATACCTGACCAGAGCACATTCCTTAACCATAAGAATTAGAACCTATATATAATGTTAGTCATTTTTTTTCCCTGCATTGTGTCAGGCATCACACAAAGCTGATGTCAGCTTATCTCTGGCCATTTGATTAGCAGTATCATCAGGGTGACGGGGCTGTGAAAGCTCACGGTAACAAGCCTTGACAACTGCTGAAAGCCCTCATGGCTCCCATGTGCTGCAGATTTCATGCCAAAGATGAATGACAAGAGCTGAGGTCTTTCTACATGCATTCTGGAACTTTGTAATCTATCTTGCTGTTGCAGTGGAGGAACTGTTTATTGGAGAAAAACAGCTTTGGTCACTTAGGAGCTGAAGCTGGAGTGCGGCCAGTTATGTAATCTCATCTAAATAAGGCATCAATGAGGTCAGATTGAGGCTAATAAGTAGAGAGAATAAATTTGTCCTGTACATTGATTTAAAAGAGTTAAGATAGAGCTACTGACTCAAGTTACATTCTCAGTTTAGAGTCTAGACACAGAATGAGATGCAAAGAATCAGTCAGATCAGTTTAGATGTTTTGCTCTTCTTTCAGGATAGATCATCAATAGATCATGTTGCTGTTTGACTTCATTACCAAGGGGCATAGCAACTTAATTCATTAATACAGTCAGTTTCAATGGAGTAGTCTTTGTTGAAGTTCCAGGGCTTCAGATTTCTTATTAACCATGCTTGCTTTGTCTCTGTCCTATTGTGGAGTGAAATGTAGCCTCTAAAGGAGGGAGGGGAATGGGTAGAGAACTCTAGAGTCAAGTTTTATCTGCTCCTCCTCTTTTATCATACAAACTGATCATAAGTTTGGCCAAGGGACAAAGAAAATTATTCCTAAGGCTGTGTCCAGACTAGAATTATTATGTCATTGGATGCCAATGACAGCTTTATAACCTTTTTTTAATGGGCCATTAAGTATACAACTCATGGCGTTTTCTGTATTATTGTCTTCATCAAAGTGCAGGGACGAATCCAAGTTTTCCTTCAGATCAGCTGTTAATCCATGTGGAGCGATTGATGTGACTTTATTTCATCCTTCTGCCAAAAATATGACTATGATCCTAAATAATTCATATGAAAAGTCAGAAAGAAATCAATAAAATGAACTAATGAGCTGGAAGAGTTTCCGTTGACCTAACTGACTAAGCTAAAACCACACAATCTCTCTGTTTCTTGATTCTCTCCTAATCCTCCAACCAAATGTGTCTTTTTTCTGCTATTCCGAATGTATATTAAAGTGGACTGAGCCATCAAATGATACATGCATGCGACAGGAAAGAGGGTGAATGAATTTATTGTGCTTCGGTGATTTCCTTTGAAGTTTTAAGGAGATTTTGATCGTGGCTGGCCTGCTGCCACCATCTGCTCCTCGCACTCCGCTTCTCCCTCACTCCTTCTACAGCCTCTCTCTGCCAATCCTTCTGTAATCTCAGTCCCTCATTTCCACCTCTGTGTGCTCCAAAAAGGGCCTCTTTACAGACTTCACTCTGCCAGGTCTTTTTAAAAATCATTTCTGTTCAATCCTAGACGTGTTTCATTCCTCACATCTCTTGTCTAATGTTTCAGCTGTTTGCTGACCAACAGTTTGCAGAGGTAAAGTCTACCCAAGGAGAAAAGTAATCACAGCCTGTATTTGAGGCAAACATGGACACAATTCTCTCAGGATTGTTGCCAATTCACGACAGAGAAAAACCTGACTTCACGCAAAGTCACAAGAACTGATCATGGCATCACGTTGCTACAATCAGAATATCATTGTTTTTACTTTATTAGACAGTAGATTAAGACTGAAAAAGCTATTCAAATTTTTTACTGTAAAACATCTATTAAACCTGAGCAAACTTTAGAAATTAAACAGCTTCACTGATGTGGCTGAAGGTTAAGTGCCTTGCTCAGTGGCGTCTCAACATTAGCTACAAAAGGAGCACTGCTCATTCTCCCCATACTCTGTCATTTCTCTCTAATCTCCAGGCTACCACCACTCATTTTGTGTGTATGTGTATTTGTTAGCTTGTGTATCTGTGTATGTTTGCTACTCACTTGTTTTGCCTTGTATTCTGAAACTGGTTTTTAACATATGATATTACAGACCAGGTTAGGAGATTGCCTTCTGTTTTCCGTACTTGGTATTTTGCTGAACTCATGATGTGTAAATGTACGTGTACATTGTTCCTTTTTTGCGTGCTATTAAAAATAATACACTTACAAAAAGGGCTGTGAAATGTATTGATATGATATCAGTATTGTGATATTAGATTAGGTATCATCCTAGATTTTGGATATGGTCATGCTTTTAAAGACTGCATTGCAGGGAAGTGATGTAAGTTCTGGAATGTACCAGGCTGTAATAGCACTTCTAATTTTTAGACTTTGTCATTATATTCATATTACTGATAGTTAATTTATTAAAAATTCTCATTGTATTGATATTTTGTGAAAGAATCAAAAGTCATACATATAGTGCTGAAGTATTTGGTCAAAAATATTGTGATATTTGCTTCTGTTCATATTGCCCAGCTCAGATATTTTGTATTTGATTTTTCTTTGTTTACAGTCTAAAAAATGCCTGTATCGTCTTGTGGCTTTGAATTAAAACTGAACATTTAGCACAATTCATATTTGAAAATACATATTCCTATACATAATCTTATACACATTTTGTTACACATATATACAGTTTATCACCTTTTAGCCTAAAAGAACATAGATATGTTTTTTGATTATATAACTCAGCCCTACTTGTACTGCATTATGGCTACTTAACACACTTTGTTAATGCTACGATTATTCAGAATGCTCTGATCCCACTTTTTTCTTTTGGTAAACACTGATACCATGTACCAATCTGATACCACTTTTCTCTTTTCCTTCACATTTGAAGGAATTGGTTAATCAAAGGCTTCAGCAGACCTGTTACTACAACTCAGTGCTTGTATTCATAGGAATATGAGTATAGTAATTGGACAGGATGAAACTCAATTATAGTCTGCCTATTTGTAACTGCACATTCTTGAAATAATCCCATGAATATAAAGGGTATTTTTTTGCCCTACAGCCCAAGTTTATTTGTGAACCTTCACGATAAATAGCTGCCTCCCTCCCACATTCCCACCCTTCTTTGTCTCACTGAAGTCAAATAAAGTACATATACTTCACTATTACTTCATGTGACTTCAGGCTGATTGGCCTCCTGTGAAAAACTGAGGAAGTGTTATGTTAGAAATGAGAGGTGATTTACTTAAAACTACAGCCCAACTTATTGATTCAGATTGCCTTTCACTAAGGTATTGCAGAAAAGAATAAATAAGTATAAGAAAAAAAGGATTAACCAAAATGCAGCACCAGACTCAGGAAATGGTGGCCATAAAAAAAGTTCATTGGATAAAACTGAATGTGAAGATTAGGAGAGGGAAAGTCCAGTGGGGGAAGCAGGGAGGAGTAGGATTAAGTAATTTCTCTAGTCATGATGAGGCACGAAGACTTTGACAGGTTATGACTGAAGCTACAACTTGTGTTCTTTTAGTGTGTTTATTTGCTCTGTCCCTAAACACAAAATATGTAGTTTCCTCAGCTAGTTGTCTCTTAACACCCCCCCCCCCAAAAAACCCCCACATATTTTGAAAATGGTGTTAAATACAGGCAGTTTATGGGATTTGCTTATTTCATCAGCAGCAGCAGACAAAGTAAAGCAAAGAAACTGCAAGAAGACTGTGCAGCAGTGTCTTTGCTCTAATTAGTTGGCCTACTGTCTTCTTCGTTATACCTGTCTGTTTACAAGTTAAGTTAAATTTTGTTTCTGTAGCACATAAAAAACAACCTCAGTTGACCAAAGAGATGTACAAGCTATACAAATATAAATATAAATGTAATCAACAAGGTAAACAGGTGTGCAAGAGCTCTGTTAAACAGCTACCATTGCAGATTAAAATATATCTGACTGACTCAGGTAGAAATGTTCATAGACAAGGTAAGGTATAAAATTTTTATTAATGTTATTTGAAATACATTTGCTTGCTTTGACTGGTATCACCCTGGAAGTTGGTGACAGGTGACAAAATCAAATTCACTGTTTCTTTAAGATGACTGATTTCTTTGAGTTTGCACATTTTTGAAAACATTTAGGATAATGTAAGTACATAACTCAACAAAATATATAGCAAAGATATTGTTTTTGACTTTTTAATATGGAAATGTTACATGCCATAAGTAAATGGTAAATATATAGAGCTTTTCTAATGTTTGGATTACTCAGAGTGCTTTACAACTTAAGTAATTCATCCATTTGTACATTAATGGCAGGTGGCTTCTACACACAATTCCTTCCATCAGTAACTCACACACACATATAACAATGGGACAGCCATCTGGTTCAATATTGTGCCCAGGGACACTTCAACATGCAGACTGGAGGAGTCAGGGATCGAACCACCAACTTTCTGATAAGTGTATGACCCAGTTTGCCTCCTCACAGCCGCCCCTGAGTTTGAGGGACAAAACCATGAAGTTAAGGGAAAAAATCTATTTCTTGTATGACATTTTAAATAATCTTGCATGTGTGAAATACACCTCTGTTCACATATTTAAATGCTGGCAAAATGACCCCAAACTTGTGTGCACACACATGCTCACAGTTGTATTGACCTAAGGAAGGCTATTTTCCTTTTTCCTGTGTCACCTCCATCCTAAATCAGGAAGGAAAGGTGTGATAGCAGATTAGCAGCATCGTCTCACCAACACTACTGTTCCACTTCTCTCACACAATCTCCCACCCACCTGTCAAGGCTGCACACTTGTTTATAATATTGCCACCATAGATTCAAAATGACTAAAAATATAATCCTAACATGTTGGCAGTACTGATTTATGCTGAAATTTTCCTGCCAACTGACCAAAAGAACAACAAACCAAATAACTTTACAGGAGTCCTCTTTAATTCAGTTAAAAATGATACTTCTTTTTGACTGAAATATTCTGGTATTGCAGTGTTCAGGCATAGACTACAAGCACCCATAGTTGTAGATGTTTGCTAAGCTCTAAATATTTCTGTCAGTGTGTGTGATTGACAGAGTGCCTGTGTTTGACCTGTGAGGCGTTGTCCTCACCATCCTGTGGGTTTGGTGAGCTCCTGCCATTGACATCACTTACTGTGTGGTGGAATGCTGTGAACCTGTGTGTTGATGTCTGCACCTGGGGCAGGGTTGGTTCTGACACATTTGCCACTGATGAGGCCTATCCTCTGTGTGTTTGCGTGTGTGTGTGTCTGTGTAAGTGAGTGTCAGACAATCAAAAATCAATCAAATAAAAATTAAAAAAATCTAAAAATAAAATAATAAAAAATGCTTTGAAATATAATATTAAGGCTCTGGTTATAGCAGAATAATCATTATGTTGGTTTTTGCATTGTGGCCTAAAAGGAATGTTGCAGGATCTGGGTTTTTATTGATGTATTGCTCCTCATTAGACAAGTTAAATGGGTGTCTAAAGTGATGTTGGTAGCATTCCTTTTTCCTCTTTATTTTTTTCTACTTTCTACAACAGAGTATTTTAAATCAAGATGTATAGATACAACTAATATATACATTTGCATAAGAAATTAAGTATCACAACCTGCTAGCTGAACAAAGTCAGATTCAGTTTGTAGCAATTTATGTGATCTGCTTTGCTTGAGAGGTCTGTTTATCTTCTTATTAGAAATGATGGCAGAAAAGGTGAAGAAATTATAACAATGGGACATATTTATTCCCTCATTTTGTGCCTTTGTTTGATTGAACAAAATCATGAGGGGTGAAAATTAATGCAGTTTTGCACCACACAATGCTCTGTTATCATGTGAAAATAAGAAATAACCTCACAAGCTGTTTTTAAACTAGGAGCCATAGTTTCTCCCTACTGGCTGAAAAACTTGAAGGCATGAGTGGATGCACTTGCCACCCTATATAAGAGCCAACAAGCTAACAAATTTTGAAGGGATTTTTAAAATGAAATGAAGCCCTGGTAGCATAATTATCTGACTCATTAAAACTTTCCTCCTTTTATTTATTGTCCAGGTTTTAGTTTTGGCAGTTGACGTTCACATAATTTATGTGATGGCATCATGTCTTATATTAGAATTGTGCCTTTTCAAGTACTCATATACAGTATACAGAACAGTACTCAATATGGCAGTGAAACCACAGACACTATTACGATGACAACAGATAGCCTATAGTGTTTTGATTGGCGATCCTGTCATAAAGAAGAACATTACTAAAACAACAATTATTGGAGACAGAGGAAAAGCTTAATTAAATAGTCCAATAATATTATATCAAATTGGGACTGGACCAAACAGCATGTGGGGGTTTCTGCACAGACAATGGTAGCTGCTGGAAACGGTCTTGACTGTAGCTTTTAGTCTCTACTGCCACCACCTGTTACTGTCCTCTGTCATGGAACAGTCCCCATCGAAAAAAAGCCCATGCCTTGTGTGAAAAATAAGTTAACTGGAATCCCTCACTGGACATGTACTATTAAGATTGAAGGCATAATTTATCCCATCTAGATATCTCTAACAAAATTAACTGGTGGGGAATGATGTCTGTCAAACAATCTGTACATTCTGAGCATTTTGAAGCAGCCCAGGTGCAGGACTGATTGACTTACTGTTGAGGTTTAAGTGAAAGCCTAGGTCCTAGGGCCCCCATCACTGCACATTCCTCCAGTTGCATTGATGCTGTAAAGGCGCTGTGGACGTGGCCAAGGCACCAAGTAGCTGAGTAGCTGAAAATCAATAAAAAAAGACAGCAGGGAGTTTCCCTCTTCTCACATTTTCTCTTTGAAGGTTGGCTGTCCAGAGACAGGAGAAAATACAACAGTGAGTCACCCAGAAATAGGGCTGGGTATTGCTCAGAAATTATGATAACAGTACAGATACCTAGACTTTCATATTGGTTTCTGAACAAATTGTTTTCCATTGTATAGAGTCTATTTAAATAAAAGAAAAACTACACTAAACTGTACAAAAGATTTACTCTTTTTAAAGGAATTAACTATTCAAATATCAGTGAATAGCTGTACAAAATGTCCAAAAGAACAGTAATAACACACAGTATTGGTAGCAATATGCCACTGCAGTTTTTGGTCTGCCTAATCTAAAGAAGAAAAAGGAAATGACTGTGACATTTGTTGCATAGGAATTGTACAATAGAGTGAAACCATTTACTATCTCTGTGCTAAAGTCCAGCAAGCACTATGGACAGTGTTTTAAACAGACTCAGTAATAATCACATACAGGTTAGCTGCACTGGGTAGCAACAAGCAACACAAAGTTAATTTAGTTAATTTATCCTTGTGTATAAGTAGCTGTGAAAAAGTCAGAGCCCCGTCTCTGGGAAGAACGCTGTGTTCTTTACAGCATGCCTCTTATGTGTGTCATTTTAGATCATCAATTACCAGCATTTTTAGATCTTGGTACAAGCATGCTATATGCTTATTGGCTAAAGATGCTGATGAGATGGATTAAAATGGATTACTAAACTTTTAGATTTTATTATTTTTTTTAGAAAGGTTAAAAGAAGTATTGTTTCTGCTTTATGATAACTTGTTTCTGAGTTTAACCCTAACCCTAACTCCTCAAAGTTTCCCTTGGGTCACTAAATAGAAATACAAACACTTGGCGTATTAGTTCAGCAGTACATACTCTGTCAGGATAATTTACTTTATTATAATAAATACTAATTGTTGTGATAGGCATTGTTTTCTTTTGTCATGGTAACACATTAGATTTGGTTTGTGTTTCTCTTGGGGCTTTGTGGTGCAAGTCCATGGTTGTGTGGATTTAGCTCTGCTGGTCACTGTTGACTGTCTGTGTGTTCATCCTTTTCCTACCAACACATTCACTTTTCCACCAGAGGAAAGCACAACCATAAGCATTAAAGATCTCTCTCTCTTTTATTTTATTTGTTATTGATCCTGTCACTTTATGTAGAAACAACAGACAAGCAAACCTGTTTAGGCTTAGGGTCAGGGTTCTGCTGTGAACTGATAACCACCTTCCTGTCTTATCTTCCTGTAGAGCTGATCATTTACAGGCAAAACAATGTAGATCAAAGGGATGGACAGAATACTTATCTTTTCCGTATTGAGTGTTGGTGTATAAGCTTGTCAAAGAAACACTTCACTTCATGGATCAATAGTTCATTGATGGTGCAGAGGAATACCTTAATGAAAGATATTGTGGCTTATGAACACTGCTGTACATTTCTCTATGCACATTACACACTGAAAAAGTTCCTCATTTATGTAACTTTTAGCACACTCCTTGTTATTGAAAAAGGAATCACAGTATTGTAACATTAATGCTTTACAGCAACTTAACAGTCAGCTTCTCTGCAGTTCATTCAACACAGCAATTAGCTTCTCTGATCTTTTCATTGATCATGCCATACTGTGAAAAACACACATATATATGAGGAGTTTGGGTGTGATATGACCCACATTTAAAATGTCAAATGAAACTGACAATGAAATGATGCCTTATTGAACTCTGTAGAGATGTTGTTTAAAGTTCCAAATAGAAGCAACCATTCACTACCAGCTACCACACTAACTAGCTGCTACAGGACAGTGAAGACCAAAAAATAAAACAGCTGTAAAACTAGTCTTTATCAGTAAAGAAAAATACTGATCAGTTAATTGTTAGTTTTACTTGGTTTAAAATGATTGAGTAAACTGTCCCTAACTTTAGGCCATGTATAGAAACACACACATACATACATACACAAACATACACAGGCCTGTAGTTAAGTTCTGCTACAAAGTATCATGTCTCCCCTTTGCCTGACCCACTGAACAACGCCCCCTAAATAGTTTTGTCATCAGAAGTGGTCCCCCTGGCAACACAACAACGCTGCCAAATTGACACTCTTGGTCAGCCGATTGTGGCTAAGCTAGATCTTGAATAAGAGAAGAAATAAGAGTCCAGAGTTCCAGGAAGAAGGAGATGGCGGATGACAGAGGGTGGAGTTAAAAGAGTGCGTTGTGAAACAGGTCATCCACAGCGCAGTCAGGCCTCATTTGGCCTCCATAATAAAGCAACCCCAGACAAACCTCTCCATCTTTGTTTACCTGGACAATGGCCTTGTACTGGGAGAGAGAATCATCTGACACATGAACTCCCTGCAGTCAGCTGTGCTCAACAGGCTGGACTGGGGAGTTGGCAGAGGTTTCAGGCTTGGCACAGAGGTCAGTTTATCCTTCACTCTGTGCTGGCATGAACCGCTTTGACTATTCAAATTTTTTTAAATAAAGGTCATAAATTCCACTGTTTTTATTGCATTTTCCTCCATTGTTCTTCCATTGTACTACCTCCAATAGCCCCCTGCTCATTTGTTGACCAAATTTGGTTACGTACTTTACCAGCTAATGGGGTTTTTTTTGTTTAAACCACAGATTGTACTTTGACATTTTGGATTAACACATCCATGGTCACAAGGATTGTAGAAGTTGGGACAAGAAGAGAGTCACCCCTTTCTCTTTCTGATCAAAAGCGGGGTGGCTCAGAAAACTTAGATAAAAGTGTAGAATCAAGCAGCATTAATCAAATCATATCAACTCAAATCACATCTGCT
The DNA here is from genome assembly GCA_029814665.1 of Acanthurus lineatus. Lineage (NCBI taxonomy): Eukaryota > Metazoa > Chordata > Actinopteri > Acanthuriformes > Acanthuridae > Acanthurus > Acanthurus lineatus. The sequence goes on along the minus strand of JAPZDV010000010.1, from coordinate 2,754,212 downwards.
GTGCTTTTTATCACCTAAAATGTTCTCAGAAACATAATTTGATGTACTATTCAGCTGTAATGGAGATAATTTCTCATTAGCCAGTAGCCATATTGTTTCCTGTTTCAAAATAGACCATCCTAAATCTATATGTCTATATGTTTTTTAACAGTGACACTTTTTTGTAATTTTGCCTCTGTATACAACTCAAATTTAGTGAAATAAAGCAATCTGAATGTGGTGGAAGTGCAGGTGTCCTGCTTATATTCAGTAGGTTTAACACAAACGTTGCATCAACCATTCAAGAATTACACAGACTCTGCATGCAGCCCCTCTACCCATTTATTGAGGCTCAAAAGTAATTGTACAAATTTACATGATTTTAAGGAAATGATTTTGAGGAGAATCCTTTGTCGTCAATGACTTTAAGTCTGGAGTCTTGCTGTCATGGACATTCACAAACACTGAGTTCCCTCCCCAGAGGTGCTTTGCCAGGACTCCACTGCAGCTTCTTTCAGTTGCTGCTTGTTTGTGGGTCTCTTCCTTCAGTTTAGTCTTATGCAAGTAAAAAGCATACTCAATTGAGTTTAGATCAGGTGACTGACTTGGCCACTGAAGAATAATCTATTTCTTTGCCTTGAGAAGCTCCCAGGTTGCTTTTGCTGTATACTGTCCATCTGCACTGTGTAGTGCTGTCCCATCAGTTTTGTAGCATTTGACTGAAACTGAGTGGATAATAAAACTCTGTACAGGTCTAGTGTTACAAAAACACTTTAAAACACAAGAAACTGTCCTTGAGAGAATAATTTAAAGTTTGCTGTGACTTTTTTTTAGTTTGACCCCTGTCCCATCTGGTAAAATGGATAGGATATAATCTATACTGTAGCCAGACACCAGGGAAAAATTAAGAAGATCACTTCCGTCATCCATCTTTATTGATATTAATGGTCTCTCTACACACAAATATGTACTCCTGCAGTTTGGTAGCTCTATTTTTGTCTTGTCATCCTTTCCTACCTGGTTGACCTTATAAATCATTTAAAAGTACTCCACTACAGAAATATTGCGCCACCTATCATCTGAGGAGGCAGTGGATTCAATTCCTGATTGAGTGTCTCGTGGCCTTTTACACAGTAAAACCTATGAATGAACTTTGTTTACATTAGATAATTTTATGAAATATGTGAAATCATTTATGTCCTTCAAGGTACCTGCAATTTTTTAGGATCAAATTTTGTATACTTGCATGGGATCCCATGTATCTAGATCAGGAATCAAATACAGAAAACTAAGGGCCTTTAGAATGTGCAAAATTAAAAAAACTATTCCTCTATCCAAGAGTTAGCTGTCTCTGATCTAAAAAGAAATCTACATGATTATGTAGAATGTATAGAGTGTACAGAACAGGACATTCAGCAGGCTGAGGTCTTCAGGTCCCATTTCTTGTAGCAGCTACACCTAATCTCTACAACACAACACTTATTAAACTTTCAGTGGTCTCTGGTGCAACACTGTCTTTACGGCCCCTGACAGCCCGGTCACACAACTGCTGCTGAAAGCAGCCTGCTTATCACCTGCCGACACTTGAGAACTCATATGCACAGTTGTGGGTGTATGTTAGCTGTTAGCTTAACCAGGAGAATTTTGCAGTTCTTTTTACTCTGGACAGCTTCTACTGTTGTCCTATCTCATATTTACTGCCAGTTCTGCCCTATGTGTGTGCTTTTTTTTTGTTTGTTTGTTTGTTTTTTATTACTGCATGCTAATTTCAGATTTTCTGTGTGTTCTTCTTTTCTACCTGTGTGTGTATGTATGTTGTGTGAGTGCTTGTTTGTGTCAGTTTCTCCTGAGCATGGGCTGAAGGGGGTCAGACAGTAATCTCCACAGTGGACATTAGTCAGATTACACAAGATTACAGGACATCAGAGTCTAGCACTACAGGAGGCTTCAGGCTTGATTGGTTTTTTAACCTTTGTTGGGCCTGAACCTTGTCTTTGTTATTTATTTACCGTATTTTCCGCACTATAGAGCGCACTGTATTATAAGGCGCACTGTCTACTGAATGGTCTATTTTTGAACTTTTTTCATATATAAGCCGCACCGGAATATAAGGCGCATTAAGCGAAACAAAACAGA
>JAPZDV010000010.1:2721168-2751997 GCA_029814665.1 Acanthurus lineatus | reverse complement strand
TAAGCACAACCAGAATTAATCCATATATAAGACGCTCCGGATTATAAGGCGCACTTTCGTTTTTTGAGAAAATTAAAAGCTTTTAAGTGCGCCTTATAGTGCGGAAAATACGGTAGTTATTTTTTGCTCACATTACAGAGATGCAGTGAACTTGCATGCTGAAGCATTAGTGATGTGTTTGCATAAGGCAACACATGATGAATAGCATACTGTTTGTTTGTATGTGTTTTTGTCTGTGTACACCTGAGCTGTCAGCCAATGGTGTAACAAATCAGCATGAGGCAGGGTTAAGATGACAGTCAGATTGGATTAGAGGGGTGAGACCTGCACTAGACCTCAATCTTTTTTACCACAGCCACAACAGACGTTCACTGCTTTCTACTGCACAGCCCCACATCACTGTGCTGTATTTTAAGATACACCAGCAGTCCATCCACACCCTGGCATAGGTTTTTCCAGTTCCACCCTCACTGCTATTTGATATGTGAGGTTAGGCTCAGAGCTATGGCTCTGCAGCTGGTGGAGATTGAGTGTCTTCTCCATGGACATTTCAGTAGGGATGTCCAAATTTTGAATTTTGTTGCACTCAAACATGTGTCAGACCCTTGTTAATTCTGTTTATCCTACAGCTGCATTGAACAGACTTTAAGAACACAAAGTAACGCCAATCCAATTATAAAAGCTATGCTTGCCAATTAAATAACATTAACAAAGTACAGCCTGGTTGACAGCTTTTTGTTTTGGTAAGAGGAAGGCACTTCCAATTTATATGCCAAAGTCATTTTACTAGTGCAGGAGTATTTCACAGGCTGTGAAAACAGTTGGATAAAGTTTTGTGTGGCTCTGAAGGAGCTCAAGTAAGTCTGAGAAAGTGTCATCGCCAGGGTCACCCACTTTGGGTTTGAAGATTATGAACTCAGAACAGAAGGACTTGGATACACAATGGGGCATTTAAATACTCTGTTTACCAGAGGCAATTAAAAAAATGCTATCAAGTTTTATGGGAATAAGTTTTATGGGAGTTTTATGGGCAATTCTGGGAAGTGTAGAATTGAGCGTTTTTGGGACAAGGGACATTTTCTTTGAACTGTGTCTCACAGTACTCCCCACTTCATGATATAGCATTATACAAAATGTTAAACTGCTGGATATTATTTTGATGGCTCTCACAGTAGCAAGTAAAAAAAAGAGTTATAAAAATGTAATGAAAGCAAAGCAAACCCAACCCCTGAGGTTTTTTACAGAATAAATGATAGTTCCACTGAAGTTGCGCCCTCTCAAATTGGCTGTATTGACAGCAGATGTTAATACTGCCTCGAGAAATAAGTGGCTATAGCCTTTGTGCTGTTATGTTATAATTTAAAAATAAATCACCTGTGCCCCCAAACAAACTAAAGAGAGACCTGAGCCAGCAGTAGCTTTTTTGTCATTTCTACTGGAAAAACAAAACAAGCTCAGTTATTCAAATCCATTTTAGATTTTTATCTTCTCTACTTTGACTGTATCGTGTTTGTTCAGATCATATTCCCAGTGTTGCTGTCAGTGGTGCTGTATTATCAGTGTAAGTGCTGTAACCACACATGTAACCTCAGGCAGCAGATGTCACTTGTAGTAAAAACTGGAAGAGGCTTATGTGGCAGGCTGTAATGCCTCTGCCAACCTAATGCCCAATATCCTACCCTTCCTGCCAGCCTGTGTGTGTATGTGGGTACGTGTGTGTGCATGTGTGTGTGTGTTTGGTGAAGGCTGTCTGATGATCCAGTCCAGAATATACGCTCTCTGTTTCCTCTCACACTCACTGTAGGCTCCCTTTGTGTGGGAAAGGCTGCCAACTGTTGAAATGCTTCCTTTTTATTTGAATATCTCCATGTGTGTATGTGTTTGTGTGAAGCTTAACCTTTCTGAACCATAAGGAGGCCAGTGTGATTGGACATGGGACACTATTATGATTTTGATTAAAGAAAGCTGAGTGTCTGGGCTGATAAATGTGGCTGAAGAGGAAAAACAGGTTTCTGCTCTGTTTGTCCATCTGTCCCCTCCTGCACAGCAGCTGTCTGTCCTTTCCCCCTTGTTCTCTGTGCGTCGTCTCTGCTCAGGTCGAGGGTCACACTCTACAATCTGCACAAAGTGTCCATACTCTCCCAGGAAACACACTTAGTGCTACCTAGTACAAATAACACCCTCTATGTGGTTGTGTGCAGGAGCCTGCTAGAGGGAGGCTGTAGCAGTTTTGTGCTCTAGTGGCTTTGTGAGTGTTCAAGGTTGTGGCCTTGTGTGGCTTTAAGTGGAGCTGCTGTGCCAGTGTTCATTTTATCTTGGACCTCTTTAAAAAGATATTTCTTTCTTCCTTTCCTATTTGTCAAATTCTTCCATAAACAGACCACAACAACAATGGATGTATCTTCTAATTATGTTGTGTGTAACCAAAGCCTTTTATTTTTCTTTACAGTTACAATTAATACAAGCTTTGTTTAAATGAAAATAAGCCTGCAACTTTTTAGATGACCAATTGATTGTAAGTTTATTCAACATGCTGAAATTATCTTGTCAAGTTTCTTATATTTGAAAATGTGTTGCTCTTTCCTGTCTGTTACAGTGGATTTATTACCTTTAGGTTTTGAAGTGTGGTAATACCTTTATCCCTTCAATTCTGTGTTTTTCAATTCATCTTGAGGAACTTTTTATAAAAACTACAATCCACTCTAGGAGTGGGAACAAAATTTTTTTCAGGTAGGATAATGACCAACAGTCTTGTTACGGTTCTTTTTCTCATTGGTTTTTGAGACTGTCTTACAAACTACTGAACAGAGCAACAAAACCGTTCCCTATTTTAAAGTATTAGGGAAAATAAATATTGTGTTACATGGCAACAAAAAAAACAAACAAAGGATTAATCAATCACTTGTATTCGACTACAACCAGAAACTTTTGCACACAAACTCTCAAAATGTTTTTTAAATATACACAGAAACACTTAAGTGTGCTCTACTTATTATTAAGAAAATCTAACATCTAACAGACAGTTTACTCACTTTCAGTCTCATGAGATAACAGTATGTAACATCTGGATTAAAATGAAATTTTTTGGGAAATGTATCTTTGACAAGGCAAAATGTCATATCAACAGTTATCCCCTGCTAGCACTTGTCCTATTGTGTAGAGTCCTTTCCTCAAATGCCTTAATAAAGTTGTGTGTTTTGGTCTTGTGCCTCTGGCTGTGCAGTTGTAGCTAATGTACTCATGAGGGACTCTCTTACTGTGATTTTCTACATACAGTTACAGTGCATTCTTTTGATGATGAGTGAACTTCTTTGTTAACTAACCATTGTTTGTGGCATGTCTGTTTGGGAAAATCAAAATCAGTTCCATATTACTGATGAAGAATCCTTTATAGCTACCATCTCCACCATAATTTCATCCATGCAGCCCTGCTGCTTAATAAGAAGGGGAAGGGAAAGAAATCCTGCAAGGAAATACTGTTACCAATTTGAGAGCTAGAATAAGTAGCTACGCTGTGATAAATTGTGAGTGAGCAAGGTTGGTTGACAGCATTCTTGTAATACTTATGCAATGACACTGTTTGGGATTAATAAGACCACTTGTTTTGATTAGAAATACACTGGAGCTGCCACAAGTTTATTTGAGATACATGTATGAGCCATAAAGGTGCAACTGATAGCATGTTCACTGTAGCAAATTACTTTCCATTGCTTTGTAGAGGCAGATCATGAATAAATTTTAATTGTTTCCAGTCTATTGTCATCGTATCACACACTCTATGCACAGCTGTTGACATGATTTTCTGGTTTAAAAACCATAATAATTTTGAATAGGCCTGAGTGCTACAGACGGACAAAAGGTGCAGAGCATTGAAGGACAGAACAACACACTGTTGGCCTTTTTTTGTGGCATTTGTTTGTTATGAGCAAGATTATAATAACAGACTTATCCTAATATAAAAATCTGTGCAGATGTCTGTGAATGCCTTTAATTTTCCACAAAGTCAGCCAGGAATCTCTGTTTGTCTGAGTATGTTTGAGACCTAGAGCAGTGTCTGTCCTACATCGTACTGTTTGAGCCGAGTCTGCTCTTATCACCTCAAGATGAAGAGAAATTCTTCATTTCGGCTGTACAGCTTATCACTCTCTCCCTCTTTCTCCCTCTCTCTGTCCCTCTCCCTTCTTCTGTATCTCTGTCTCTCACTCTGACTCTCTTTCTGTCTCCCTTTTTCTTTTCTTTCTTTCTCACTTTCTCTCACTCTTACTACTCTATCTTTCTCTCTCTTCCCCATTAGCTTTTTTGTCTTTTTTTCTCTTCGCTTTGCTCTTTCTGTTTGTCTCCATTGCCCTTAATTCATTGTTGTCTTACTATTTTCTGTTAATTAGCATCAAATTGTGAAGGGCATTTGAAGCAAACAGTTGAACAAACGAGCTTTGTGAGTGTTAAAATGCATAGCATTCTCTTGGATTCTGATGCCATAAATCACATAGTCAAAAAAGTCTGTCTGATAGAAAAAACAGATTGTGGCTGTCTTATTAAACAGCTGCCTGAATTAAGTTCAGCTTTACAACTGCTGCACCCTATTGTGAAGAACATGTACAGCTTACCTTTCCAGTCTCTTCACATTGAGAAAAATGTGTCATGTTTTGTAATGATGCAGCTTTTTACTTGGTAAAAATTTACTCCAATGATAAAAGCTGTATTTCACATTTTTTGCTTGTTATCTTTTCTCAGTAAAATATGTGTGTGTGTGTGTGTGTGTGTGTGTGTGTGTGTGTGTGTGCAATAATCAGCAGCAGGAGGTTTTTTGACAAGTGAACGCTGTTTTCGGCTTGTAAAGATCCATCAGCCTTTGTGTCTCTCACTCCTCTCCCACTGTCAGTCTCTCTGCCCCTTCATTCATTTCCACATTGTTGCTCTATCATGTTTTCCTCATCTCACGCTCCACCTCTGAAACGCTTTTCTCGCTTTTCTTCATCTTTCTCACGCCCACACTAACAGATGGGTCATAGCTATTGTTTCGCACTGCAAACATGGCCAATTTATTAGGGCCCTGAAAGCAGTTTTGACAAGTGTATTTATTTCCTTGAGAGTGTTTGCGCTTATTGGAACCTTTAAAAATTTTAAAAATTCCTCTGCTTGGTGTTGGTGTTATTATTATGTACCAAAAACTTTAAGCCATAATTCGGCTTTGATCATAATTAGAAACAAAACAAAAAAATCTTTAATGCTTAGTAATGTCAGCGACAATTAGCTAACAACACCTGATATCTTTAGCTTTAATAGTCAGCTATGAACTGTGAACTGTTTGCCCTTATAATATAACAGGAATTAAAGTTCTCAACTAAGTGCCAGACAATCAGAAACATGCACAGTCGCTCGGGGGGGTAGGTAGGCAGTAAAGGGAAACAGGTTGGATAGGTTTTATATTATAGGAGGAATGGGGAGGCTACAAGCTTGACTTCCATAAATATTTTCAGTAATTGAGAAAATGCAAAGCAAAGGGAAAGCCAGGTGAAAAGAGGGGAGCTGGCTGCTTCATCAGGGCTCTTTGTTTCTTTTGCTGATGCTTTGGCTGAGCTCCTGTTGTCTTTGTGAAATTCCTTGCTGAGTAAAGACCTCTGTGCAAACACCAACATTACACACAAAGACTGAGACCACACTTTCACTCTTATCTGCTTTTTGCAAAGTGTTCGAAACACAAGCAGCAAAAATATAAACAAACACTGTTAATGAAGCCTCATAATTCTTTTCAGGATGTGCAGATAGGTGTGTGTTTTGAGTGTGAATGGCTTCATGAAAGCCTTTGCTCTGGTTGCGGGTGTGTCTGAATGCAAAGACTAGGCCAGGGCATTGCTGTCATCACGGTTTGTGATGAGGCTCACCAAAGATAACCAGTTTGTTTGTATTCCCAGTATTCTCCCCAGTATATCCACTGTTATCTAACACTGAGGATTCAGCCTGTAAAAGGGCTTTTATTGCCTCAACCAAGGACTTATGTAACATGCCTTTCACTCTAATCCCATACTATAAAAAAACCCAATTTATGTAAATTTTCCATGTCTTTTCTGTTTAATATGAAAACATGGCATTCTTTGCAAACTGTATATGTTTAAATTTAGAAACAAACAAATAGCTGCTCATAGCATTTTTTTCTTTTGCTTTTCAAAAGTTCAGGCAGTGATGTTGCCTTCAGGCCAGAGATGCCAGATTGTGAATAGCAGAAAGCAAACATTTCTTCAATATCAAACTTCAAAAATTATTACTGAACCATCAGCAGTTTGAACCATGTTAGTTTCTGAAGTAGCAGGATTTCTCCAACACCTCTCAGCCAGCTGATCACATTTTGTTGCTGGCCTGAAGTTTCTGTCAAAAAAAAGTGGTTGAGTTTTCTTTATTTGATTGTATTATTTATGTGCGTCAAAACTGCTCTGTTTCCTATTACTTGCTTATTTACAATAGAAAATGTGGCAGTGATTAATTTGAGTGACTTCTGGAGAAACAAAACCTCTTCTTCTGAGTACTTCGACCTGTGGTTAGCTGGTGTATTGAGTTGCCTAACCGGACCTTTTTGACAGATTCACTGGAATCTGCTGTAAAGAAGGAGAATAAAGGGTAAGAGTCAAAGAAGAGCATTTGTTGTCTCATGAATCTTCCTGTGAGGTGATGGCTTAAGCGGTTTATCAGATATTTCCATTGTGGTGGAATTTCAATAATTCTTGTATCTTACATATTCATAGAGGAATGTGGAACAAGATGTGCCCACACACACATGCGCACACTCCTATATTCTGCCAGATAAATCTTGTGAACAGTAAAGGTGATTTATATTTGTGTGCTAGCTCATTGTCTTCTCTTCCAGACCCAAACTAGTCACACCACCATAAACCACAGAAGGTACAGGGGCTCAGACAGATCAGCATACTGTTCACCTGTGTACCTAAAGGTCATTGTCATCTGAATTATGTGTGAGTTTGTCCTTCCAATTTTGGAATTCTGAGGCTTATCCACTAACTGTAATGCCTGTTAGATGACAAGTTCAGGTGCAAAATACTTTCTTAATTTAAAAATAATTAATGATTTTCTCCACTGTGTGACTTCACTTGCCGGCCTTTGCATTTTTTACCTTGTTGAAAAAACTTAGTGAAACATATTTGATGTCACTGCAGAATCCAACACTACATCAAAGTGTTTGTGTAGCACATATGCTGAAAGTTGCCCAGCATGAAAGTTAAAAAACAGTCAGCTAATATAAAAGGATTACAAGATAATTAATGAAAGCTTGTACTGCTGACTGTTTGCAGCCTTTAAAAATGCTGTCAGCTAAATGCCTTACATGCAAATTGTGGAACAGCTACCCTTCCTCTCTGCAGGCTTGATTCCTTTTTGCCTCTTTACTGTCGATCAGCTAATGAACAGCCTTTGTACTCTTTCTCTCATTCTTTTTTTCTAATGTTCTCTGTCTTTCTCTCTCACCACACTACAGCAGCAGGCTGGATCCAAAGCTCTGTGATCTGACTGGCAGAGTCCCTGGGTCTTCTTAATATCATGGTTAGAAAGGTCTGCTGAGGCCCCGAAAGGGATTTTGGAAAGAGACTTAGACTTAATGCATAACAGTGCAACTCCCCAGCAGAGCACATTCTTAATTCAATATTTCTGAGTCGTTTTCCCCATCCATTAAATTTCCAGTCTACAAGTATTAATGAGTTTTTATATTGTACCCGTGAGCTGAAGCAGAGTGCACTTGTTTGCACCATTATTAGCCAAGCTGATCATCAGCTTAATCAGTTCACCACATAATTCAGACTGAAAAGAATAATATTCTGTGATTTGCCATTAAAATTTGAGAGATATTGACCGTTTTGAGAGAATAGTCCAAATGTTTTTGCTGATCTCCCAACTTCTGTAACATCACCATCAGGTCAAATCAACAGATACCCGGGGAAGTATCTCAGCATCTACAGTCAGGTCCATAAGTATTTGGGCAGTGACATAATTTTTATAAATTTACTTCTTCACACCACCACAGCAGATTTGAAAGGATGTAGTCAAGATGTGGTTGAAGTCTAGACTTGCAGCTTTCATTCTAGGTGTTTAACAAAAATATGGCAACAACCATCTATTTTTAAATAAATTTAGAGTTAATGTTGGATTTTGTATATCCATCAAACATTTTTTGCATTCAGTGCTGTCATGACATTATTATTTACAACATAATGTGAAATGATTAAATGTAATGAATTATGAATGAAATAATGTAGAATGGAAACAGTCATAAACTTTTCTTAATTTAAAGACATTTTTGTCATTTATATCTACTATTGTTCTAATTAATCGCCAAGCAAAACCTCAGAGCCTCTCTTTCCAATTGCAGATGTGATCCTCTGTGTTCACACACCGCTGCACTCCACCAAACACGCAACAGTATGGTTTGCTGGAGAAGCTGATTCTTTATTTGTTGAGTTGTCATCATCAAATGTCACTGTGTTTGACTGAGATTTAGATTTCAAGCTTGTATTTATTGATCACTTTGCTCTGCTGCACCTACACACAAGACAACAGCCGGTGAGTTTTTTGATGTGTGATTGTTTTTAACTTGTCTTGACTCAGTCTTGCCAAGCAGTTGTTCTCATACACAAGTTGTCTGACTGTCCTTTAGCGAGTAGATGAGACAGGATGGCAAAGTAACTCCCATTAAATGTTGGCATGGCAACCTGTTCTGCCTCTCTTATTATTCCTGGAAATTATTAGCAAAGAATGTATCTTGGTCTGGTTTGACCAGATTTCTGGAGGAGCCTATTGTTTGTCCTTGATTGTTAGAAACAGGCTTGAGATTGTTGCTGTGGTAAGGTCATTTGATCATTAAGTTGTTGCAAAACCACTGAATGACACTTTAAATGAGCAAATCCACTTTTTGTAAGGGTCTGTTGTAGAGCTTATGTATGTAAGTCTTGCATGTCTGCAGATGCCATCAGCCTGCACAGCCTTGTCAAAGCAGGGAGACTGGCAGCAGTCTGTACAACAAAACAGAGACAGCATACACACACACACACGCAAACCCAGGAAATGCTTGATGAAAGTCCTAAATAAAACACCAACACACTCACAAACAGACCCCTGTGTGAGTAGAATTCCACAGGCTCAGCACAAACTGCAGAGGAAGCAGAGGGCAAGCACGAAAAGCCCCAACAAAACCTTTTTACGAACTGCCTTCCCTTTTTAATACAACCAAGAAGCAAATCAGTGGAAAACTTGCTGCTTATTTTGTTGAACACTGGTGGCAAGATTTTTGAAAGCTGTGTGTGTGTCTTTTTCCCACTGAAAAAAATTAAGTCCCTCTCCAGACACACTTTACAGTATGTTAAAATACTTTGAAATGATTTTTATTTTGCATAACATTGTTTTTCTTCATAAAAAGTGACGCAAAGCTCTGAAAAGTGTCTGCAAGCACTTCTACTCTCACTCTCTCATTGAAAGTCTGAATAAATGGATCAGACTTGTTGTGCTCTGCCTGCCAACACAGCTTATGTTAGACTGAGCTGAGAGTATCAAAATGGTAAACAAGAGGAAGCACTGGAAAGATTCAGGACTAGGCTCCATATATAATTTTGAAACTCAAACTAATGCTCAAACATGTATGGAACTCATATTAGGAGTCTGCTGTGCACCAAAATCAGCGACAGTCTTAGTGTCAAAGCTAATTAAAAGCCTGCTTCAGAGGTATCAGGTTTCTTTGCCTACAAACTGCTTTCAAGGTTGTTAACAACTAGATTTTACTTTCCCTGACTGAGTTTTTCTTTAAGTTTGAGAGAAACACACAGACATCTCCCTCATCAGTTGAAACAAACTTTACATAGATACAAGTCCACAGAGTCAAGGTTTGACATTGTTAGGGACATATATGTACATAACTTAAACTTGTTTTTAATTGGATGGAGACCTTAAAAGACTTAAAATTATGTATATTTTATAAGACACGGTACTTGGTTATCACTGTCTGAATGTAGATTTTGAGCCCTGAAGGTAGAGGGGTCATTGCTGTAGTGTATGCAGACAGAATTATAAATAATGTAACAGTGAAAGGATATTACAGTCACTGCAGTAACCTGTCAGTCTTATCATCACACAGGCGGCTGATAACTGAATTTTGCTCTAACCTATCTGACATGACTAAGCCATTTAAATTCCCCTCATGCCATCAGCAGGGCAGCATTTCCATGACTGGCTAGACACATACTAACATTCATATTTGGTATTCATATTATTTATAAAAATGCATCTTGTGTGACAGAGGTTTCTGGAGATAATTAATATTCAGCACTTGTTAGAAGTGCTAATGCTGTATATTACTTTAAGTAGGAAAAATCCTCTGTTATTTTAAAATTTACTTGCAGGAGCTGCTTGTCATATCTGTTGTCTGATAGAAAAACAAGGAGGGAGGCTTAAGGGAGGGGTTCAACTGAAGAATTAAAGAAGTTTTAACTTTTCTTTTTTACAAATGAAATGCTATAAATTTAGATTCAACAAAATAGCCATGAGGTTTGATAAATGAGATAATGTGTCCAATTGTCATCAGCATAATCTGATACTGTGTGTGCATTGAAATCCACGATGTATGCCTCAGACTAATTATGCAAAGTGTGCTGCAAGTGGGAGTGCATCCAACCTGTTAGTCAAAAGGTGGAAACACCTGGCACTGACTGCTAAACACTCTGCTATGTTCAACAGTATTGAATACATGATTCAAAGTGTTGTTTATAAGTCTGCCGAAACAGAGTTTTTTAATTGTATACTGTTATCCCTGAGCTTACAGACACAGAGATGGTCTGGAAATGGAAGCCCAGTAAGAACAATGTCAGAGTTAAGCATTTAATATTGGACCAGAAGGTTGTGATCAGACAGTATGCAAATAAAATCAAGGGGCTAAAACAGAAGGGAGATCCCTAGCAATATCTGGTTCTCATAGGCAGTGATTTCTTACACTGTTGTTCAAAACTTGTGATCATTTCAGGAGGATTAGGCAAAAAAAAACATACCTAGTGTCAGTTCTGTGTTGGCTAAAATATGCTTGCTTCAACAACAGCTAGTTGCTAGCTTGGTTGTCTCTTGAGCATAGTCTTTGAAGCCCATACCTCTTGTTACTGTAATGTTACTTGGCATAAGCAAGGCCCTGTCTAATATTTGAGAGTGAGATCTACCACACAGATACTGCTAGGAACTGTCTGTGATTAAAAACATACTAAAGTTATTGAAAGAGCTCATGTTTTTAACTGCAGATCATTTAAGTCTTAAGAAACAGAGTTAGGGCTTTTATACATTTCTGACATATAACTAAGTGTTTGATTAATCTCTGTAAGTTCCAAAACTGTTAACTATAATTGGATCTATTTAAAGTAACTGGAGCTAAGAATATGCATAGACTAGAGGGAAATGGATTATACTACAGGACTGGTCTGAGAAGTGTTTATGCACATTTGATACTTGTTTTTTTCCTACAAAAACCACGTTGCCATTGGAACCCACTGTCAAAGATGTAAACTCAAGCTGACCAGAGCCAGTTCATCCGTGGTGAAGGACACTATGTGCAATCTGTTTACAGCTACCTTTAAATCTATGCTGGATGTTTTACAATTTGGAGTATTTCACTCAAACAAGCGGGATAAACAAACCATCAGAACTTCAGAATAGAGACAACAATCACAAGCTAAAAGCCAGCTGTCCGCGTTGTAAAATTTTTCAGAGGAGGTGTTGTGGGTCAGGTGAAATATACAACAAAAAACAGAGCTGCATTTCCATCTAAACAATAATTTACATTACTTTTCTTATGAGGGTTATTAAGTCATAAGTTTACTGAAATGTAGTTCTAAAACTGAAACTGTCCAGCCTCTTCCGCCACATCCTGCTTCATTTTATCCATCGGGTTCCCATTTCTTCCTTTTAACTTTGTCATTGTTCCTTGTTGCTCATCTCACAGGTCTAGTCAAGCTCCTTTAGAGCACTGTATCAGGATCTCCAGGGCTCTGGGATTGGATCATGTTAACCTCTCAAAAATATTTTAGAATCACACTCATTCCAAGTGAAATCCTTTCACATCATGGAAAAATTGATAAGTGCTCTTAGTGTGGGAAGAAAATTCTTCCATGTCTCTTTCCTTCTCTTTTTTACCCACTCATGTTCTCATGTGTCCACATGTAACCACACTGGAGTTTGATGGCTTCAAGTCTTGAAGTTTGTACAGCAACAGAGCCATAGCTACCAAACACAACAAATGTTTGCTGTTCTAAGTTCACTAAGAAATCTTTTAGTGTTCTGCAGATCACTAAGTCAGCACCATGATTTTGCTGGATCTGTTTGTATGTTTACATGTACACACTTACCTTCATATGCAAACACATCCACACACACCCACCCCTGACTGTAAGTGTTGTGCTCACTTTCTGCAGGTTAAACCAGTCAGGCTGTGACAGTAATATGTATATATGCACTGCAAGGCTCTGGCTTGGAAAATAGTATTTAAGTGGGAAAAAAAAGTGCGGAAGGAAGTTGTTTTGGCTTAACTAAGTATTGAGTCACGTGTACACACACACACACACTCACTATTTTAAATAGAAAAACGCAGAATAATCTGTGTAAAGCAAATATGCAACTCTCACACATTCACACATTGCTTCATGTTTCCCTAATCCTGTCAGTCCATTGGCCCATTCCTCTCCAATGGAATGAAAAGTACATCACCATAGAGACCGCATCAATGGCCTATTAGCATGAGAGGTGAACTGAGGAAACGAGAGGAGAGAAAGTGAATCAGGGAGTGCAAGAGAGAGTAAGGGGTGGGGGGACAAGAAGAGAGAGTGAAACAGAGTGCAGAGTTTGGGACAGACCAAGTGGGAAAAGAGGAGATACTGAGGCAAGAAGGGAGTGAAAGAATGGGTTGGAGGGAAGGGATAAATGAATGGAGAGTGTGTTTGAGAGTAGGACAAGGGTGGGGTGGTGGGGTGGGTGGGAAAGTTTAAAGGAAGTAAGACATTGGCCCTTTCTCTGTTTAGCAGAGGTTTATTGCCATGAATAATTCTGGTTTTCTTGGCACTGCCTGTCTGGCTTTCTTTCTTTCATTCTTTTTTCTTTCTCTCTGTCTTTTCAATTTCTTTTTTCTTTCCATCTTTATCTTATCTTTCTTCTTAATAGTCAATTTGTTAGTCTTTTTTCATTGTTTTTCTTTCTGCTTTTCTTTCATTTGTTCTTTGTTTTTCTGTCCATATCTGTTAATTGTTGCAGTTCCCCTGTAGAACTATGCAGAGCCTTAAGAATCCCATTATAATTATCATAAGGTTCTATTATATCTTTTCCAGATTCCACATTTTCCGTCACCTTAGTGACAGAATCATGTAATGGATGAATTAAATTTTAACAGTTCAATTTGATATGAAATTTGATATGGCACAACATTGCACAATTTTTATCAAACAGTTCTTCTGCAAGACAGCCTCCATACGCTGCCAAAACGCATGGGGTAATAAAATCTGACAGAGGCTACTTGCATCTTCAAGAAAAAATTCTCCTTGTTGACAGTGCTTGACCAGAAGCAAACATAGCATATCCAACTCAGTGAATACACCAAGAAAGGCTTTAGTGAACTTGTGTATTGCATCTGTTGATGTGGTTGCACTTGTGAGAGTTTGTTGAAGTGATGAGCTCCTGTTAGTATGCTAGCCTCAGTTTCTCTCTCATACGGCATCTTAAACTGAACTATTGGTGTGTGACACCAAAACAAAGCATAGTGAGTGGTGTGTGGTGTCTTCTGCATTGCAGAAATAACAAAGCCCTCTGGAAACTGCTTCTACCCCCCTGTGCTGAAATCGGAGAGTTTGATGCATGAAGACATCTATTAATAGCATACATTGACAAGTAAAACATGTTTAAAAAGTTATACATCTCTGTATAAATTATAGTTTTTCATCAATACGCTATTAGTTTGTCTTTCTTTATATGTATTTGCAATATTATGTTATTAACCTTAATAATAGTTCACCATAGTCTTGATTGTAAAATAAAACGGATAGTTGTTGTACACAATAGTGAGTGTATGTATTGACCTCTTATCACCGGGGTTATATTTTGCTTAAGTTAGTACTGATGGATAAAACAAGGATTTTCTGGAAAAGCTTCTATTTCAAAATTTTAAGGCAGCACTGACAGTCTTCAAAGCTGAAGTACATCAGATGAAGGTCTTCAAAATTATGACTTAATCAATACTACCTCTTTGTAAGAAGTAAAAGTAATGCAATTATTTTTGCCTGTTGCCAAGCTCGCTGGCTTTGGTTCTGTTGTCCATTCCACTCTTTACTGTGCCAGCATTCTCTACCAGTTTCCTCTCAGCTTCATGGCAGTCCAAAGCTCCTGTGCTATGGTGAAAAACAAACAGCCCCTGCTGCTCTGCATAGTTTGCTAGCTGCATGAATAACAGAACTTACCTGTAGGAGTTAACATATGAAGAAAAATATCCCCCCCTTGACTTTAACTGTGCCTAAATCAACACAGAAGAATACTTGTTTGAACAATGGAATGAAACATGAGCTGAAGCGACTAGACGGTGATCTCTAGGCTTTAGCTTTTGTCTTTATTTGTTGTATTACATTATCAACTTGTTTTTGCTGCTGAGTCAGATTGACATTCTGTTTATCATTAAAGGCAGATAACAGGCTCACCTGTCAGCTTCTCTCTGAAATTGCTTTTCCAAAATCCTTTATAATAAATCACCAGGAAGTGTAGATATGGACAGTGTGGACTCAGTGATAGCTTTGACAGCTTGATGTAACTTGACAGAGTAGAAACAGCTAGCCCCAAAGGTGCGAGAGCTAGTGAAGGGTGAATGGTAATAGTAAATTTTGTCATTGAAGCCCATGATGAATGATATACTGTATCTATTTGAGTCTTTGGTGAAAGAAGGATGAGGAATCTGCAGACAGCTCAGGCTATTTAAGAGCTGACATACTATAACAGTGGGTCACACCAGTAAACATGACTGACTTCTGGTTTGTCCTGAATGACAGACACTGTATACATTTGACCTTTGACATTTTGACCTCCATGGTGCTTTTTACATGAACCCCCTGACCTACTTATCCTATTAGGGTCAATGCCATGTAAGAGTGAATGATAGACTTGTGTCACTGTTACAGTGTAATAAATCAATGTGTTTGCCTTTCTCAGGTAACTTCAACACATACCATTACAACTGAGATATGAATGGCGAAAAGTCAGTGATAAACAGCTCTTTTTGTCCCTCAAGGACTTCCTCTGCCTCTGCGCTCATGCTATACTGACACTCAGTTAATGACCATGAGTAGATTTCCTATGGCTGAGAAACACCTTGAAGTGTGTTCCTTGAATGGGTCCATTGAGTAGTTCTCGCCGTAGTCCTCAGACTGTTTTCATCTCCCTAATGGAGGCCTAAAAACCCACTATTTCTACTCCTGTGGTTCCATTGATCTAGTGGGCCTCAAATCAATCCCAGTAGAGTATAGTCAGGCTATAAAAAACAACAGTGCTGTATGCAGCTCTATCTTATTGTTAAAAGTACACTGCAGCCATGTTATATGTATTTTGAAGGGTTCTGCATTTTAATTGGGCATCAAATCAACTGTTAATGTATTTTGATGATAGTTTATTATCAACTGTAATGATTTTCACCCTGAACAGTACACATCTGTTAAATGTAAGAGACTTAACCAGCTGTCAGCTGTACAGCAGGTTTCATTTATGTATTTCAGAATTCAATTAATTGAAGACCTTAGTATCCATCTAACAAACTAGGCTGTAAAAACACTTTGTTAAATGCCATCCAAAGGCAAAACTTATATCTGTCCAAAATGGTCACACTGGAAGGCAGACGAAGAACCCAACTGTCATTGCATTGTTGCCTGGTAACCTCTTCAAGAGCCTGAAGTCTTTTGAATGCCTTTGTTTTCAGTCATAACTTACTGTAGTAACAAGTGCACAGGTGCATTCTTTTTAGGCTTACTTAAAGGTATCATAATGTTGCTCTCAGTTGTTGAGATTATAGTTCAAATTCAACTTTCTTCCCACTAATTTCACTAAGTGTTCAGGTTTGTAGGATTGGTTGTTTTGAAGTTATAAAAGCCTGTCTAATACAATCTAAAAGCTAGGCTCAGGCATTGCAGGCCAATTCTGTATTTAACACTTGGCTTGTATATTGCTGAAGCCTTCAACTCTCCATTTAGAGACTGTTGTAGTGTTAATTAGGCTGCGTTACTTGAAGTTTAGTCGGGAATCAAATCAACAATACAGTGGTTTGGAATAGGAGATTAAAAAAACAGTGCGCAATGCCTGTGTTTCCTTGTTGAAAAAATGTACAAATCATCAGTTTTTGAAAGTTAAAGCAGGATTTCTACATTGTTCCAGATATTCAGGGGAAAAATACTTGAAGTGTAAAAAGATGCAAAGTAGCAAAGGCCTAGATATCCTGACTTTAGGCCCAAGTATGGGTCCAAAAATGATGGGGCATATATACCCTAATGCAGTAATTAATAAAATAAAGTGTATTTTTATTAGACCCTCCCTGGTGGGTAAATGCTCAATAAACTTATCCACTTTTCTGTTTAAAATTAGTGGAGTTTCTCTCTTAATAAAGGTAAGCACTTCAGTGTTTAGCTGCTACACCACACACTAGGTTTGATTCAATCTTGGAAGGATTATGTCAATTAATTTCATGATTGCCCCCTTTTGGTAACAGTTGGTCACATCTGTATCAAATTGAGTAAGCCTTGAATTGTTTAGGGCTCCAACAGTCCCCCCACAGGCTTATGATGGGATGCAGGTCAGAATATCTATTTTTGAACAGTGCAGAGAGGCATTCTTCAGAGGGGGGTTACCCTCCCCCGTGACCCCAAGTGTGGACCCATTTCACCACCTCAAACCCCCAGCTGCTCCACTTTTAGCCCTGACTCCAGTGAGGTGAGTGAGTGTGGGTGGCTAAATGGGGAGGGGGTGCTACCAGCAGGCCTTGCGGGTGGTTGGGTGGGTACCTCACCACTGTCACTGTCCGTCTAAATGCTTGTTCACTTTCTCCCTCTGGAGTCAGCCAGTCAGTCATTTAGCCAGTTGAGCAGCTGCTGAGTCAGTCAGTCTGTGGAGTAAGAAGACAGTTAGACCAGGAGAGAATAAAACCAAAAGCGGCAAACAGATTTCTCTGCGGTGGAGGTGCTGGATTCACCCATTACCAACACCGAGATGACTCGTGACTCGTAAGTTATAGTGAATGGTTAAGAAGTGGTCGATCTGCTGTAGGGTTTAGAGTTTAAAGATTGCAGTAGGTCACACAATCAAATAAAAGAAGGTAATAATGCATGTGTATGATAGATTTTTTTTCTCTCTTTTGGTACCAGACATATTATCACCTTTAAAGCAGGTTTAGTATTTACAATCAGGCTCTAAAGGATTTCAGAAGCCAGTTTCTGATTGAGGATTAGCCCTGTCTCTGTACATGCCTGCTTACTTTTTTACCTGTCCGTTCATACTATTATTCATCTCCTTGGCCTGTAACTCATAGTAACTAGCATTAGCTTTTAGCACTTCAACCTATTCATTCATTATTTGAGGCCACTCTCACCAGATGAGAGGCTCATATATTTATAGAACTGCAGTGGCTGTTAAACTCCACAGACTCAAATCAGAGTGAGTTTCCAGCTCAGTTACAGGATAGGATTTGTCTCTCCCTGAGGTGACGGAGCACTTTTCTCCTTAACTGTCTCTGGAGCTGCTGTTGCAGTGAGAAGAGCTCCTTGTAGACTTGGGAACCTAACCCTAACCCTGTTCTTAAAGTATTCGTTTGAAATGTTTTACATTTCTGCAATTGTAACTTTCCTTCAAATCTGAGTGATCACTGAGGTGGAGACACTGCTGTTTTGTGTGACTTAAATCCATTTCATCATTCATGCATTCTTTTTGCTTTTGTTTCATATGTAAATGAGTGAAAGTGAACTGAAAATAATCTCACAGCATGTCTCCATTCATCATTATTTGCAGCCATGCAGAAAAAAACACTTGAAAAATGGGTCATCCTTCCACCTGACTGTCTACATTAAAGCATTTTTACACTTAGTGTGTTTTTTAGCCTTATGGATAATTGATCAGATTTGTGTCCTCCATCTGTAGTTTAAATGTGAGGCCAAAAGTGTATTTATACACATCAGTGCAGTAAGTTTAGGTGATGTAGCCGAATAAGTGATATATGTTATATTCACTCATATTTCAGTGTGACATCATCTCCTTCACAAAGCCTTAGTGTTGACTTAGCATCTGTCTGCATGACACCTGTCGTCGATCTTGTCACCGTTAGAGCTGGTTCACCCAGCAACAATGACATCATTGTTCAGACTGAACAACAAAAGCGCTGCAGGTCAAATGACAGCAACACATAGTTATGCTGTCCCACAGAGAGAGCTGTAGCGTCCGGCTGTCTGTTTGTGTGTGTGCTGTGGCCATGAATAATGATTGCCAGACACTTCTGTGTAAATTTACATTTTTTGATTAGGTTTATATAATATAATATATGTTAATTTGTTAACACATGCATAAACAGTGTAGTGTTTGGTGCTAGTCTATTCTAAAAATAAAATTAATTCCATAATAGTAAGAAGCTGCTTGCTATTGATATTGTAGGTCTTGTGACCCATTACATTGATAAGCTTATATGAATTGATTTTATATGAAAAGAAGTGTAACAGGGAGATTCAATTAACTGAAAACACAGTGAGACAGTTAGATTGGTACACTAGTGAAGGACCAATGATTCAGAGAATAGCTTATTTAGTTTTAGCTCTGTGTCAAGTAATTTATAGCTTTTACATTAACTAGTTACAGTTGATATCAACTGCCATCAGTGACTTCTCTTATTGAAATTGGCCAAACAAGGTTTTATTTTATTATTTTCTGAACATAAAAAAGTTTAATAGAGGTTAAACAAAACTTATTGCCACCTCTTGACCCATAACTGTTTACCAGTTGGTGTAGAGTTTATGTAATGTCGCTTTTATTAAGGTGACTTAAAGTTCTTTGTCTACAAGCATATTTTATTGGTTTTCTAATCCAATATAAGCTTCTCTTTCTCACGTCTGTCTCTGCTAAGTGAATCACCTGTAATGCTGACAATGACACACCTGCCAGGTGACATGATGTCAGTGTTGGCAGGTAAGGTCTTGTTTTTTGCCTCTGGTCTTTTGGGCAAGGAGAAGTATGTTTGCATGTAATCGCTCAAACAAGACATAAAAGAGAGCTCTACTTTGCACAACTGTTTGACTTGAGAGTTG
Organism: Acanthurus lineatus; assembly: GCA_029814665.1. Lineage (NCBI taxonomy): Eukaryota > Metazoa > Chordata > Actinopteri > Acanthuriformes > Acanthuridae > Acanthurus > Acanthurus lineatus. Next base: position 2,732,669 of record JAPZDV010000010.1, on the reverse strand, counting down.
GCAGAGGAGAGCAGTAAAGTCACATCATAAGTCTCATCTAAGATCTGTGAAGCTGTTTCAATGCTTTTGCAAAAGTTGAGGTTTGATTCACACCTTGATTTCAAGGTCAAGCTGCAGATTAGAAAAAATTGTCAGAGCAGCACATAAGCTTCTGCTGAATATTATCAGTTACAGGTCTTTCTCCTTTGTGTCCTCTTATGTAAACTGATCACTGAGCATTGCAGTGTACCTGAAAAGTTCCTGTGGGAGTTATGAAAGGACATAGGCTGCTTGTTTTCACTGTATTCTGCTCAGTTTTGCCATCTAGGCAGTAATAGGAAGCTCTCTGTCTGTTGGAAGGGAGTGTTCTTGCACCTTGTGTTTTGTGTGAGTACAGTAGCTATATCTTGTGTTGTCAGGGTCATTTGGTGAGAATTAACTGCATCATTGTTGTCACAGACCCAGCACTGTCTCATAGACACACCTGCACCTGTATGCCTCATCACAGGAAACTTATTAGCTGTCTTCTAAGGCACGTCAGAATAAACAAGTCTGTGTTTTACTCACAGTGTCTGTCCGGGAAGTTGTGACACAGTGTTTGTCTACGTCTACTATACGACCCGACCAATCAGCATCCTTTGAGGAGAAAGAGGTGGTAGCTATGGGTGTGGTTTATTTTGGACGAAATAAACAATGAAGTAAACAATGGTGGCTGTCAAAGAGGTTAGCGTGGATGCTGCAATAGCAGCAGTTTCATGAGAACATTTGCTCATCAAAAGAGGAACAAAGAACAGCACTGAAGGCTTTTCTTGATGGAAAATATGTTTTTGCAATTTTTCCGACTTGCTTTATCTGGTAAGAGTAATTAATGTGACAGACAGGACATTCATCCAATCACCTTCCAACTTTTTATTTGGAAACGACCTGCCCCTTCCAAATGCTGTCTATGGGCTCCTTCCCAGATGGACATGTGAAACATATCCTATCGATTTGTGAAACATTCCATCTGGAGTGTCAGGTTATAAATGTGCATACATGCTGAAAATGAAAAAGCTGCACTTGTTTACGCCACAAAGACTACAGTTAACAACTAACTAGCACATACATTCTGTGCCTGCGCAGGAAATAACTCTCCAAACCAGCAGGCGGAAGTAATCTGCATTCATAAGTGAAAAGGGAAACCAGAGACAAAAAAACAGTTGTTATAAAAATTGAAGGTTTTTGTGAAAAACTTCACTTGGCTCTTTCCTGTCCAGTTGCACAGGTTGGAAGAACTGGAAGTTCCACAGGGGAACAGCCAGAGTGTTTTCACTCACTGACAAGCTCTGTTGCCCAGTCAACATGCTGAATTTGCTAAAAAAACAACCGATGAGGGCTGACTGTAACCAACAGTACAGCATACACCAAGACAACTTGGGTAACAGGTTTACTGCTTCCTGTCGGTTCAGCACAGACTGACAGTTGACCTTAGGCTTACCTTGTCAGGGCTCTAAATTATCTAATAGACCCATTACATAATGCAGGAGTTATCTGCTGGCTTTAACTCAGATATGGCCCAATCTTTGTCAAGTGACAAAGGATGGATTTACAGAATGTCATGTTAGAAGATGGCAAGCTCAAATCGGAAGAAATAGTAGTACAATAGTGAGGGAAGAGCTTTGACTGTATGATCAATGTTATCTCGATGTTATCTTGACATTCTGAAATGTCATGCTTTGATTTTGAAGGTACAATCAATCCTTTTAGACACATCTTACCGAACTGCAGAAGAGTTTGGAAACTCATGGATGACAACCAGCGACTCAACAGATAGAGAGAAGACTCCTGCAGACACTACCAGCTCTCTGTCCTCCTCTGTCTCTATTTAGTCAGCTGTAGTTGTTTTTTCTTGCCCACTGTCGCAAAAAAGACTGCTGACTAGCCTGATGTGATGATGTCATCGTCTTTTCTCAGCACTGAGCACACAAACACACATGCGTGCACACACACATTAAAAAGAGGAGGCCATTTGTAGAGTTTAATTAAAGGGCTGACGATGAATTACTGTCTCCACAGTGGGACTCGAACAAAGTGCTGGTATAACTGAGCATTGACAGAGCTAGAGAAGTCTCTAATTAAACATGAGCTACTAGGTAATATTTCTGTGTGTTTATTTCAATCTCCCTATGTTTTAAGTGTGTGGGGTTGTAAGTGATCCTGTTTGCTTAGCTACAGCTGTTATAGACTGCATTGTTCTAGAATATATTGTCCAGCAAAAAATTTAGTTTCTTTTAGCACCTCTTTAACATTTGGTTGACAGATAATTGTGATGACAGATTTTCACCAAGTGTATGTCTTTACTTAACCTGATGCTTGTTAACAGAAGCATGAAAAAAATTTGCTAAATGCAGAAAATGTCCTTACACTGAAAAGTGGACAGTTTTGTTTTTTAATGTGTAAACGCCATCTGCCTCTCTAGTATGACTCTATATTGAGATTCTTATGCTCAACTAAAAAGTGTGTACATGTATCTTGGTCTTTTGAATTTGCTGCAGGGAAAATAACTTGGTTTATGAGGCACATATATATTCTGTGTGTGCACAAGTGTCAGTGGCATTCATGCTCTGTCTCTGTTAGAGCAAAGACCCCACATGCTTTACCGATCAGTCACAATCAGGTTTTGTGTTTTTTTATGGTTCAAAGCCAAGTTTAAAACTTGTTTTGTCACTTTATAAAGTGTGCCCGATCTTAAGCTTTGGCACTAATTAAGCACTTGTGCATTTATAATAGGCATCATGATGGAAATATCTGATGACTGAGCACTCTCTCTGTTCCTCCTTCTGTCTCCCCTTTTCCATCCTCCACCCGTTGACTCCCCTCTTCCTCCCCCCTCCTCCTCTCTCCTCCTTCGCATCATCTGTGCTGCTAAAAGAGACAGGAGTTTATTACAGGTGCCTCACACTGCTGTCTCATTTTCCCTCTTGGTCCTCATCCCTCTCTGTTCTGCTCCTCTAATTGATTCTAATAGCTCTTGATACATGCACAGTGTTTAGACAGCTTTTGACGGTGTGCTTAACCAAAGAGTGACAAACTGCTATCGTCACAGACCTTTCATCCATCACAGCCCAGTTCCCAGGGCACAAGCTGCCTCTACCTGCTTTTAAAAAAAAGTCATTTTGAATAGTGTTGGCCATTAGCATCACTGCTGTGGTTCAGAACCACACCAATAATTGTATATAATCCCATACCATCCTTTATTTCTGAATCCCGGTCAGGTATGAAGACATTAGCAGAAAGCGTTTCTGATCTTCCATTGCTATGGAATCATTTTTATACCCTAGCTGTATCTGGTACTTCTGCTGTGCCTAATGATTATTTAAGCAACAACAGAAATTTCATTATTGTGTTGTGTTCAAGGCTCAGTCAAGCACAGTGTTAGCTGAGAGCATCAGTGTGCACGTTAATGTGCTGAACAAAGGCACAAATATGTAACTCTCCTCGAGCCCTTGTTGTTCTGACCTCGAGAGTTTGACACAGTGTTCCCTTGCAGCTCTGTCTTTGTGTGTGTGTCATTACTCTCTCCTATGTTTACTGTATTCTGTGCCCTACCCTGAAAGCATGGCACATGGCAGCCCATGCTCATACACATGCTCATAGAAAAGCTTTTCCTTATTGTGGCAGATTTCATGCTTGTCAAGTGAGCTGTCCACCAGGAAAAGGGAAACCCCCTTTGTTTTCAACATTTGTAGTAATTACATCAACCCTGATTTAGTTTGTAGCCTTCAGAGTGAATCTCAAGTTTAATTCAAATTCTGGATAAAAGATGTGTTTGACAAGTTGATTCTTTGTCGGTGAAAGCTGCACAGGAAGCTACAACCTTACTGTCAACTAAGCACCACCAGCACAAACAGCACAGTAAACCAGTGCTGAACTAAAGACATAATAGAGCTTCTGACAAGTTTCATTTTCACAATATTATTTTATAAAATGCTCAAAGTCTAGTTTCTTCTCACATTTCATTTCATTTTAACTTATTGATTTCTGGGACAAATTTTGGAGTTTGACATTTTTTAGTCTAATGTACAAATTTGAATTGAGTTTAAGTTTCTTAAACTAAGACAAGCTTCATCATCTTTGACTCACCCAGAAAAAAAATCAAAGTCAGCAGAAACAAATTTAACTTACTAAAACCATCTTGTAGAACTCCTAAACTTAATCTATTGGCCCAACAATCATTTGCTCTGGTTTGGGTAAAATAAAGTCCTCAATTCAGTGAGCTGCTTAGAGTGTTGTGTGAAGAAAACTGGTGACAGAGCCGCTGTTACAGACTGACAGCTGCTAGACACTGAGTAGCTTTGGAGAGGGCAGAACTTGAACATCCGTAGCAATAAATTCCGAGAGTCATGATGGATACTGCTCCAATCTGGAGGGCATAGGATTAACATGTTGGCTGATGACACGGCTGTGGATGATTGGACTAGAGAATACTCTCCTCTCTGTTGGCCTAATTAAACTAGAAAACCCCTTATCAACACAATTTGGTTGTGTGGTTACAGTGTAATGCTCAAAACACCTCACACGTGATCTTTAGCTTAGGACAGACATGGCTTGCAAAGACCACACTCACTGGACAACAGCCAAGTTGCATTTTAACATTTGGGTAATAAGCCCAAGGAATTAACCTTGATTATTGACAGCTGATCATTTCTGATGCTGGAAAGAAAGAAAAAAGAACCAGTGCGTATTTAAAAAACACAGTCAAACAAAACTGAACTGAAACATTAATAATGATATATCCCTGATGTCCACTAACATTCACACCAACCCTAACCCTAATAAAGGTCACATGGGACAGCAGCAGACAATGATAACTGATGTGCATATTGTTAGATAGCCTCATATCATTCAATTCATTATCAGCTCATTTCAGCAGTATTTTTAACGCTCTGATGCATGACTTTAGTCTACATGTGTGTTTTTACTCAGCACAATCCCAACTGATTTCAACTGAGATGGAAAGAACGAAAATGAAGTACAGTGCAGTTGCAGAGAAACAAGCTTTTCAATATGCCACACTGAGATGCACCATATTTAGTCAGTGGATGTAAAGCCTTGCAGTGTTGCTGCAAGAAGAGGAGAATCCCTCCTGTCAGGACTGCGTGTTCGTCAGGTGCTGGGAAACACTTGACTAATCCTTGTTCCAGTGCCACCAAACATCACTAATTCTGGCTGCTCATTTCTCCTGACTCTCTTTAGCATATTTATTTTGGAGAGAGTGAGAGAGCTGAGTTGGGTGGGTGTATAGCGAGTTAGAAATAGAGAGAGTGTGAGCGCGTGGAGAGTCACACTGATAAAAGCAGAGCGTGGAGTTGGGAGGGAGGAAGCGAGGGAGCCACGGGCAGATAAAAGAGGGAGAGATCAAGTGAGAGACAAAAGATATGAAATATATGTAGCAGAGGGAGCCAGGCGAATGGAGAAAAGTGACAGAGAGCAACAGAAGAGAGGGAGCCCCCCACCCTTACTTGAACACTCCTGAGCTTAGCTGAGCCAGTCTGTATAATACCGTTGCCGTGTTTTTCCCTACAACGGCTCCCCAACACCCTCCGCCACGGAACCCAGAGAGCACAAGAGCGGGCTGTGCAGGAGCAGGAGCCTGTTGCCTGGATACCCCTGCTGTCGCCACAGCAGCAAGAAGCCAGGATTGAACCGTGTGTGCATTTGCTGGCCATTGCTGCTGCCATGGGAAAAACACAGCTGGCTAACTGTCTGCATGGCTCCATCATTTGCTCACTGGCTGACTTGATGACATCGCACGTATGAATAAGGAAGGGATCACCCTGATACGGGGGCTTTGAGTAGAGGAGGTGGGAGGCTGGGGGTGGGTCATTGTGCTTTGAATGATGAAGACAGCTGTATGGTAGAAACCAGAGAGATTAACTTGGCTTCTGGAGGAAGGAGAAGAAGCTTGTGGAGACCCTGAGAACGGAGAGCTTAGAAGGGAAAGGCTGGTGGGGAGGACAGGGGGAGAGGAGTGGGGCTGGCTGGTTAGTTCAGCAGGAAGTAGGAAGGTAGCAGCTAGCAGGCTGTGTGGAGCCATGCAGATCCAGACCTCTGGTCAGCAGTCTAAAACCTCCAGCTTTATCCTCAGTCAGAGATGTGTACTTGCCTCCAAAATGGAAATCCACCGGTATGTACTTGCTGTCAGAGTCATTGAAGTGGCCTCTTTTTGTGTCTCTTCTTTAACCTCTGTCTTTATTGCTGTTAATTGCTGATTAATGAGATCTGGGCCTCATGTTTCATGGTAAAGTGTTCTTTTGATCAGTTTTTTAATTAATTTTAACGAAAAACAACTAAGGAGAAAACCTCAGCCTTATCACATAGACTGTGGCACCAGACAATCTGTCCTCTTCGTTTTAAATTGTAAGTAACAACCTAATACTCCTGTCATTGACTTGAGGCCATCTTTCTTTTGTAGTGTTATCAGAGGATTTTTTGCAGACAGATTTATAAGAGGCAGGAAACTCATCAAACTTCATTAAGTCATCCACCTCATCAAACTCAACTAGTTGAGTTGATCCTTTGCTGGAGGCAGTTTCCCTTGGTGTTGGAGAGAAAGTTAGTTCTGAAGGAAAAGAATCCCCTCCACACTACAAGGGCTATGATTTTACATAAAATACAGAAAGAAAAAGATTTGTGTTGTTGATTAAATCTTTGTTGTATAATACTGTAAGCCCAGCTCCCATGAGTGGTATTAAATGTGAGTCATTATGAATCTGCTAGTTTTGTAATAAATTAACACGTGGCCCTCAATTCTCTAAAAAGTGACAATGACATCATAGAATTTCAATCTTGTAACTAGACAATAGCATTTTGATCTTAACAAATAATCATCTGAGTGCTTCTTTTAAAACTATTTGCAAATGACAGAAGCTCTTGTTTTGTTTTGTTGTTATCTTCATGCTTGAACTGTTTTTTATTCTGGCTTTGGGAGAATAATGTTACGTCTCTGGAGGATTACCCTTCTTATGCGTGTGTGTCTGTCCCCCTGAGGGTTTGGTTATGATAGCTAGCTATACCACCACCGTCTACATCTAGCAGCTGGGACATAACTCTAAGCAAGAGCACACTGCTTAAATATTAATACAATTTGCTAACATGTCTGTAAAAAATCGTTTCGCCTTAGCGGGACAAATATAATGTTCACTTGGTGGCAGGATTCTTTTTGGCATTCAGTACAGAAAAATGCCTGATTGTTGGTGTTTTTATATAAGAAATGATTATTACACCACACAGACATCATGTAACTAGATGACCTGTATTTAAACTCAGAAAGGATCCACAGTCTGTCAGTATCCTTTAGCTAGCTCTTTAATGTCCGAGCTCCTAGGATGATAGTCTGTACCTGACCTCTGACTGTGGTCAACACAACAGAACTCCTTTGTCAGAAGTTCCCTTTTTCTATTAACCAGGCCTTCCTATTGCTACAAGACACATATCATAACAAGCCTATTTAATATGACCTTTTGTGAAAAACATTTAATTTTTTTTCAATCTAGCACAAGGTTCCCACAAGTCACTCATAGTTGCAAAGGGACAAGTACCCCATTAAGTCGATATTTCACAGGTATTTTATGAACTTTGAAGGGTATGTGGCTTCAGCTCACTGTTGTGTTGCAGTGAGCCTATACAGTTACTCATCTGAAGGCTTTAATTGTTGGTTCTAAGGTTAAATGTGAGGAGTGAGAGCAGAGGGCTGCTCAGTCCAGTCCAGACCTGCTCTCTTGACAGTGTGTTCTCTGTCCCTTGTGTGAGTGAGATCCTGATTTGACTCTCGTAAAATGTGCCAGACTTCCAGTTAAAACACAGGCTGCACTCTGACACGACCTGAAATACACTGCCCTGTGTGTTTGTGTGTGTGCAGTTAACCACTCACAGTGACCTGACACATGCTAACATGCTAACATGCATGCTTTGTCCATACACAAAACACAGTCTGGAGCGTGTTAGGGTCCCATTGGTAACAAGTGTTACAGTATGTGAATGAGATGCTTGCTTATGATCCTCTGGTAACAGCTATGTTCCCATTTTATTAATTTGTCAAGACTTTTTCTAATTTCCTGTTGTATGTCATTACTTGGTGATGCCAGTTGAAAATTCGGTTGTTTCTGTATATTTTACATTATTTCTCAAATGACTACTGAGTGACATCCTGTTTTCACCTCGAGCTATACAGAACTGTTCAGAGCTTTATTTCCAAACACATTTCGGAATTCGAAATCAGCATTAGATTGCATAGACTATTGCACCAACCCCAGGACCTAAAATATTGTGCATATCAGATGGGCAATAAAAATTGACAACAGACAATCAGAGCTTCATTAAAAAATCTCAATGGTAGTTTTAAATCAATCAAATAATGACATTCAGTGCAGCCCTAGTCATCTCTTTTCCTGCAGTTGGAGGATAGGTGCAAAAGAGTTGTTACTTCATCACAATAACTGATTCTCAAATTTAAATGACTTCTACTTTCTCCTGTTGAGTTCAGCCACATGTATTTTTTAGCCTTTTCGTTTGATTCTTTGTGACCCATTTATAACCCATTTTACAAAGTGTGCTATTTAGTGAAAGGTCAAAAGGTCTTGTCAAGGGGATACTCACCCTGCTCTCAAGGGGGTGATCACAGTGATGCTAGTTACCATGGCAATGAAAAGGGCATAGTCATTAAGGGCAGCCAGAGAGGGGGAACCACCTGTGGATCCCTCCTCTGGGGATGTGTCTCTTCAGTCAGCTAATGGTTTCTGTGTGTGAGCTGTTCAAAGCCTAATTGAATCCAAAGGGATTCTGTGTCCTTAAACAAGCCTGGTGTTTGAATAGACCAGTTGATGGTCCAGGTAATTTACTTGGCAGTAATGTTTTCACCACAATGACAAGAAATAGATGACTAGAAAACAATCAGGTAACAACAAAGCAGCACTATTAAAATGGAGGAAAAATGGCATTTTTGCAAAAAGAGCGATGGACAAATGAAAACTTGTTTTTAATTCTGAAAGTAACAGTAGAATAAATTGTTGGCTAGATATGGATGACACAAAGAAAGATAGACACTCAACAACTTATTTAAGTACAGTGCCTGCAGCTCATGCTGCATACATTTAATATCACATTTTCCTTGGCTTTTCTTCAAAATGCCTGGTTGAGGTGCTTCCCAATACAGTTTTCCTGCTGGTCCTCTCTCCTTCTATCATCACATCAGTGCCACACATCCTCATGTGGAATCTTCACTATCTATATTCCTTACTGAACACGAGGATAACAGGAAAGAAGGAGCCATAAATCTGTTCTGTTTCACTTACACATGACGTGTCCTTGCTAATTTCTGCATCTCATTATATTTAAATTGCAGTACAAATGCAGAATAGGCCATTTAATCTCTGGATCTACAGTTTAAATGTAAATACATTTTGAAAACCACTTTGTCAATCCACTTAATATCTTTAGTTGTACTTAGGCCATTCAGTTTGTGTCAGTATTAGAGTGTTCATATATCAATGTTGTAAATGTTGTTGAACTACAACTACTTCTACTACAACTACAACAACTATAACTACTTCTGTTCAGATAAATGTAAAGCTAGGTATGTTTTGACTGGATTAGTCAAAAACACAGTTTCATCTGTAACCAAGCTATATGTTTTTTTTCATTTGCATTAAAGGAGGGTAAAGGTAATCAGATTCATGTTACTTCTTAAAACTTACTCTCACGTAAATTGAACTACACATGAGAGCTGATATGTATTTTTTATGCTTTGGCTAAAAGTCACATTATTGGCAGGCATAAACGCCTCTGTAATGCCCTTAACATTGTTTTTCACTTAGTAGTTCACATGCACCCACACACACACACACACATATACACACACATGCTGTTGGCTATGCTGGTTATATATAACCACCAGTGGTGATGGCTCCTTTGTTACACCTCAGGTGTTTTTACTGTTATCTTGCCTCACACTGGCCCTCTCCTGCTCCATCGCTTTCTCTCCCACCATCTGGTCTGGTGGATGACTCACTTACTCATATCCATGAGTGTAAGGTATATTTTCTGATGATACCATAATAACATACAGTGTGTGTTTGTTTGTGTGTGTGTGTGTGTGCGTGTGTGTGTGTATCGGTAAAGAAGTAAAGTAGAAAGTGGTTGTTTCCATGCAGACAAACAGCTGTTCATAAATGGATGGTGAACATGTGAACACCTGAACACCACTGTACTCATGCTTTGTTCTTTGCAATACTCACACTGGTTTTCTCTTTAGCAGCACACAAACCTTTGTTCATGAACGGTTGCACTGCAAGGTTGACAACACAATCCGTAGTTCCTAAAAAAGGCAGCAGAGTTAGGAAGGGGAGGAGATGGGGAGTCCAGTGAAGGAGAAGGACATTTGATCACCATCTTACACTGTGCAGTGACCAGCTATTGTCTGCTGGGCCCATAGAGAGTGAATAAAATAATGAAGGGAGCTACCACAGTGTCATCCATTGGTTTATAGATCACTGATCTGTAGCTTTGAGATTGGCATAATGGTTATTACCTTTTATTTTTCAGTATGTCGTGACCATACTTAAATTAGCAGGTGCAACTTGTGAAGATATGCATTGCCACCAGTGACTGTGTGGTGCTTAGCAAACAAATGGCAGCTAGTGCCACACAAAATGGCCACACCCTTTAAGCACATCATACTAACAGTCACAGACACTAGGGTAGTCACAGACACTACCCTTTAAGACAGTTATATTAAATTCATCCCCCATTCATATGTGTGTGCGTGTGTGTTTGTATGTATATGTACACTTGTATATATGTATATATTTATATTTATATATAGTATGTATGTGTGTGTGTGTGTGTGTGTGTGTGTGTGTATTTATTAGGGCTGTCAGTCAATTAAAATTTTTAATCGCGATTAATCGCATAGTGTCCTAAGTTAACTCGCGATTAATCACAAATTAATCGCAAATTTTAGGGTTAGGGTTAACAAGGAGATGAGGAGGGTCAACAGGACGAGATTACACCACTCAAGTACTTAACAAGGAGAAATTCACATTTCACTGGGATTGACTCTGACATCATATTTCTAAAGTAGCTGCAAAGACAAAGGGGATATGCATCAACGCAAAATGAACGATAATCTCAATGAGCAATGTTAATGGTGCTGCCACTAATAGAAATGAAAGATAATTGTACAGTTTATGTCCCCAGTAATGTATTCAGTGACTGGCTACGGGGAAAAAAGCATAAATGTCAAAGTAATTTAGTAACAGCAAGCAGCTGTGTCATGTCAGCTTAACTCTGTGTTCTGCAGATATGTATTAGGGAATTTTCTCCTGTTATTTTTAGGGCTGTCAGTCAATAAAAATTTTTAATCGCGATTAATCACATTAGTGTCCTGAGTTAACTCGCAATTAATCACAAATTAATCGCAAATTTTTTACCCTGCCCTTTTACATTTACAATAAATACAAATTACTTTTGTTTTGTCCAGAGAA
>JAPZDV010000010.1:2693756-2714835 GCA_029814665.1 Acanthurus lineatus | reverse complement strand
ATTTTAGCGCCACTTCCTGAAACTACGGGAGCTGGCAAGGCACAGACCGTGTGTGCGTTAATCGCGCGTTAAAAAAATTAGTGCCGTTAAAAGGAGTTTGAGTATACGTGTCATTAACACGGCCCTAGTTCTTTTAGTTGCCACATTTTCTTTCACTCATAACACTTTTGGATAAATACTTCTGGCTTTTAGCTAATAGTAGTAAGTAGTAAGCAAAGCACTGGAGCCCTTAGCTAAAGCATGCACACTTACAGTCACCCTCCACACACATGCAAACTGTAATACATTCACCTCACAAAGCTGTGCAGCTATTGCACATATGTATTTTGTAAAAACACAGATGCAGTGGGGTGAAGCTTAGTGACTCAGACCAATGCAAGGAAAGACTGTGGTCTCTGCAGTAAACCTGAACCTGAACATAATTTATTCTGTGGCATGAAAACGCACTGACATCCAGACTGACCGAACCGTCACCAGAACCATCAAAGCATGCAGCAAGTAAATCATTATTTTTTACCAGTTGGAATTGATTGTAGTTGTACATAGTAGTATGCTCTCTAATTGGCTGCAGGTGATCAAGAGAGCCACCCAGCCACAAATGAGAGTGTTGAGGGAAGGTAAAATCACTCAACTTAATTCTCTTGTCCAAAGGATTTTTTGAGTGTTTTGTCTACTGTAGGCTTGCACATACATCAGTATCTGTGAGGCCAAAAGGACTGAATGTGTTCTATTTCCACAAAACCTCACCCAACCCCTGACACTGACAAGTTTTTGTTTAACGCTTAAGTTTGAGGAGATATTACAGGCAGGCTTTCAAGGGGCCTCAAAGGTCGATACTGTAACCTTTGAAGTCAAGCTGGCTGTTTTTTTCTTCTTTCTCCAGTCTTCACACTATACTTAGTTAACTGGCTTTTGGCTGTAGCATCTTATTTACTGTACAGACATGAGGATGAAATCTATTGTCTCATCTAACTCTTATTTAGAAAGCAATTAAGGGCATAGCCTAGAATGACCAACTTTTCCTTAAGCAAATGTTTCTTGCTGATTTCAGGTTCTCAGATGGTGAAGATTTCATGCTTTTCTCAATTTTATTGCCATTATGAAACACAATCCTTTGTTTTGAGACTGTTAGCTGGACAAAACAATTAGATAAATCACCTTGGGCATTTTATGGACTTACCCAATTAGATATGTTTCTGTATGGTACCACCTTTTTTAAGTCTACTTGGGCTTTTTCTTTGGTTAGATTTCCTAGCTTTTGAAAGAAGATTGTAAATCAGTGAAAAATCAACTGTCACACACTAGAGATCATGGCAACAACCAGCATTTATTAATCATTTGTAACATGTTTGGTTCAAAGTCTCAGACCTGCAGAAGAGTTTGAACAACAGGTATAAGAAGCATACAACTTGTTACACTGACAGAGGACTTTAGCTGACCCCTCAATGCTGATTACAACAGCTTTCCTTACCCAGTGGATACTGACAGTGGTTGTTCTGTAGCATTAACAGAATGACACTAAGACTGAATCTGCAGACCAGACGGAAAAATCAGGATAGAGAAGGTAAACCTTTCCCCTAAACAATAAAAACACAAACCATGTCACTGTTTTTCAGAAGCGCACATCTTTCTCTAGTTCTTTTTGTAAAAGTCAACACTACAGTAGAATTCATTTCCCTGTTTATTATAATATATACCACACAGCAATAACATAAAAAAATATGTTTGTGAAAAATTTCGGCAAAAATCTCCATTATGCTCATAAAACATGAATGTGGGCAGTTTTATCCTTTACTGCATCTCAGCATGTAATCACTGTTGCTGTTGCTCTGAGTCTATGTGAAAATCATTGGCTCGTTTCTCTTTTTTATGTGATTAATAAAGATGCAAGGTTTAATTATTTGCCCAAGAATATGTAAAAGTGCTCAGCTGGAGCACCAGTTCATGAATTACTTATCCAGCCCTCTTTTTTTTCCTCTCCACTACCAGTTCTCATTTGTTTGACTCAGTTAATGTGAGATATAGGTTGTGATGTTAGCTGTTGATGCAGCATGTTATATATTCACAATTCAAAACAAACTTGGAGTTTCAGTTTTCATGTCAGTTCATCAGCTGCTGTAGAGTGTCAACACAATTAAGCATCTGTTGTCATAAGTTAGAACATTAGCAGAGGTGTGAAAGAGTTGGTAAAAGCTGGATGTATGAGGAGGTGTTCATGTGGATACATGGGGTTTGTCTGTGTCTGTGTGTGCGTGTGTGTGTGAAAACTTGACATTGTACTGTAGGGTGCACACTTGTTAGCACAAGCACTCAATACACATATGAGATAAATGTTTTAGAGCTTTTCCTAGAAGATTTAGCCTTTTTGCAAAAGTGAGCTGCATGTTAATAGCTTTGGCACGTGTAGTGCACTGTTTACATTGCTGTGTGTCCGTGTGTGCACGTGAGTCTCATTCACACTTGACATTCGCAGAGTTGTTTTGTCAGTGTGGACCCTCCATTTTCATGCATTTTAAAACACAAGGTGAGGCATCTCAGATGAATTGGATGTGTCCTCCTCTCATCAACCCTCACAGCTCCTATCACTTCTTCATTCTTTTCATCTCCCTAAGCAGCTGTTCCTGTAAAATTTTTGATTTCTTATGCTCTTTTTTCTCCATCTCTCCTCTGAGTGCATCTCTCTCTTCCTTTCTCACTTTCAGTCCTTTTACCTACTCATATTCATGTTGTCAGTATTACATACCAGCATGTATAGTTGGCATAGCTGGTTATAATTAGTATATTAGAAGAGAAAAATGAGAATATTCCAGCTTTTCTTGCTTTGGCTTAATTGGTCTATTGTGAGTCACAGCATCTAAGGGAACTGCAACTACTGGATTTACCGAGTGCCCCTTTAAACACAGCACACGGTGTGGTGTCCAGCTATCATTTTCAAAGTGTGAAATCCTTGGAAGACTTAGTGGTTATGTAGTGACAAATACAAAACACAGCCAGCCAGCTATGAAGCAGATTTCATTAGTTTTTTGCTCCAGGGCTGAAGTTGTTTGAATTAAGTCTTATATGAACTCTCTACTTGTGCTTGTATGCTAGTAATAGCATTTTGTAGACTGTACAAAATACTAATGGCATTGTTGAAATGGGTGTATCTAAGCCTGTCACATGCCACATATTTCTTTTCTGTCTGTTTCTTTTCTTTACTTCATATTTTTTTATTATTTTGGGGGTATCCTGTTGAGAGAATCATAAACTGGATTATGAGCAATATGCATTAATGAACGAGGAAGGACCTGAAGGACTGTGGACTCTTCAGAATTTGCACAGCATGCTTAGTTTTATGAGAAGTTGCTCAGACTGATAAATAGCAGCACTGACAACATTTGCTTGCGCAATAGGAAAGGCAGTATGCTGAGATTGTGATTGTGAAGACTTAAGATCAGTTGAAACTGAGAGCTGTGTTTAATAACAAACGATGATTATAACATGAAGAAGAAGTCACTGATTAGAGAAACAAATTCAGTAGCAGTTAACTGAGAAGTTTTATTTCTAAATCAGAAGATTAAGTGTGAAAAAGTCAGCCATAGGTTGTAGTAGTGAAGTTCACTGCCATCCAGTTTGGTGTGTCCCTATTTCTATGTGGGGTCATACTGACTGGAGGAAAGATGCTGGCAAGTCTTTTTGAAAACAGTAGTAGTTTCTGGCAGAGCAAACTGCGCTTTCTTGTTGCATGACTGCATACCTGTTTCATCACATCTACTATCAGAGTTAAGAACATCCTTGAGATTATTTTCACTTATTACAAACATATGCCTGTCTTAAATATTTATTTCAATGAGGAAAAAAAAAGTTCCCTGTGGCTAATGAGGTGCATCAATATTGTACACCAGATACTTTAAAGGAATGATGAGCTCAGTTGAAAAGCATATCTGTTGTCATATCAATTATGTTTATGTAGGTTCCCGACATATAATAATTTTATCTCCTTGTGTCTCTCTTACAGTGAACAGAGTATATGCCAGGCGCGA
The DNA here is from genome assembly GCA_029814665.1 of Acanthurus lineatus. Classification (NCBI taxonomy): domain Eukaryota; kingdom Metazoa; phylum Chordata; class Actinopteri; order Acanthuriformes; family Acanthuridae; genus Acanthurus; species Acanthurus lineatus. The sequence goes on along the minus strand of JAPZDV010000010.1, from coordinate 2,710,813 downwards.
GCCGCTGTCATGGTGTACGATGATGCCAATAAGAAGTGGGTCCCAGCAGGTGGTTCCACAGGTTTCAGCAGAGTTCACATTTACCACCATACAGGCAACAATGCCTTCCGCGTAGTGGGGCGCAAGATTCAAGATCATCAGGTCAGTTAAAGAAACCTGCTTAAGTCGACCAAAGAAATTCTTGTAATTATACCTACTTTTCAACCAATGGATTAATGGACTGGGAAAAACATTATGTATGTTATCTCTAGATTGGCTTAATTAGCCATAGTGCACTGAGTGCATTCTACATGGTAGCCTGATTGGTGCAAATCAATGTTACATAACATTGCCAAGCTAATGAATTACAGCAGTTTGACCATTCTCCATATGAGAATTCTCCGTGGCTGTTATCTTAAGGCCAAGTCTATCAGGTTAATTTACATACAGCAGCAACACACACACTGATGCACACACGCAAACACTTGCATATACTGTTAAAGATTACTGAGAGAGGGCCTCAGTACAACAGCAAAGCTAATGTTGCTGAGCTAATGGTAGTGCTCTAGAAGATTTCACAAATACTTCATGAAAAAACATTAACAGCATCTTACGTACTACTGTCTTTAAAGCCTGCGACATTAGTTCAGCACAGTTCATCACATTAACTGCACAGCATGCTAACAGCAGGTTTAATAGGCTCACTTATAATGTAAACAGCAAAGCAGCATGACACAAGGCAATTACAACCTTAAAGTTAAAAGTACATTCGTGGGCAGATGATATTGCTCCAATAATTCAAAAATCCAGTGAGCTTGAACAGTTATTTGCCCTCACTCAGAAAGCAGTTGGGACTATAATGCAGACATTTGATAATGTCAAAAATAAATTCTTTCCACTGATCCATTTGTTTTCCTCTGAGGCTTTAACATAGTGTCATTTTGTTTGAAGCTGACTAAAAGTTTACTAAGTTAGGGCTAGCAGTCTCCTTTAGTTTCAGAGTTGTGGAAACAGGGGTGTTTTGACTCCCCTGTGTCATGAGCCTTATAGCCTATTAAACCATATGTTTACTAAAAAACAGTAACTATACTGAGTAATATCTACTTTAATATCATTCTTATTCCTAATCAATCAATAATCGTACTATTTAAAGCTCCTAAAATTTAAAATGTAAAAAAATAAAATACATTAAATCTGCTTGTTCCTTCCCCAATCCTAATCACTTCAGCCCCCCAAAAAAGTTAATAAAGAAGCACATTTCTCTTTATAAAAAGAACAACACTGATTTTGTGACCCAATAACAATTTGTTCACACAAAGGGCTATCTACCAACCCAGCTACTGCCTAACCACAAAGGGTCAGCCCCAGCAGTTTCCCCTCTGCAAGTACAAACCTTGATCCATTATCCATTTAATGCATCAAGTCACATGGTCAGATGTGTGTACTAAATATACAGAGATACTGTGCAAGCTGGGCTTCATTTTTGCTGTTTTTTTAAAATGCCACTTAATTATGCAATGGTACATTTAACAGTCAAACAATGTACCACTCGACTGAATAAGTGCTGCACATCATTTAAAGAGTTCACAAAGACTGATAGGAGAAGACAGAGGAGAATAGCAGAGACTGTTACCAAACATGGTATATCAAGGTATTTAGTTTTAGATATCCAGCAATGCCAACACAGTACTACATAACCATAGAATTCTGTGGTATTTATGTACTCACATGCTACTGGATATCATGCATCAAATATGACTCTGTGGGCTCAGTACCCTCAAGGTTGACAAAGCGTCGTAAATAATTGATATTGACCTCAGAGGTTGTTAAATCTAATATGCAACTTTAAATCTAAAGTTGTCAGCAGGTATGAGGGACCAGAAGCCAAACATGAGATTCAAGAACCAGTGCTTTTATAAAATGTCTCAAGAATCTTTATGTATTTTTATTATGTCTCTTCGGAGAGGCTTTTTTCCCGCTAGTTGCAAAGAATTATGGAAAAATTTTTGCATATTTTGTTGTCTTCTGCTTGTTAAAATACACAGACAGTTTTCCTCACACTCTGTGCTGGGACTTTACCACTGTGTTAAAAATAAAGACATTTCGGAAGGATAACTGATATGGAAATGAAAAATGATGGTAGTCAGATAGAAACCATTGCACAGTTATGCACACACACAAGAACAAACATGTACACCAATTCAATGACCTTTCAATGAACCTGTCTCTTCTTTGAATCTCTTAAAATCCAGTGCATCTTAGTACGTCTTACTGTTAGGCTCTTATTCCTAAGTACACACAAGCAACATATATGAAAGAGTGCACAAACATCAAAGTTCATATGAACAAAAACACATTTACTTATACACAGCAGAATCCTGGGAAAGGGATGTATAAGGAGCAGAAAGAAGCTTAGATCATCTCAAAGTCTGACTGTAAGTTTAATCCTCCCTATGCAGGAGCATCTGGGGCAGGACTAATGCATGATAGAAGTGTGTTTTTTTGTGTATACCGTATACTTTAGGGGTGTGTTTTTCACCAAAATTAGCACATAAATGCAGTTTTTTTCAATTGCAGGTAAACCTGCTTAAAAAAGTCAATTGATTTTTTTGCCTTATGCCAGCAGACAAGTTTGCTCTCTTTTTTTTGACTGGTATGTCAAATTTAGTGTCACAAAGTTGTCAAAATAGAGAGCTTAGCAAGAGACAGAATTACTTTTGTTGCTTTTTAAATGTTTTACTGCAGTCTTCCTTCCAAACACTGTGCCAAAAGTCAGTTCTGGCTGATCATAGTCAAACCCTGTTCTGTGAGTACATGTTGCTTTCATCAGATATATTCTGTCTATATGCAGGAACAACAAACTTAAAAAAAAATATTTTTCCCTGCTACCACTATCTTTTTAACAGCATTATTCTTGTATTTTTTGTTTTATCTGTTTTAGCGCAGGTTGGTGTGTTGCTGATTGTATTTACTTACAGTTCACTATGAAACGAATACCCTGTGGGGGTAAAAAAGACAACCTCTACCTTGCCCTTGTCTTTTTTTATCACAGTCATGTCACAGCAACATTGGAAATTTGCACTCATTCTGGCATACCTAATATTATTGACATGAAACAAATGCATTAAACAATGCTGTGTATTATCTGTCTAAGTGCAGGTTGGTGTGTGAGTGTATTCTTAGCAGTTTATTCGCTTAAGATTGGGATCCTAATCTAAGCTTCAGACTGATTGTCAGTTTATATGGAAATGTTGCAATAAGATGCACATATCTTCTGTTTTTCTTCACTGCCACCTCAGTATGCATTTAGAGTTCCACCAGCCAGTCCCCTCTCATATTTACAGGCTGCTTGTTTTATTAGCCGGTCCATCAACAATAAAAGAACGGTTATGGGAATCCCTTCCCACCTGCCAGAGAAGGATTATAATAACCACAGAAATTGACACTAGATTATTTCTTGCTGGGTTAAAATAAATTTTGCAGACACCAACACTGGACCTTATTTTCATATACTGGCAAATCGGTTACAGGCTTTAGCTCTACAAGTGCTGTTTATTGGCCAAAGCACTTGTAGAGCTCTTGGGGGGCATGTTAGTTTCTTGAAGGCTGGTCTGGGTACAGTTTCACCGTGGGTTCCTGACCTGTGGCCCCATTAGATAAGTTTTTTTTTAACAAGGCCCCTTTTGGAAAATGTTTTGGATTCACTCTTTTATTAAATGGACATTAAACAACACAGGGATTATGAGATTATACCAAATTACATATTTTTTCAGGGTGTTTCAGCAATATCAATTCAAAAGTCAACAAAAGAGGTGTGTGTCCTTGTGTGTTTGCATGCGTGTGTGTGCATGGGTGTGTGTGTGTGTGTGTATGGGTGTGTGCGCGCGCATGTGTGTGTTTGTGTGTCTGTGTTTTGCATCACCCCCACATTTAACGGTGCCAAAAAATGGCTGATTATGATGCAGATTAAGATCCTTCAATCAAAACTGCTTTTCCCATCCTAAGTCTGGAGGATGCAGAAGTGGATAGGGGAGGATCTGCTTATGTCACTGTCCCTCTGGTCCTTGGGCTCCCAGTCGAGACCCACTTCACTGCCTTAATAAATCAGAGAGGAGTAGCTTGAAGCGTCTCTGCTTGGCCATGTGCCCAGGACACTAAAAGTCCCTGATGTTAGCATCAAAAGCACCTTAAACTCAGAGGAGATCATAAAATGTCTTTATGAGCAGGTAAAAATGACCTTTTGCCACATAATAGCCACAAAATCCCAGTGTTGTTACTTTTTGTTTAATGAGATTCAGGTTTTGGTGGGGCAAGATAGTGTGAATGTTAGTTATGAATTATCTTTGTGATTTTGTCAGCTTGGCAGCAGGTAGATGGAATAGTGTCATGACTGAGAGAGAGAGAGGGAGAGTGATTGATCGATTTAAACCACATAACTTTTATTCCTGATTTGATGTCCATATTTGTTCTGCTATGCCATAAATCTTAGGACAGCATTGAAACATACTGTCAACCGTAATCTTATCCTAGTCCAAATAAGCTCTCAACACATCAGGAACAGAGTCATACAGGACTAGACAGCATTTTGTCTTTGGTGGCTTATTGAAAAAAGACATATTTTAGCTACTGATTTGGTTACTTTTAAAAAGTATTACCTCATTAATTATGACTAATCTAAAGAATGTCTCCTCTTTTCTCTTTTTCCCTTCCACTACTCACACATCATGGATGCATCCAGGTGGTGATAAACTGTGCCATTCCCAAGGGATTGAAATACAACCAGGCCACACAGACCTTTCATCAGTGGCGTGATGCCCGGCAGGTCTATGGCTTAAACTTCGGCAGTAAGGAGGACGCCAACGTATTTGCCAGTGCCATGATGCACGCTCTGGAGGTGCTCAACTCCCAGGACGCAGGTAGTTGCTCTTTTCCATGTTTTTAAGATCCTGGGGGTGCGTTCTAATCTTATTTAAACAGTAAAAAACAAGGATAGAATAAGGTAAACCTTTTATGATCCCTGTACCAGGGAAATTCGCTTGATATAGAAGCTTGAGAGTAAGAAGTAGACAACAAAAAATAGTTGAAGGATAAATTAGAATGAATTAAGATAAAAGCTATAACAGTATCACCAGTTTTTAGTTCAAACAGATAAGATCAGGCCATTTTGTATTAGATACTTGGCTTGTTATAATTTCCTGGTTGGAAATATATTCTGAATATCTGGCTGTCAAGTCCCACAAGTGTTATTTGTTTTCTGTTACCTTGTGAGAATGAGAAACAAGCAGATTATCATGGGATTATAACAGAGATTTTAAAAGAACAAAACAAGGTCAGGGCTTTTACTCCAAAGCTCCAAGAGATTTACACTTTGTATCATGTTGTACATGATTTACACTCCTGTGCACTTTAGACCTGCAACACTGAAGATAAGGTAAGAGGTAGGATGAAAAATTAAAAAAAAAAATCTGAGTAAGGAAGCTGGGAGATGGTCACATTATTTAGAAAAAGCAGTGTAACTAAATAAACATGTCCACAATAAAAAATGTTTTGAAGTGACCTCAAGTTGCAAATGGCTTTCCCAGAAACAATGAACAGAGCAAATATTTTAATTAATCACAGGAAGCCCACCACAAAGAGACAAGGTTACACCTACTACTGTCAATTTAACAGTCTTAACTTTGCTTAATCAAAACTTTCATTTAGAGCAGGTAGCTCCTTTAAAAGAAATCAGTTAATGGGCATTTAAATGTTGTGTTTTTTAGTATCACTGAGCATGTTTGGTGCTCATATCTGCTAATGAGAGGTCATTGATTAAACCTGTAATTGACTACAAAGTGAAATAGACAACTGCATGGCAGAAGGCTGCTGGTTTACACACACACACACACACAACAGAAAGATTCAGTCTTCACATCACTCATACACATTCATACAGCTCCATCTAATTCTGCCACAAATGCATCACACGCTGTTACTTCAGTGGTACACCACAACCTTGGTTTTCTAAAACATGCACTCAATACGTAGCTCCATCCTCTGGATGTGTATCTACATTTGCCCACATGTTGGAGCCGATGAGACGACAGAGGGAGAACATTGTTACCCAAACTAATGCAGCCTTTCACTGTACGTTAGTGCCAGACTTTGTGCTCTGATTTAGGCTCTCAAAGTGAAGAATAATCAGCTACTACATTTGACCTGCTGCTGATTCCATTATCAATCCTCTTTTATGTTCCCTCTCTTTTTAGTCTTTAATCCAGCAAAGGAAAAGGCAGAGCTTTTGATTTCAGCCCTCTTGTAAATGTGTGATTTCAGCATCCAGATGCTGCTCCACAGGATCTTCCATACCCCACAGCCCCCCCTCTCCCTCGAATGTTCTATTCCCTCCTCTCTCTCCTCTCCCCAAGCCATGCCTCCCTTCACACTCTAATCCCATCCACTAATTGACCTGATAGTGATGCGCCTCATTATGCTAATAGTGCTACAAGGTGTGAGTGTGTGTGCGGGTGTATGTGCTTGGTGTGTATGTATGTGATATGTTAATATGAAGACAAGAGATAAGGAGAGTTATGAGAGAGACAAAAAGAATGGAGTCAAATTAGAAGACATTCAAAAAGAGTTAAAGGGAACTCATGTCAGGATGTTGTCATCCCAAATCTGACCAAAAGCAAAATGTAACATGGTTGTGGTTTTTGTAATAGTGGGAGCTTGTTTTGCTCACAATACACTATTGTCAAAACTTACCATAAAGATGCAATAGATTCTCTTTTTTTCCCCTATAAGTTAATAATTTATTTAAAAAGTCACATTTCTTTAGCCAGGAATGTGCCACAATCAGTCAGTTTGAACCATGTTTGATATCACATCACTTTGCTGATTGGAATCACTTTGCTCATGCTTAACACAGAGGCAACAGAAAGGATGCCTTGTATGACAGTCATCTTTTGATTTATATAAAATTTCTATGTTTTGTTGTGCACTTCATAGATTCTCTGGCATCTAATAGTTGACAGAGGACATGAAATTTGAACAAGTGAACAAAAGGTTTAAGTCTGCTTGCAGCTTTAGATGTGTTTGACTTTTAACTTAGTAACTTAAAATCAGTGCACAAAGATCAAATAAATATATCAAAACCCCTTAAGTCTGACCAGAATCTATATATCATGGGTAGATACACCACCAGACTGTGGTATCTATTAGTTGAAAACTACCCTCATGAGAAGGAACAGCAGAACTGAAGGTTTCAGCTTCAGGTCTTTTCCTTCACTTTCACATTCCTCTTTTATCAACTTCTTTGCCTCCTAATCTCCACTTCTTTAACATTTCCATTATTTACCCTACTTGATCTCTCCCCAGCCTCTCTCTCCTGCTACTGTCTTGTTCTTCTCACACAATACCTCCCTTCCGTCCCTCCTTCCCTGTTGCCTTCCCCTCCTCTCCTCTCTCAGTGATTCAGTGAGCTGCATGCAGAAGCCAGAGGAAGCCAACGGGGTTTCCCCTTTCACCTTACTGTTTTGCTACTGTATTTCTGTCCTGACAGCTGCTCTTGGTCGTGTCTATCCAGTCATCCAGTCATCTGTGGACCTGACAATCCTCCTGACACAGGGGGGTTGACCCTCCATCACTCACTCAGTGGGTGCTAAACTCCTGTCACATGGCAGAGTATTGTAATAAGATCACTTATTTTAGAGCTCCATTTGTCTATGTGGTGATATGTGCTGTGTATATGATTCTGTGAAAACTTTTAATGATTATTTTAATGTCTTAGCTGGGATGTGACTTTTGTGATTTAACCATCTTTACTTTATTGAATTGTCATGTTCCGCAAAAAGAATATTTGAAAAGAAATATCATCTGTTTGACTTGTTTTGTGGTCATGTTACTAACATGTAAACATGTGTTGGTTTACAGTGTCTGAGTGTAATAACTACTTCAAACTAGCTTTCTAAGCTTTAATCTCAGTTAGCTCTTTAAGTATTTGTGACCTACTGACCAGGCAGTGTTTACACTCAACAAGAGCAGCTTGATTATCAATAGAGACATAAATTGTAAGGCACCAAATTACAACCAGATTCAGCCTGGAGAACACCTAAACAAGAAGAAACTGCAACTGCTGGAAGAACCATGTTTAGCTGCTTTAGTAGCTTCATTTCATAGACCTGATTTATGTTGTATTGCTGCTTTGGTGGCATTTTCTTCCCTCTTGATGAGTCCCTCCTCTGTTTGTGGGCCTGAGGGCATACTGGACAACTTTCACACATTTACAAGTCTTAAAAAGAGCTATGTGTGTGCCATCAGGGATTGTAGGGGGAGGCTGGAGATTGGGAGAAACATGTCTCTATTGGTGGAACTGGATTTGTATTACTCTATAATAATAATAAATTTCCTTTAACAACAAAACAATAGATTATGTATTAAAAGTGATTAGGAACTGGCTTTTATCATTATCAAATAGTGTTTGATTAAGAACACCATTCTACTTCCTTCACTTTTATGATAAAATAAGTATTTTTATGTGACAAATTCAATTGTTGCCTTTACCGTGGTTCTTTCTGAGTTCTTTACACCTTGATTCAGTAGGATTATGGTGATTTTTTTATGCCCACCCACATGCACACACAACATGCAACCTTTTCAGCTTAAATGACATCATTTATTATTGTAATTTTGTTATTGCCAACACATAACAGTGATTTCATATGCACTAACAAACCTTATAAGTCAAATATATCAGAGTTCAAACAAAAGAATAAGCTCCAGGCACTGAAGCTGGAGTTTGACTATCATGACTATTAACAATTGACTAGTCAATACCGCACTATTTGTTAGTGAAAGAAATTGTAACTGACATGTTAAAAAAACACAGAAGGTCATGTGGAGGCTTAGCTTGGACAAATACTGCCTTTGTTTTTACATGATAAAATGTACAATAAAAAATGGAAAAGAGCAGATGGTGTGGCACCTTTCAGACAGCCTTAAGGCAACCTCACAATGGTTCTACCTGATTCACCAAACTGTATGCTCAGTGGACAGCTGTCACTGGCTGTGAAAATCATGTGTTTTAGTGTGTGTATGTTAGGTTAGAGGGCTCAGTTGTCTTTTTTTCTTTGCTAGAAGATTAAAGTTATATAACAGTTATACAGACTGAAAAACAAAGCAAAACAAAGATTAATGTGTTTAAACGGAAAAAAAAGGGTTCATCATCATATGTAAACCAACTAATGCCTGTCGCCTGAACCAGCCTTTTAACTGATCTATCTCCACAATGTTGAGTCAAGTAAAGAAAAGTCACAAATACATAACCAATGAGAACCATGACTTACTTCATCTGCTAATTATACATGCTCGTATAAATGCCTCATCTAATCTGGAACTGCCTCTGCTGTTGAGCAGAGAGCCAGACAGCCATTGAAGAGCTACGGGGGGAGAAAAAATTTGTACAGTGTTGTTGTTGTTGGGTTGAAAAGAGAAAACTAGCTTGGAGCCATCACACCTTTAGAATTATTTTATCTGCAGGTGAAAGAGGGCTTTGTGTGTATATATGAGTGTGTTTTTATGCACTCTCTTCTAAGGCAGAAAGGAATGTGCTAGGAAGCTTTTGAACAAAACACAGAGTAGTTTCCATCTTCGGGAAGCAAGTGGAATTGATGAATGCTGATATGTGGAAAGTGTGTGTATTTGTGTATTTGTGTTGCTTTCATCCATTATGGCTCAGAAAATCCTGGCACACACTCATAGCTTTGATGATTGTCTAGACCCTGTGTATGTATACAGTTTGTGTGCACTTTCGACACAGCACACCTCAGTTTCAACAGCTGGTCCTACATCTTTGAAACAAGCTGTAGCTTCACTTCATTGCTATGTGCAGAGTCAGAGGGAGAGCAGTCTCTTTTTCTGACTCTAAGTAAAGTGACGTACGGTTAAAGCTGTGAGCTCACACACTGGTGAGTGCAGAGCCAGTCACACACACTGTGTTTATCTACGATTCTCTTTTCTCCTAAAATGGCCAAAGCAGAGTGAGATGGAAGGCCAGGATCAGAAAAAGGGAGAGATGGGTCACAGGCTGCTGGGCATCTGTCTGTGTTGAAGTTTGACCAGTCTGACTCTGCTCCTATCAGTTCAGGGCAGGGAGAGGGGAGAGATGAAGAACTGAGAACTGAGAAAAGAACTGAGACAAAGAACACAAACAGTTGCGATAGAGGTGTGGGATGAGATGTTGGAGGTGAAAAAAGTAGAAGTGGATTGATGTACTAATAGTTTTGAGTGTAAAAGTGACAGATGACACCACAAAAGTAAACAATTTTTTGAAGATTCTCTAAGTTTCATCTTAAAGCATAATAAAACTGACAGACATTAACATTTTATCCTGCGTTCTGCTGCTTTTTAAACATAACCTTGCTGGATTAAGGATCAGAGAAACATTGCTGTCCCAGTCCTGACCTGTGTCATTGTATTTGACGTGCGGTGAGTGCTAGCAGCACACTGTTCATAAAAACACTTTGTGTTGAAAAGTCTGCAGGAGGAGTGAGAGCAGCAGCTTAATATCCTCATCTATCAGTGGGAACAAATAAAGTGCACCATCCCTGCAGCTTAATATTTATGGCAGCCTCTGTTTTTCTGTCTCACACACAACAGTAGCAGGGAGGCAAAGCTATATAGAGTCTTAAGTTCTAATACACAGATAATGTTTGCATCTGTTTGCGTTGGTTGAATACCAACAATCCAGATGTACAGCTAACATTTTTTCATTTAAACATATAATTTTTGTTTAAAAAAAGTTATAGGCAAATAATAGTTAAATTGAAAAGTTGAAAAGTCTTTGATTCCAATGATATAAAACAGAGAAATGCCATGAGCAATCATCAACACCAAGAGAATGTTTTTAATTCTTATGGTTTTGTTTATAGAAGGTCAGTGGTTTGATCCCTGGCTCCTTTTGTTTTCATTTCAAATTGTCCTTGGGCAAGATACTGAACCCCAGATTACTCCCAATGGCTGTTTCATTGGTGTGTGAATGTGTATTTATGAGTTCCTGAGGAGCAGGTTCGCACTTTGAAGATAAGCCACCAAACATTAGTGTGTGAATGGGTGAATGCTAACTTGTGCTGTAAAGTGCTTTCAGAAGTCAAGAGATTAGAAAAGCGCTATATAAATGCAGTCCATTTACTGTGTACCTTGCTAGATGAGCAGAGTCCAAGTCATTTTCCATACCTGTTGCATGAAAACATGGTCATTGATGCATGGCCAGGTACAGAACACAATGTGCACACTTATCAAATTAAATGGACTTTGGCTCAAGTGTACGTGCATCTGGGCCTGGGTCTCTGATATGAAAGCGTCCTTTTTTACTCTGGTCTGTTGGCCTTGGCAGTAGTCTGTCTCCATGGCGACTTGTGAAAAGTTGCTAACTGGGGATCATCACTTATTTTCAGTCTTTTTGGTCCCTGCCAGCGATAGATCTTGTGACCCCTGATTTTTTTGTAAGCTTTGTGAGGAGGAGGGACTGAAACCTGAGAGAGCTGGTGGTGCAACGAGGTATGAAGACACACAGAGGGACTTCATCTCAGCCCCATGGAGACAGCCTGCATTCCCTTGCCAGAATGAGTTTGTTTTTGCAGGTCAGGAGGGTGAAAGCATGATGTAAACATTTAGGGGTAAGACACCCCCCTCCGACAGCGCACCACAACAGTCTGGCATGTGTTGGTGCTCGTCGGCTTGTGACAGCGCGTGACCCCCCTCCCCTCCCAACTCCCCATCTGTCTGCCTGCCCCACTTTACTTTTTTTTTGATGATCTCATGGTCCCTGGAATCAAACCCCAGATTGACACAGTAGCAGACTACACACACAGCAACACAGCTGCACAACTGCAGAGACAGACTTGGACACTGGAAGAGGAGGAAACACTAGTAAGAGAGAGAGGCTTGGAAAGAAATCAATAAGAAAAGGCAGAGACTTAAGTAAAAAAGTGTTCAAAGAGAGGCAAGTAAGGCAGAACAGGAAAGTTGCGAACAATAAGGTAGAGTAAGTTGAAAAGTAAGAGAGAGAAGAAAAGCTCAGTAAAGAAGGGAGAGTTCAAATAGAGAAGTCAGAGGACCATCAGCTTTTTTTATTTTTTTTTCTGATTGCTGCTGGAGGCTTTGGCAAACCAAAAACCCCTAAGGCCCCATCAGTGAGGTATCCATAGACATGCCTGCTGCAGCAAGAGTTCAGCGACTCTCCCATGGTCAACAGAAGATCTGCCATGCGCAAATCTTTCTGAGAAGTGAGTAGACAGCCTAACAGATTCTGTTGTCTGAAGGCAGCAGTTGTGTGCTAGTTAGTTTTGTCTGCACTGGTACTGTTTGCTTAAGGAAAGTCTTGTCTGCATCTATCGTGTATTTGATTCTATATGACAATTCTTGAAAACAAAGAGGATTTAACTGTGATGCAGATTTGTTTGGAAAAAACTGCTACTGAAACAGTTAGTCTGTGACTCACTTGATAGCAAAAATTCCAAAATGTTCTGTGGTTCCTGGCACATACTGTGAGTGTTATGATCAGCTAGTTTTCTATTTGTTATTTCATTTTAAATTAAACTTGTATAGGTTTAGAAACTGATCAGAAAAGACAGCAATTTGAAGACTTCACTTTGGGTCAGAGGAAACTAGGTTATTTTTTTCTTTATGTCTGAAGTTTCATAAATCAATGTTTTAACTAATATGAAAAATGATTGCAGTCTTAGAGCAACAGTATATAATGATCAGTCACAATTTTCAGAGATTGACCAATGTGATTCACTGGACAGGATTTAAAAGGGATAATTCGGATATTTTGATCTGGGGTTCTTTGAGAAACTTATGCCCAGTCAGTGTCTTACCTGTCTTAGGTAATAGTCAGCTCGCCCTCAGCCTGGAGAAGCAGCATGGTATGCTGGCAGGAAACAGAGCTTTTCTAATGATAAGGTGTTGGATCGTTGTGGAAAATCAGTCAATAAAGTCATGGTTTCTGAACTGCAATCAGGCAAGAAAGTAGAATGAGCTCAGTTCTAGGTAGTGTCCTGTTAAAAATGAATATCGCATTTAAATGTGTTCCTCCACAGCTTTCTAAAGCAGTAAGTAATGTGTCTGTAAGTGTGTGTTTAAATATGTAATCATTCTTTTCATAAAGTTCCAACACGGCCCTCAGCTTATGTCCAATGTGAGGCCTCCATGAGGCCTCCACTGTTCCATGATTGGCTCCAGAGCCACTCGATCATTTCAGTGACAAAGCAGGACTCTATTTGTCATATAGCAAAGCTGTAAAATTGCTGAAAGGAGGACTAACCCCAGTTGCCATGGTGTCCTTATCTTTAAAAGAGAGGTTCATGGATAAATTACAAGTAATGTTTAGATTTCTATGCCATCAAAGTATATGCTGCAGTTATGAGTATATAGATGTAATAAACAAAAAATATAAGTGGAGCGATGTGGGATTTTGGAATACTGATGAGTAAACACGTCCTAAAAAAAGGTAAAGCAGGTGAAAGAAAACAGAAAATACAGAGGACGATTAACAGCTCAAATAACATTACTAAGTATTTTTCCAAAGTGTGGCATGCCATAGCTGAGCACCAGCCTGCTTCCAGAGCTCAGAATAGCTGTCTGCATCTTTTCTTAACCATTGAAGTTATTGTTAGTATTATTAGCTGCTACTAGCAGAACACAACTATGTCTCAAACCAAACTGTCGGCACCAGTTTTTGGAGAGGAAGAAAAATAAATAAAATAATTTGGAAGATTTGTTCCATTCTGTTGATAATAACTGATGCTAGCTGCTTCTGCTTTAACCATAAATTGTTATTGAAGCTTTTTTTGTTGTTGTTTGTATTTGAATAGAAAATAACAACAGAAAAAAAGCTATATCCAGCTTTCTGCCAATATAACTTGAAATTGAGCTCACAGAAGTAGAGTCAAGACCAATATTTCTACATGCAAATCATTCTATCGAACTTAATCAAGTATAGATGGAGATCTCTAGAAGCTTTACACAATTCTAAAATGCTCTGATGGATTAATTTTTTTTTTTTAATTTGCTTTTAAGCTGTGGTGATAAATTGTATAGCAGTAGGGCACTCCTTCCTCTATCTAAATGATTTGCTTTTGTCTCTGGTAATTTATAATAGCACTGACAAAACGAGCGTTCTTACAGTTTATTAAGTGTTCACTGCAAGTTGTGAATGATCGGAAACTCATTTCACCAGAAAGGCTGATGGAGCATATTCAGGCGCAGCTGCCTCTTCCTGCGTTTCTCTCCTCATTACCTTGTGTAATTGTCTCTGATTTTCACTGTTTATGTTTTTCAAGTTTTTACAATGAAGAACACACTTAGAAAGAGGAGGAGATTAGCTTTATGGGTCTGAAATGCCTCCTCCTCTTGGTTGCTTTGTGGCTCTGCCTTTCACGCTCAAAGGATGAGGTCTTTTTGTTGCCATTAGCCTGGTGAGATGATAGTGAGTCATTCAGTCATATATAATTCATGGCAGTATTGGTTTTGTGTGTCTAAAAGAGGCTTGCAAATGAGGTGAAGGTAGCTGCTTAACAGGAACATCCCAGCCAGCCTTTCTTCTGTCTTTATCTCAGCTTGCTAACTTATGATCAGCAATTGAGATAAAGAACACTTCTTAGCAGGTTGTAAGGCATTATTACTTAATTTAACCCTAAGGCAAACATTTTCCGTATTGAGCAAATCAAGTTTCTTTGTCAGTGTCTTTTTAATCAGTGTGCTGTCAGTAACACTTCCAGTAAACAGCAAGTTGTATAAATTTTAAATTTGGCAAAAAGAGAGCACTGTTGGAATCAAAAACAGGAAAGAGAGTTAGATCTGTGCAAAGAAACTAAAGGTGTTGGGCTGAATTTTAAGATGAATATTATTAGATGATTTATAAAATATCTAGAATATATCAGTCAGGTGGAGTGGTTCAAGTGTTAAGACAAGTAACCTTGGGCTATCATATAGCTGCATGTAGATGGGAATGTTGTTATTATTACATTAATTTCATCTTCCAAATGTGTTACTTAATTGTTATTTTTTAGCCAATGTTCTTGTTACACCAACAGTTCCCAGATCCCAAAGCTTCAGAATGTTTACTTTGTCCACACAAGTTCTCAACCTAAAGTAACTGGGTTTGTGCTACTACAGTTGCATATAAACTTTTGTTGATAAACTTTTCAGACTGTTTGAGTTCATGTTCCCAGACTAACATAGTTGACTATGCTGAAAGTAATTGCACAAAGCTTTTGCCATATTGGAAGATACAAATCCAAAGAGTCTTGCACCTTAAGATATCATACAGGACCCATTATTCATATATATAGATTTTTTTTTCATATAGATGGTTTTTGCCCAGTTGTTGTTTGCCTCAGTACCATTCCACTCTGCTAATACCCCAGCAAATACTCTAGTTCCTCCCTTAACCCTTTAAGGCCATCTAACAGGCTGACCCACCTGTTGCTGGGCAGATTTGAAACTAAAATGAGAACATGTTTACAGGTTGTGTCATTCTGACTTTTGATCCTCTTCATCTGACACTGGTATCAGGGTCCTCTGTCATGTTACTGAGATATTCAAACCTGGCAGCCGGTTGGAGTCAGATGTCCAGCAGTCATCCATAGGGGGTGAGGAAGGCACAGGTGTAGATGTTAGTATCCTACTGCCCTTCTAGACATTCTGACTCCTCTGAGCCCCAAAATAATCTCCAAACATGTTGAGCGCAGTAAAGAAGTCAAAAACAGATACACAGAAACAGAGAGAGAACTGCTCTATTCACACTGGACCTGCAGTTAATTTAATTTCCTGCATATCTGTCTGTTATAGGATCCAGTGCTAATGACAGCATTAATGTGCTTTCATTATGGCAAAGGATCTGTGATAATTCTTATCCTTTGTAAACCCAATCAAACTCATGGATGTATGGGTTTAATAGAGCTAGAGCTAGTATATATCAGAATCAGAATCAGAATCAGAATCAGAAAGAACTTTATTGTCTATTGCAGAGCAGTGGAAATTTGTCTTTGACGTGCTCACACAATAAAAAAAACACATGTTAAAAATCCATAAAATATATAAAAAATTCAGAAGTTCATTCATCAATTTGTTAATGCATACTTTATTTCACAGGGTTCCCAAATGCCTAGATTTTTCCAAATTGAAAAGTTTGTGAAAAAAAGAAAAATATACAGATGTCCTTAAAAGTTCACAGTTGAGCAAAGCATAGAACTTTTGAGAAGTTTTTGAGCTGTCTCAGATGAGAGGTGATACCATTGATTGTGGCTCTAATATGATGGTCCTACATCGCACAGTGAAAGAAGTTCACAGATGGCTGTTGTCTTAGTCGAGCAACAAAAGGTAGCCATAGAAAAAAATTCTGACAGCTGTACATGCTACATCTACTAACCAGCCAATGGAAATGGAGCATAATATGATGCACTGATCAATGCAACAGCAGCGCTAAACCCAAACAGAGATGGTTAATAATGCTAATACATTTTTTAAATTCACTATTTAACTAGACGTCATACCCAAGTCCATGTCTCACAGTGTGGCTTGCATAACACTCACAAAATTGCTAAAATCTCAGTCTGTAGAAGGCTTTATGGTGTTGGCAGTTTGCTTTTTCAGAGCTGCAGTCTTTGCTATGTATTATTTTTTTGTTTTGTTTAAATAAACTTAAAAAAGTTTGATTTTTTAACATAATCTGGTGTTTCATCTAATCAATTATTTAAGTAAACAAAAAATATTTCAAAATTAAAAATTAAACAATCACATCAAAATATTTGTTAGGCATAGAATTTAGTAAGCATACATTCATGATCAAATGACATAATCATAAAATACAATCACTATAGTATGAGCAGCTTCTTAAATAAACAAAAAGAAAATGTCCATTGATTGCTCTAAGTATAAAGGAATTCTGCTAACTTAATTTTTAGGGAATGCATTTATGGTAATAATATAGATGTGATCTTAAAGGTTTTAAAGGGGTTTAAATTTTCATTTTTGATAGCTTAAATGTCTTTAAAAAAAATCAGTTTTAGAAAAGCTTTAGCCTGTATGCTAAGGGG
>JAPZDV010000010.1:2658332-2668756 GCA_029814665.1 Acanthurus lineatus | reverse complement strand
TGTGTGTGTGTGTGTGTGTTTGTGTGTTTGTGTGTGTGTGTGTGTGTGTGTGTGTGTGTGTGTGTGTGTGTGTGTGTGCGCGCGCATGCATGTTAAATCATGTTAATGCCAAGGAAACTGTTTCACATGCCATACACAATAACACACATGAAACAAGCAAACCAGATCACAAATGAATGCAGTGACGCACATAAACACACCCCTGACCCACACCATGTGTTCTATTTGATTAAATGAGTCTGTTATATGTGTGTTTGTGTGTGTGTTTGTGTGTGTGTGTGTGTGTGTGTTTGTGTATGAGTGTGTGATCATACTCATCAGTCATACAATGACCCTTAAGTCGGTTAGGAGCCTGCATCTAACATTTAGTGTTTTTCAGATATTTGTAACTAAGAAACTGTGCTGAGTCACTGTTTTCTTTTTCAGAAAATTGCCAGACAAATTGTCCTTACAACAGCTGAGGTGTCAAAATTACTTTCACCCTTTTTTTTTTTTTAACCAGCCCTTTAGTTTATAATTTTTCTCTTTGATTGCATAAAGGTGGCATCATTTCTTTTTCTGTTTTGATGAGGTACATTTATTGAAACTTTTTTGTTTGGTTCTTCAGTTGGCTCAAAGTGACTTTGTTTGCATTTTTAATTGGAAACAATGCTTTATTTGCCTAAATATAACAGTTCACTGTTACTGAAGGATGTGAAGTGAGAGTTTTCTTTTTTCTTATTCAGTGACAGAAAAATTGACACCACATCACCACAGTAATGTGTTTTTAAAAATTATTTATTTAATTTTCTAAGTACATATACTTCAGAGTGTTACCAGAGCATATCTTATTGACATTGATTGGCAAAGTACAGGTGTAATTTTTTTTCTATTTCAATAATTTAGTAGTTTTTGAAAATTAGATTTTCTTTTCAGAAGGTCTTGTGGATCTACTTGACCATCAGAAGGAGGCAGCAGTCACAAATAAGTGTCAGTGACTTTTAAAAATGGACCACAGATAACATCGGATGCATTGAAGCTCTTGGCTTTCCTCCGCATTATTGAAGTACTGTAGGTGTAGCCCTGAAGATGCCAGGGGGCCTGTTTGATATTAGCTTCTGATACTAATCACATCACAGTCAGGCATGATTGAACACATTACATCATTATAGGAGAAGAGAGTAGACACTCTTTTTCTGATGTACTTGACCACCAAGCTCTTTCCTTTTTGCTGTTACTGAGTTGTCATGTTGAAGTTGTTCCCCATTTCAGTTGGTTTGGTACAGAGGAGCTCGGTTACAGTTTGGCTTTGACATCTTCTCACGTGTAGCGCCTAGTATTGTGTGCACGTGTCTAGCTCTCCATGTAATCTGTGTACACTAATGGTGTGTTAGTTATTGTGGAATGGCAAAGTAAAGTTGGGGCCTCTGAGTCACATGGCCTGTCAGGAGATACAGAGGGACAGCTAAAGAGAGACTGAAAGAAGAGGAAGCTGTGTAATGATAAAGATGATTGGAAAAGGCCAGAGTTTAGTAAAAGAGGAGGATGAGTGAGACAAGGAAGGAGGTGATGTAACAAACATTAGGTCAGGTTGATTAAAGTGAGAAAGCTGGCACAAGCCAGAGGAAGAAGTAAAGGAGGAAAGAAATTCAGAAATGTAAGTAATGTAGTGGATGCCAAAATGAGCACTGAATCTCATTAAAGGTGCATAAATGGTAAACCAGAATGAACTGGCATGAAATGTCACAGACAGGCCTTTTCCACCATTATAGAACAAATTCCATTCTGATTGCTAGCATAATTTTCAACCATTTGCAGCTTTGTTTTTAGTGAAAGCAACAAAGAGCAACTTGTCCTTCAAAATCTACAGGTCCTTGCTCATTGTCCTCTTTGATTATGTTTCCTTGATTGAAATGGTTCTGCTCTAAACTGGTAGAAAATGCAGGCTGGTTTATGAGATAGAATGCTAAACAGATCATGTTCAAGCATCAGAGCTAATTTGGTAGAAAAACACCCACAGAGGAAAAAAAGTTGGAACAGACCCAGGCGGTGTCACGAATCCATCAGTTTATCTGTCTTGTGACTTCTAAATAGGTGTTCATATGAATTCCAGTGCAGTTCCTGTTGGGTGCGTGATTCAGCACAGTGAGATAAAGGCATTGGTGTGTATTTGAGAGAGGAAGTTTGTGTATTATGTCTGGTTATGCACACATCTGTATGTGTAAGTTTGAACCCTGTCTGTGAATTGTTGTGCGATTGAATTTACTTTCCTTAAGGGAAACAGACATATGCCTTTGACTTAAAGCACGTGATTAAATAAACAATATGGCATAAAGCATGAGACAGAAACTCTGGACATCTCATAAAAGACTGCAAAAGACGTGAAATTCCATCCCTAGCACAGGGTAGTGGAGCAGAAGGTAAACAGAGGATTAACAACTTCACACCGTCCCTACACACACAGAAGACATATGGCAGCTCTATGGAACACTGTTCAGGCCACGCTAAGCCATATAGTACATACACACAATCAAGATAATTAGTCTGAGATGGCTTGACTGAGCAGGGTAAACAAGTCATGAAACAGAGGAGGAATCTGGGACAAGAACTCTGTGTTGAAATGGTGTGATACAATAAATTTTCCTACATAGGCCTTGTAAACCATTAAAATGAACTGAGAAAGGTGTTATAATATACTATTAATGTAAAGTAGCTCTCCTGCAAAGTAGAGAGGTCGGTGTAGTTTAAATAAAATAGTTTTAACTCTTACTATCTAAACCATAAAAGCAGTTTAGTTATTTAGGACTAAAACTAACCGCAAAGCTACTAACAAAATCAAACAAAGCTTTAATATTTCATTCAAGGAGGTGACCAAGGTAACAGTAGAATCTGACATCAGTAACCAGCCACAACACTTTCCACTGTACTGCAAATATTAGGGCTATACTGAATGTCATGCTACATTTAAAGCTTTTTTTGAGCTTTTTTCAAATGCCAAAAAAAAATTAAGGAATTTATAAGAATACATGAGAGTCTTAAAAAAAAAAATTACATGATGAATATATGTGTAGTCAGTTTTGTCAGCTTTAATATATATCAATGTACTTGTTCACACACATACACACACACACACACACACAGTCAGGAGATCGACAAAGTCAGCAAAACTCAGAGAAACAGAAATGTCTGTACGAGGCAAACTGTCAAGTTGATGTTAAATCATTTAAAACTCATTACTCACTCTGTGCCAGCTCTGAAATTTGCAGTACCTCAATCAAAAACATAACTTGGTCATGGTTAGACTTAGTTTGTCCTTTTTCTGCTTCTTGCATTTAACTTACAAGCACACTGAAATGGCCCTGCAGTTAACCGCTTTAATAGATAACCATAATAGACACCATTCTACTGAACAAGAAGTACATTTTATAAAGATTAAATTCATGCTTTGGGTGTATTAGAGAGTGTTTGGTACTCTTGCAGTCATTACAAAGTCCCAGTAGGTCTGTACCAAAGTAACCACTATTATATTGTACCAAGTAGTCATTGTCAAAAAAGGATAAAAAAAAAAAAGAAATGAAAGTTAAGCTGCAAGTTTTTATAAGTGCACAAGCTGCTCAGTGTCTTGGTGCCAACTACACCCAGTTAGGAAGAAGAACATCTGGATATGAAATCATATTCATCTTCATTTCAGCTTGTGTTCAAATTAATCCTGAGAATCAAAAATGCAAAAAAACAGCTAAACAGACTAACATCAACTTTTTAGGTTGACCAAACTTTTAAGCAGTCAACAAGAGTATTTCAGATGAATGTACTTTCTTACAGATATCAGGCACTGAGACCAGGCATATGTAAGTTTAATTTATGTGAATTTTTTTATTTTTATTTTTATCACTTAATTGAATATTTAATCCCATAATTAAGTTACTCTGTTCACCGTGTAGCTGTAAAATTTCTTATTAGCTCAGTTTATTTTGATTTACAATATATTAATTGGTGCATATTGGTGCTGTGGTAATTAGGGCTAAATTCTATACATGACTTGAAGTCCCTGTGTAGATTGAACAGGCTTGATGACAATGGTGATAAGTTGCAACCACTTGATTGCTATTCTCTGTGCTACATAGTAAACTTTTCATCCTCTAAATCTTTCTTCTCAGTCTGTTTATTTTCCCCTCTTCACTTGAAAACAAAATTTTTAAAGCTTTGTCTATCTGGCTCTGTCCACAGTGCTAACAACTGTCCACTAACATAGTAGCATCACCCTTTCCCAAAATATTACACAGAACCTGGATCAAATCTTTGGTATAGCTCGGTGCTGTTTTTTTCCTGCTTCATCTGCCCCTTTCTCTTTTCTCCTCCCCCCCTACTTCCTCATCTCTCTCCTAACCTGCTGTCTTCCCCCGTCTGTGTGCATGGTGGCTGCTTCTGTTCAATCTTCTTTCTTTCCTTACAATGCTCCTTCCCTTCTGTCCTGTCTTGTCCTTGGTTTGTCCCTCTGCGTGGTGTTCATTTAGCCTTCGAAAGCACCCTGTACACCCCTACACCTCAGGAGTACAGCAGGACATCCTCCACTCCCGTATCTCCATCCACTCCCACCTATCCAGCCCCTGGGGCGCCATCACCCTCCTCCACTACTCCCCCAACACCACCTCTAAGGCATTCAGCCTCCCGATTCGCCACCTCACTTGGTTCTGCCTTCCACCCAGTCCTGCCTCACTACGCCACGGTACCGAGGCGCCAGCAAGCCTTCTCCCAAGCCTCCCCTCCTGCTGCTGCTCCTGCTCCAGCCACTTCCACAGTCCCACCACCTCCACCCAAGTCTGTGGTGTGGTCAGCTTGCAACTTCACTCCTCTGCCCCCCTCACCCCCTGTAATGATAAGCAGCCCCCCAGGAAAAGCTGCCGGTCCGCGGCCCCTCATCCCCATCGCAGCACCTTCCCCTCTCACCCAGAGGCCCCCATCACCGTCCCCCAACGGTCCACCCATGTTCCCCGCACCTTCCCCAGTAACCATACCTCACAGCCATACCCCTATTGGCATCGCCTGCCCAACCCCACCGCCCCCGCCTACTCCACCTCCTCTACCCTCCCCTGTAGCTCCCCCTCCATCTTCCTCCTCCGTCTCGTCTCCCCCTTCCTCATCCCAGGCTCCTGGTGTGCCCTATCCCTCCACAGCAACCCCTGCTGCTGCTGCCGCCACCACTACTGCCTCTGCTGAACACTTCTCTCTCCCCGTGGGCCCTGGCCTGTCGGGGCCTGGGGAGTTGGACACAGTTACAGGCCCAGAGTCCCACCCACCTAAGTGGGGCTCCACCAGTCAAAACCACCCCCAGGGTAAGGCCTCCATTTCGGACTCTTGTCTCTCTTTCAAACTGCCTCTCTCCCCTCGACCTTTCACTGCTCTTTGACTCACACACTAACATGTGGGTATTGAACACTGATGGATTTGTTACCTTGCTACTGGCGACAATACAAAGTCCCTCTATGTGGCTGTGATACAGGTTGATAGACAGTTCCTGACCTTAAAACAGCTGCTATCGTGACTATGATGGGATCTCATTGTGCAATAGTCACTGCTGTTAAGACCTGTCTAACTTCTTTGTCAGTCTCATATGCTGCATGTGTGTCATGTGCTTGCTGCTTAAAGGTCTTGGCTGGAATATGGAATATTTCAGGTTTCTCAGTGTGGCATATCTGTCAGTATGATAGTAATTTGTTTATATGTGGATACAGATCACTGACTGAAGTCCACTGCTGTTTTTTATCTTTGTGAAATTTTTCTGTCATCAATCCATTTTCAACCATAGTTCTGCAATTTCACCTCCAATATTGGTCTTATCATTTATTCTTTATCATTTAATTTCCCTTCATCTGACTGCTCACTGTGTCCTCTCGTCAGTGTGCAGTCAGTGAAATTCATTGTGAACCGCCTCCCTGTATCTAATCACAACAGGATGGCCCCTCTGAATGAGAGCTCAATGGTTCACTGACAGTCCTCATTGCCATCCAGTTGTACTGTGTTCTAATCAGTTTCCCAAAGAAATATTTCAGTGGCATTTCAGCTCAGATTTCATTCATAAAAATGTACCTAGATCAGATTTCAGAAAGTTGATTTGAAATGTTTAAAAGGAGAGCTGAAATTAAAATTTATTTTATGTAAGACATCACCAAATATGGCAATTCAAATAAAAATTTCACTTGAAATCTGCACTTTATTAGCTTTATTAGTGTCTAAAGTTATGTTATTAAAGAAAAGATGATTTCATTACTATTTTGTGTGCTTAGTTTAATTTTAGTTGTTTCTGGTTCAGTCTTTTACTGTTTTTGAAATACAGTGTTAAATTTGTTTTAAAAAATCAGACTAGTAGCATTTCTATACAAATACATCAGACACACACCGGTGCTCCACTGACCTTTATCTCTTGGCCTTTCTCTTATTAGTCACAGGACTAGTGTTCTAATGACATCCAACCTTATCATTGATTTGGAAATGGCTGGATGGCTGTTTTTTTCACAGCACTGCATATTCACATTCCATCATAGATTATTGATAATAGACTAAAATCTGATGAGGAGTGTGTGCAGCATAATCATTATTCCTTTAATCGTCTGATGTGAAGTCAAAATCTCATTATTTTGTGTAAAGGGGACAAAACTATTTCATGTTTCTGGAATGTAAATGTCATTATCTTTTCTCAACCTTAGAATCAGGATACCTGCCATATTAGGCAGATGATGTTGACCTAAATAAGACAAAATTGCTGCCTAAGTTGATGCATTAAATGTCTTTTGGTTATTGGTTATGCATTATTTTGATTGAGTCATTAGGAGTTTGTGTGTGTGTGTGTGTTTGTGTGTGTGTGTGTGTGTGTGTGTGTAGAAGGGAGAGAGATTGCACCAAAATTTGATTTTCTATGATTTAATGCTAAATGGCGATTGTTTTGTCTCTGCTTCTTTTATTAGAATGCATACCTTCCACTTAAGGATGCAGTATTATAAAAATACATATCATTTTATAGTATTATAAAATTATATGTATTTTGCGTCACTTTTAATGAATTTATAATATTAACTTGGTACAATTGTTGTGATTCTCTTTAATATGATAAACATTTCTCATGCCCTACTTCTAATAGAAAACAGGGTTAACACCACCTACTAATACTGCATGTTAATGAAATAAGATTTTCTGTCATAAGATATGGCATGCCGTCATACTTTATATGTGTATTCCATGTTTTATTTCATTTAAAAAAGGCATTCACCATTATTACACTAAATTAAAGATAAATGTGTAAGTTGTTGATGCAACCTGACAAAGATTTATTCAGGCTGGTTCAATGCTGCTGTGCTTTTTAGGTTTTACTAATTTGTCTAATACTACACGTATTGCGGGGATGTATGGAAAAGAGCCTTTGACTGGCTAAAATTTATTCCCTTCCCAAGTGTAACCAGTCTATACTGAAGTTATTCTACAAATTCATATATGGACACTTAGTGAGCCTGTGTCACAATCAGGAATCAATTCTAATCTAAATAAAATTTCAAATCTGCAGGCAGACCCTGTAACGGATTTAAGAGAGATGTTGAAATATTTGCAGGCTCAGTAAAGAAAGTAACAAAATCAACAGGTTGTGCACTTAGTTGGTCCCCTAAGAAAACTATAGTTTACTTGATATTTACTGATACTTTCTTTTCCTTCCCTGTTTCATCCCCCATCCCCTACCCTCTATCCCCTTCACGCAACAGACTCAGCACAGACCACTGGGTTGACCACCCTAACCCCTCCCCCACCTCCACCCCTGCCACCTGGCTCCACTATGAACTCTGCAGTGGCAACCCCGGTCGCCACGCCCACCACCCCAGCTGGCCACCCTCCCCCACCTCCACCTCCTCCACTCCCCCCTTCACTGACTCCTGGCGGGACCCCCCCTCCTCAACCAGGTCCAACCCCTCCACCAGGAGCCCCACCCCATCCTCCAGCGCCTCCCCTTCCCGCTGGACTGTTCTCTCCAGTGGAGGACCGCCCCGTCTCAGGTTTGGCTGCTGCCCTTGCTGGAGCAAAGCTGCGCAAAGTGCCAAGGGTGAGCGCCTGATGGGTTATTCGGCCACTGGAAGGCCTGTCTCTCGCCTTTAGCGCTTCATATCTGTACAACACAAATTCAGTACAATTAAACCATTAAAATACTCTACATTCACACAAAATTCTATATTTCAGTATTTGTGTCATTTGCTTTTCAGTTAACACAAAAACAGTGCAAATACACACACAAACCTCACAAATTACCTTTGTACTTAATCACACATGATCATTGTCAATGAATCCCAAAATGAAATGAACAAAAACCAATAATATATTTTCCAGTGTTGTGTTAATCTGTAAATAAGGATAATGCTTTCTTTTATTGCAAAAAAACAGAAGCATTCTTTTGTTTTTCTCAAAACATGTTATTCATGTCCTTTTTAGAGTGAAGATGCGGGTGCAGCTCTGGCCACAGCCATAGTTGGAGGGGCTTCGGGGGCCAAGTCTGAAGCCAGAGGCAATGGCCCTCTGCCTGGAGGAGGAGGGCTTATGGAGGAGATGAGTGCCCTGTTGGCTAGAAGGTTGAGACATATTGCATGTTATTGTTAGCTTCATGATATCTCAAGCTATTTACATACACTTACAGTCTCTGATGTATTGGACATCATTCAGAATTTGAAATAATCATTCATGGTAATAATTATCCTTATTTTTATCACAATTTATTTACTGTGCTGACACGTCTAACAATAACTGTTGGACTCCTTGATCATTTCTTTTTTCTTTTTCATTTAAATTATTCTTACTTCTACAATATTCACTGAATTTCAAGATTAGCAAATTAATAAGTAAGAAAGTAAGAAATGAAAATGTGCTTAAACCTGTTTTTTTTTGTTATCTTAATACAATTATGAGCAGGAAACTACAGAAGGGACACTCACTGTTCATGCTGAGAAATGTAGATAGTTAATTCCAAACATGACTGATGTGACATATTATGATAGATAGGACGTATGATAGATTCGAATTAAAAGCTAGATACTTGCGTAGATAACCTACTATTTACCATGAAACTATCCTTGGGCTTCGTATTTTACAGGAGAAGAATTGCTGAGAAGGGCTCATCACCTGAACCTGACCAGAGATCAGTAAGTATAATGAGGGCTTCTCTGTCTCATCTTATGTCAAATATTTACATTATTTTATTTAGATATTTAGATATATTATTTTATTCAAAATATCATCACTCAGCACTCAGTACTGATTCACACAATAATTCCTCTTCTGGTTTCCTTAGTGTATCCAGTCTACCTTGACATACATTCCTGTGTGTAACGAGTTGTCAATCACTCTCTTTGTATGTGTGAGAGTCTGCGTGTACTATGTGAATTTTTTTTGTAATATATTCCTATCTGTAATCACTACTTTCATTCACTTTCATTATTCCACTCCCAGTTCCATCAGCATGTCACACTCACTTCTGTATTGCTCTGAGTCTCCCTCTTATAATAGAAATGCCTTTTTGCATTTGGTAAGCAATCCCATTTTGCTTTCTTTAGTAAACTTTATAATGTCAACAAAACTCAATACTTTCTGTACAGATGTTATGTTTTGCACATTTCAAGTCTTCCAGCTGATTAAAAGGCATAAAACCTTTACCGTAATCTATGGGGTTTTCAGTTTGAATCCCAAGAAAGCTGGCCGTGTTTTACTGTTACTGGTTAAACAGAAAAAAGTGAAGGCTCCTTGTGACTATCTGTTACTTTCTGAAAGATACACATTATCCCTGATTATCAACCTCTGACTATGATCCAATGTTGACCTTTGAACCTTGTATATCTGTTCAACAGGAGGAGGGCGAGATCAACACAACCCCTAAAATGTCAGCTTGTAGCACACCAGGTGAGTGTCAGATGGAACCAGTGCTCTGAGCCTGAAGACTGGTGGGGGACATCAGCAACTACAGGAATTTACATGGATCTTACTAATGCAGATGATGAGGAACCATGTTAGCATTAATTAGTTACATTTCTTCCCAGATTTTCATACCCTGCAATCACATCAAATCTGTTGTTTTATAGTTATTGGATGTTAAATTTTATTTTTATGACGATTACAGAAAATAGCTAAACCCAATGGAATATTTTAAGTAGATTTTGCTTTTCATATTTCTTTTGGGTTTTGGTTTGCTTTGTTTTTCTCCAGACATGCCCAGGAAACCATGGGAAAGAACAAACACCATGAATGGTAGCAAATCTCCAGTTATTGGGAGGTATAGTATTACCCTACTTTTTTGTTAATTGTGAAATTTCTCTTACACTTCGTCATTCGTGATGTACTAATGCACTTAAAAGATATTTTTAACCTAAAGTGGTACAGAAATTTAATTTTCCAAGCTACATACTATCCACCAAGGTATTCAT
>JAPZDV010000010.1:2626000-2648421 GCA_029814665.1 Acanthurus lineatus | reverse complement strand
TTCTCTAATGTGATTTATTTCTACACGGTTGTGAGGTTGCTTTTCTTACAGCTCAGAAGTACAATCAAACCTTTGAGACATGAGGCTTAAAAGGGTTCAGAGATGATCTTCACTCCATTATGATTTTTGTGAACCTAAAGGCCTTTTTGGAAGCCCAAATGCGTCTGGCTGCAGTGTACTGTATTTCCCTTGTCATTTAAATGTCAGAAAGACTGTGCTCAGCAGCTTAGCTTTCTTTATGTGCTTGGAATCACTTTTGTCCTCTCCAGTGAGGCTTGCTCCATGCTAATGTGAGATTGCCGATGGAATCTGTGTCCATATTGTCAGTTTTCTGCTGAGGGAACTAAAAGAGTCATGAATTTGCAGGAAAATGTGCAGAGATTCATTTGTTGAGGCAAGTTTTATCGATGGGTTTCCAGACTTATTCTTATCATCATTACATTGTACCATGCTGTTCTCATATTAATTAGTCTTTTCTTACATGCTAACATACTGTTTTGTTTGAGCAAATTAAATAAAAATTGCAATACAAGACTGAAAGTTGTTTCTTTTCTAATATAGTTCACTAATGCAAACCTCAAATTATTGAAAGGTTTTTCAGTCACACATTTTACTCCTATTTTCTGACTTTTAAAATACATAGCACCATAACCACCATCACAAAATTTTAGCTAATGTCCCATGTGCCATTTTTGAATTTCAAATTTAAATAAAGCTGAAAAGACTCAAAAGCAAATTTTGTGTTAAGCTGTGCCTTAATTGAGTGAACTAAGTAACAGTAGTCTATAGTGGTAAAAACTCTAAGTGTACTGAATTGAGAAGGCCAATTTTATTGTCTATGAATTTAACTTTTGAATTCAGAGGGGAAGAATGTTTTGTTTATTCTTTGAAATAAAATTACAATGTTTTAGTGAATAAAGACTGAATTTCCTGTTGGTACACCAGCTTAGTTTCTGTTTGGCAGCATAGTAACTGTGACGACATATCCGACTGCTCCACATTTGCAGAGGAGAACAGGAAGAGGAAGACTAACCGAAAATGAGTGCATAGACAAGCCTGCATGATGTGCATGCCTTTTTGCAATCCTTTCTTCTTGCACTGCTGACTGTAAATGAACTGTAGAGAAAGATGACGGAAGTGGGGTCAAGACCAAAATTTTAACCTACAACACATTAAGTTGTGGTTTGCATTTTAGTGTTCACATCTAAAAAGATCATTCTCAAAGGATTTTGTATTGATTGATACATTGATTTGGTTTGTGTCCACCTGCAGAAACCTTCAGTTACAGCTCAGCTTTTCATCAAATGCAGCTCTCCTTTTCAGTTCTTGTCCCCGTAGAAAATGACCATGGGGGTTACACACTGCAGTTGGTGATGTATGAAATAAGAAAAATGAACAAAGGGAAGAGCTGTGGATGAGGAGGAGGGAAATGTGGAATGCACCAGAAAGTAGGTCTTTTTGCTCACAATCACAACTCAGGTCTTTAAAGTCAAGTAAGGAGCCAGTGTATTTATTTAAATAATTCATGTTTTAATTCTTAATTCTTTAGGGATTCATACATTACTGTATGCATCATGGAAAAATAATAAAGGCTTTGAATC
The DNA here is from genome assembly GCA_029814665.1 of Acanthurus lineatus. Lineage (NCBI taxonomy): Eukaryota > Metazoa > Chordata > Actinopteri > Acanthuriformes > Acanthuridae > Acanthurus > Acanthurus lineatus. Next base: position 2,646,820 of record JAPZDV010000010.1, on the reverse strand, counting down.
TGTAAATATGGCTCTGTGGATTAGGTATTTTTGCAAAAGTAAATTTACATTATAATATATGTATCTTTCTGCTTGATTGTACCTCAGTTGTGGAAACTAACATGTAGATTCTCTCAATATGAAACACTTATTAACATTATGTAAAGATATATTTGACATTATATTAGTTATAGATTTAATAATTATCTTGATGCTTACACTCGCAAAAGCTGCAGTTGCCACAAATATTTTAACATTTCTTGATTGTCTGCAGACTTACTACACTTTTTTTTGTCTGTGCAGCTTCATTTTATAACTCATTCAGCAACATTTCCTGTGGGTGGAGCAAAGAGAGGTCTGGTCCTTTACAGTTCAGTTGAGTTTTGTTTGACTTGCAGCCAGAAAAGGTCTGCTGCAGCTTTTGCTTTGACAGGAAAACACCCTTAGCAGCAGAGAGAAAGAGAAGAAGGCCGAGAAAACCTTGATGCTGTAATTAAATTGTTTAAAGTTTCAAAATCAGTTTTCTTCCTTTTCTGTCTATTAGTTTTGGATATGAACAACAGGTGCTAGTACCATGTCACAGCAGTCAGGTCTCCCATACATAGTAACTTGTGAAAATAAATCTGTTATCTGTTCAATAGGTCAGGCCCATGTTTGTCTTACTCGGGCACATTGGCATCTTTCTGAACCACATACTGAGAGTTTTAATAATCAACTACCAAATGAAAATTTAACATTTGGAATCCACTTTACACCTTTGATCTGCTTAATTTTTCACTAAAAAACATGGGAACAGGCCACACCTGGCCATAAAACTGCTTGTCTGTCAACTGTCCAACTACTTTGGAGCCCCTGAAAAAGGAGGGACCATGTATAAAAACAGCTGAAATTCCAAACCAATGTGGCTGAAAGTCTACACTTCAATCACATCTTATTCTCTTTATTTCATATCCACTGTGGTGATAATGAAAGGGCAGGATTACAAAAAAGTGTCAGTGCCCAAATACTTATGGATAAGAGTGTTCATAGATTATTATCTGAATACATTAATATTAAGATTTAAAATTCTAATTTCTTTGTCATTTTACAACATAGCAGTTGTCGTTCCCTCATACTACGACTTAAGCAGAAAGTTATGAAAATGTAAAAAATAAAGTTTATGAGAATAAAATTATATTTAACATGTGAGTTCTCATTATTATATTATTTCTATTAATATAAATTAAAAACTAGTGTGTTATTATGTAAATATTGTTTATATCATTAATGTGCTAGAGTCCACTGATTTTGTATTAGATGTTTTTGCCCATGACATTATTATGCCCTTTTTTCATTACAACATGTATCAGTATTAGGGACATTTTTTAATTTGACTATAAAGCAACTGTGCACATCTGTGCATATCATGTATACAACAAAAACTGTGTTTATCATGTTAAGATAGTTTGTTCATTTTGTGATAAAGGTCTTTTATATGTTTTTGTCCCCTCTACCATTTTGTCTAACTGTAATTTGACACCAGTAAACAAAGTTAGATGTAACTCCTTCTTAACCAATCCTAACTCAGTTAAAATCCACCTATAACCAATGAATTTGCAGAATTGTTTGAAATGAGCGCTGAGCTAGCCAATCAGCAGCGTTCGCGCCTTTCTAGTCACTGGTGGATTTTTCCCGGAGAGGGAGGGAAATCGAGCTCTACGTCAAACGCAAGTGAAGTCTGTTTTTAAAATATTAACTCAATTTATTTATTCCTCATCTTGTAAGGGAATATCTTATAGTTTTTAATCGCTGGAATTATTGTTCTTACGTTAAGGTAAGTGCATTCAACCAACAGATAGGTTTGTGGTGTTAAAGAGCAAATCGCTTTACGTTTCTCTTTGTTGGCAGTTGGGGCTCAGCCGAGGCTAACTTTAGCTGGCTGTGTAACGGCGGCACAGGCTCCGACTAGTTACTGGAATTAACTTCTGTCCACTGGTCAAAGTAATGTTTTGAATTAAATATAAGAATTTCTTATGTGCCATCGACCTTTCCCTTTAATAAATATTCGATTTTTTTAGAGATCTCTGACAGTTTTGTGCAGCAGAAATGTGATGTCAACTAAGTGAAAACGTTATCGTTATGGACTTGCTACTCTGCAACATCCAGATTAAACACGCGCAGCCATACCATAGTCAGAAATTAGACTGTGCCTGCTTCGTCAAACAAGACCTTAAATTAGATCGTAACAGAAACTTATACGCGGTCGGTTTTGTGATCGCTTGTGCACTACACATTTTAACATTGTTTGTTAGGATAACATTGCCATTAATTATTTCTGTTTTTCTGAACTTACATGTCCTCAAGGGCTGATTCTTGACAGACGCATTTAGTTTATTTGCCAACAGCATTTGAATACATGACGTTTTCCCTCCATTCTTTTTGTCGCCTGCAACTGAAGCACGGCTATTCCGGCGCTTACACGGCTAGTGTTAGGCGTAGTTTTTGAATGAAACATATCTTACATAACGTTATAATTAGTGAATGGTGAATATAACCTTAAGTATCTGTTATCCAGAAGAAAAACCAAGCTTGCTTTCGTGAGTCAAGCGGTCAATTTTTTTAACTAAGTGAAAATGCTCCGATTATGTTTACAATCAGTAAATGTTGGCGCTCCGAATTATTCGTATTGCATTATTTGTAAATTTGCAAAGATCATTGCGATTACCATTTATTAAGACATGAAAATTGCTCAGATCATACCAGTTTAAACAAAGATAAAGATAAGAAAGCAACACTTTCCACTAAGTTGGTTTAAAGCACAGCGTCGGTGTATACACCAAATTTGTAGCAAATACACGTACTTTCTGCTTCGTGTGGTAGAATGTTCTTATTAATGTTGCATAGAGTATTTACATAAATAATTGTATTGTACATGCTAGATATTTGTTATCCCAACATAACAAATAATAAGCAGTCATGGGTCTTGAGACTTTACAGTATGCCCATTTGACATTTGATGGCGCACCAGGGAGTAATCCGTCACATTTCTTTTACTGACCGAAGAATCCATAGTTATTTGTCCTCACCATGGTAAATATTTTTTTTTTAAAAGTCACATGCCTGTTAACCTAACAGGTTATGAATCTGATCGGAGTTTAAAACTTATCACAGGTTATATTGCATGTCAGGTGGAGCTCAGTTTTTAGCACAAAGGGGGGATGTCTGCTTTACTTTATTTTAAAAACCCCACCCACGTTACAGCGCGTATCCTTTCATCAGCTCAGCCTGAGATCTGAGGGGAAACCCATCAGTCACGATTCAGCCCCAACTTCCACATCCTATATGGATATCCGCAGGCAAGCAAAGAAAACAGTGCAGGGACTGAGTTTGGGTGTGTCATATTGAGGTTTTCCATTCAGATAAGGATTTTAACGTTTAACTAGATGAGATCAGTTACGAGTTGATTAGGGGTTGACTGCTCATGTTTGACTCTCCCTGCCGGTAATCATAGTGAGCCAAATTCTAAATGGACAGCTGGAACCTTGCTGTAAATCAGTTGACTTATTTTCTTTTATGTAAAATGAGGTTAAGCAGGATGGTTTATTAGGTGAGAATCGGCCATAATGGCTAACTTTGACCGGAGGGGTGTTATATGTGGATAATGCTTTATTTCTCTTCAGATGCACAATTTCTACATGCTAGCTCTCATTTACTAAAGCATAGCGGTGTAATTTTAATGACCAAGAGTGCTGATTGGAGGTTTCACAATACCATATGGCTAAAATTGTTTTAAACATTGTAGGTAAAGACCTACATATGCTTTAGTGAGACCAAAGCCTGTTCCTGGAATGTGTTTAAGTCAGTGTTTTATCTCTTTCTTTTTTCAGTAACTTTATGATCTTGTTGTGGTGCTACTGATCAAATATAATATCACAAGGACTCCTCTTTTGTTCTTATGCTGGTAATGACATAAGGAAATGAGATGTGATTTAGAGTGAAAAAAGTTATTATAGTTGTTTTTTTGTTTTGTTTTGTTTTTTAAAGCTGCATATAACTCAATTATCTTTGTGTAATTTGTCTACAGAACTCAGTGGGTATGTATAGTCTTCTAATTGAAAGTGACTAGCTGTTACTACCATCTTTTGAGCCTAGTTAGATTTTATGCTTGTCCTTTAACTGTCTCTTAGCATTGGCAGACTTAACAGCTTCAACCACAGTATAGTTTCATACCATTTGTACTCCGATTGGTCTAAAATTCCTTGCCTGGTTCACTGTGACTTGAATGCCAGAACTTTCAGACAGTCAGCTTAGGGTAAACCTAGCAGGGACAGACCTGTCAGCAGTTCTGCAGTAGTGTGGTCATTTTTTAGACACTGAGCCTCCCTAGTCACTAATGTTCCATAATGCTGACCTTGCCTGGCCTACCTCATTGTGTCCAGTGAGGAACACTACAGTAGGATTTTGCTGTTCTAAAGTGCTATCTAACGTAGGTTGTTTAGCCTCTCAAAATTTTTGAACGGTTTTAAAGTTATAAAGAGGAGATGTATACAGTTTGGACAGATGTAGACACAGACCCTGTTTAAACTTGAAGATAAACATAAAAAAGATGGCTCTCTGGACTGCTTTAATTTAAAATCAAGTTTTGAAAAAGGCTAATTAGGGCACGAGCACCTTCAGTGCGAAGGCCCTATTGTAATTGTACTTCCTATTTGTAGTTTATCCATCATTTGACTTAAATTGTGGTTAATTGTCTCTTTACCGTTCACCCATAAGCAAACAGTGCGAGACAACAGGACATTTGGTTAGCAAATACACAGTTGGTGGACCTATCCATACTGAACTGTTTATTTGCCACGTTAGTGTAAAACTAACTAACAGCATTTTAAAAAAATAGAGCAGAATCCCAGATTCAGTTGCTCTCTGTTTTTTGTTTGGTTGGTTGTTTGTTTGTTTTTTCTTTTCTCTGTGTATTTCAAGGATTCTGCCAGGGCTTTAAGTCCAGACCATGGAAAGAGCAGTTAATGTTGTTGTTTTAAGGTTAAGCACATTTTATGTAGAGTAAATGCCTGTGGGAGTGGTCAGAACAGCCCACCTTTCTCTGATTATATTATTGTAATGGGTGCTTGATTTTCTCTCTGGTTCAGTTTCCTGTTTTAGCTCATGATAATCTAATATCTTGAAATGAGGTCTTTTGTATGTGCTTGCTCTAATTTACAGCCCTGTGTCTCTTTGAATAACATCTACTAAGTACAATCACATTGATTACTGTGTAACTTCTTTTTTTCGTGCTTTATGTTGCATGCTAGATCTTAAAATTATTAATCATTAATTATGGCAAGACAACAGCTTATTCTAATCACAACTGTCAGTGATTCATAATTGTATGATTCTTTGAAATGATATAACATGGTAATACTAAATTATTTTTTAGCCTCAGTTACACTGTATGTAACTGCAGTGGACAAGTAGAAAGTTGTATGTCAAACATGTAACTGCCATAGCAGTGTGAGAAACAATGAGCCTATTGAGATTTTGAGATGCCACTACAGTTGTCTTTTAGGCAGATTGTTGAAGTTTGTGCTTGTACTTTGCTTTCATGGACTGTATGGAAACAGAAAGGTTTGCATGGCATCAAAAGTCAAATTCCTAATTTTATTTATTTATTTTAAATTTTTTTGCAGAATGTATAAGACTTCTTCACTTTAGCACATTTTTACTATGAAAATCTGAATTAAAAACACCCAGCTCTCACTGTTTGGATGAAAGTGGGGAAAAAAATCTGGACAGTGATTTTACTCCATCCAGTAAATGCAAGTTTTAGAAGCTGAATGAGGGGCTTGAATAGAAAAAAATCTCAAGTGCTGTTATCTCTTGTCACCTTTACTCTCTTTTCCCTTCCCTACTGTACTTTTTTATAACATTTGGTCTTTGCCCTCCTATGTCTGTCCTCTCCCTGTTTCACTTTCTCTTCTGTCTCTTTCTTCCCTTGTCTTCAGCTCTCACTCAATCTGTTCTCTTTTAGTGGTTCTCAGGCCAATGAGGATGCCTTCCGTGAAGTATCAGAGAGGGGAAATGGTGATGGGCCGCTGGCCTGGCAGCAGTCTTTATTATGAGGTCAAGGTGTTAGGCTATGATGCCAAAAGTCAGCTTTACACTGTTATCTACAAGGATGGTACTGAGCTGGAGCTTAAAGAGCAAGACATCAAGGTATTTCAATACTCACAGAGACATAGAGCCTGTTTCTTCCTGGTTTTTCAATCAGTCCTATGTGATCCAAACACAAGTGGTCAGCGCTAATTGTGTGTGTTCCCACCTGACATTAGCATGCATCACCAAATGCATCTCTGGTGACCACTTGTGATTGGATCTCACTCCCCCGCTCTGTATGCAAAACAACGCAAACAACAATTCTGCTTGTAGACACCAACTGTGTTGTTGTTTTGTACCTGTGAGTGGCAGCAATGCCCTAAACTGCGCCAAGCCAACCAGAAAAACAAATAAGAATGCTCTTCCTATCTGCAGGATATTAAAAGGAGAAGAAAATATTAATGCACAAATCAAAACAACACAGTTGACAAAGATGTTTTAGGTATTTGTTGTATATCTCCATGGGCTCTTCGAAATTTGTTTGCAGAGTTGTTATCGATTGAAAAACTAGGTAGAAACAGGGTCATGACACTAAACTTAACACTGTCTTTTCAGAGCTTTGTAAACCATCTTGTGTGTGTCATATCATTGTGTATATCTTTTTTTCAGTACGTAGGTATAAATTATAGATCTTCAGTTATAAGATAGGAGTCCAGGATGGTTATCAGTTATTGCTTAGTTACCTCATTGAAAATATGATGAGGTAGACTTCTTTTTAACGTAGTTTCAATATCACCTGTAAGAACATTGTACAGTTGTTTAAATTGATTACATTTTTCTTTTTGGTTTCACTTGCAATTTTTCCTCAGAGTGCTGCTGGTTTCCAGGCTCGTTCTCGTTCCCGTTCTCGTTCTCGATCCCGATCGCCAGGGCGCCGTCGTAGCCGGTCACGTTCCCCAGCAAGGACCACACGCCGTTCATCATCTCGCACGGCAGCGGCTGTCGCTGCTGCAGCTATAACAGAGACTGCACCATCCTCCCGTAGGGATACAAAGCTAAAGGATTCGCCAGAAGTCAGTCTCAGTCCACTGGTAAGTGCCACAGCCACTTTCTTAGTCTATCAGTTCAGCCCTGGTGACCATGGAAAAATTGAGGTACAGAAAGAGATTCTCATCAGAAAGAGTGTATAAATGCAGGTCAGAAAAAAAATGTGTTATATTCAGATGTAGAGCATCATTAATAGTTAACTTGTTTTTGTGAATGCCTGTTAAGTACTATAACATAACATAATGTAACTTAACATAACATAATAATAATATAATGGCCCCTTGTCCTAAAAGAGTCCTGAATTTTCATGAGTCCTTGCTTGTTTTATGAGTGCACTGAAATGCAAGTTGAAGCAGCTGCATTATGATCTGTAGGCTTTAGCATGTATTTTAATGTTCATAGCTTAAACTTTTTTTAGCTGCTGAGTCAGTTTGACATCCTGTATTCAAAGCCCTATTGCAGACCCTTCTGTCTGCTTCTGTCTGACATTGTGTTTTTTTTTTTCTGAAAATTAGACAATAACTCTCTAAGGAGCTAAGTTAGTGATAGTGTGAACTCTTGACAGGCATAGCAAAAGTATTAAGGTGGGCATGGCTTAGCGAAGGGTCAACTGTGTGTAAGCTGTTAAAGAAATCACAGCCTTGAAAAAGCACAGCATTTGAAATTAAATTCCATACAGTAACCAGTAATGGTTGAAAAAACTGAGCACAGGCACCACTGATTCAGTTTTCCATTCTTAAAGCTAAATGTGATGTAAATGTAACGGGGTCCAGGGATTATCCATGTCAGACATGTTCTCACACAGCTCTTTCGGGTTTAATTGAGGGGTGGTGCCTGAGTAAATTTGCTGGAGTCATGCATTGTTTTCAGGGGCTACAGACTTTTCCATAAGAATGACCGTTTTTGCAACGATATCAATACCTTACGTATATGGGTGTGTCCACAATACCACAGTACACTGGAAAGCATTATGCAGGGAAGCAGAACCCGGTACAAAGCAATTGCACTCTACACACTAAGATGGCTGGCCTCAGCCGAGTCGTAAATCCCACCTAGCCCATTTCAATAGATGGGACTGGCGGCCAAGCTAAACAGTGAAAGCACACATCACCTATATTTTTCCCATAGATGTTTTCTGTCATCTTAGATAGTTCTTTTAACACTAATGCATGATCACATATAATTTTTTTTTCTGATAAGTGTGTTTTAATAAAGTTTTTTTAGGTTAAAAAATTGGTATGAAACCACACAGTTAGCACCTTGATATCCTTGATACCTTTATTGCGGATCCATCCCCTGATTCATCCCCTGGTCGCTACTGTGTAGACTCTGGATTCAAATGATGTCATCAGCAGAAGATGGCAGTGCAAGTTTTGTGCAGTGAAAGGAAGTGGAGACATCTTCAGTGGGATATACAGTACACTGTATGAGAAGTTGTCATTTAATCATAATTATATGACAAATGAAGCTCTGTCAGTTATGTTCACACATTGTGACAGTTTGAGTAATAGTGGTAAAATCCATCTGGGTGTCCCGCCACACATAATGGTCATTCCCTATTTTCTAACTTACCCTACCAAGCATGTGATTCTAATTAATCACAATGTGACACTTGTATGGTTCTCAGCCCTAAGGCTATTATTTACAATATCAAGTGCACTATGAATAGCAGCAGTCCGTGCTGTATTGCACAGCAATACAACAGATAAGACAGCATGGTTACGGGTATAACATACATGATAAGCCGAATTTAGGTTGTGAACTGATTTAAAAAATGTGTGAAATTGGCATCATTCAGCACATCATTAATGCTCTAAATTATCAGTACCTTGTCAATTTGGGGAAAAGATTGATCTTCTGTAACCATGGTTTTTGACAATACTGTCACGTTTTCACTGCCTATTCCTCATGTTGCTTTTTTCCCTTTTTTGTCTCTCTCTATTTCCATTCATCTCCTCCATTGTTTGATGGGCAACAGACACAGGCAACAGAGAACAATAGCAACAATAAGCATGAAAAGAAAGAGGAGAAACAAAAAGAGGAGAACAACACTGCTAACAAAGTAAATGAGGTGAGTTTTACCTTGTAATTTACAATATAATTTATCTAGCAGGTGGGAGGGTTGTCCTTATTTACTGGACTTAAAATTCATTGATTGATATCTTAATTTCGAGCATGCAAACAGAATGCAAAATATATGTAAAACAACCGTTAATCACTAGCAGTGTGATTGGAGAAGAAAATAATATACACACACACATTTATGGACACATACACATACATACACACACATACATACATCACATACATGATAAATCATGCATCTTCGAGAAGGAATAGGAAGAAGTAAAAACTTATTCAGTCCTACCCCTTCTCCATTACGCAAAAAATATTTTTTATTTTACATCCTGTTAAACTAAATTTTAGAATTGTCATGTTATCATTACTAACCAGATATATATACATAAATAAGATGATAAATTAAAAGTAAATAAATGAATTAATGAATAAAACAAAATATGCATCAAGACAAGTTTTGTTATCATGGAAAAGTGTGTGTGTCTACATTAGGGGTTGGAGAGGGGAGTGTACAACTAGTGAATGAGCTTTGAGGTAAGTTAAAGCTGTTGGAATGCCATGATGCATGCATGTTGAAGGGGAACATGTGTGTTTGTGTGTTTTCAAGCTATGAGGGGTGCCCTCAAAAGATCATGCTTTAGTTTCCTAGTCACATGGTAGTCTACATGTGCCATGTCTTTACTTTCTGCCTTTTAAAATTTTCTGACAGCTGTGCAAGGACTCAGAATGATTCTGAGTCAAAAATATCTTTGAGAGCTGAAAAGTAATATGGATGGTAAACTCAAAATTCAGACTTGTCCTAGTTGATTCTTCAGTTCAACTTCAAATTTGGTGTGTGTCATCTGGACCACTTGGTAAGCAAAAGTTATCAAAAGAATAACTTGGGCAGGAACTAAAATCGTTTTTTTGACATTAATATTGGTAGATCAGAGGAAATTCAGTCAGTATGGGAAGCCTCTAAAGCTTACATTAGTGGAAAGCTGATATCTTATTGCTCTCATAAGAAAAGAGAAAGTTTGAATAAGATTAAAGAATTAGAGAAAGAAATTAAGCTGATGGAAAATAAATTGTCTGAACAATACACCAAATCACAACAACAAGAGATATATATGGTTAAATACCAACTACATGAAATTTATAATAAGAAAGTTGCCTATGCCGCGTTTAGATTGAAGACAAATTTTTATGAGGGCAGAGAGAAAACGGGAAAGTTACTGTCTAGACAAATAAAGCAACAGGACCTCTTAAATACAATCCCAGCTGTTAGACAAAGGAATACCATGGTTACAACATCTTAGGACATAATTACGGTTTTTCAACAATTTTATCAGACATTGTATACATCAACGCTGTCTGATTATAGAACAAGAGGTATTCCTATCCAAAATCAACCTGCCCAAGCTTACTCCTGTACAATCTAGGAGGCTAGAGGGTCCAATAACGGAGAGAGTGACATACGGAAGACTGTTTCATTGATGAGAACCGGGAAGTCTCCAGGCTATGATGGCTTTCCGACTGAATTTTATAAAGAATATATAGACATTCTTGCACCTGTATTACAAAGAGTATTGCGGGGGGCTTTTGATAAGGGACGGGTCCCCCCATCATTTGATGAAGCCCTGATATCCTTAGTTCCTAAGAAAGACAGAGATATTACTGATTCTTCTAACTATAGGCTTATTAGTTTTTTGAATGTGGACTGTAAGATTTTAACTAAAGTGTTGGCCTTACGTCTACAACAAGTGTTGCCCTATATTATACATACTAATCAGACAGGCTTTATGAATAGGTCCTCTACTGACAATATAAGAAAGTTATTACACCTGATGTGGCTGAGCCAATCAAACACCGAGTCATAGCCATCTCCTTGATGCCGAAAGGGTTTTCGACAAGGTTGAATGGAGCTTTCTTTTTTCAACCTTGTCACACTTTGGATTTGGACCTCATTTTATCAATTGGGTCAAGATTTTATACAAACAGCCTAGGGCGGCGGTGCTAACCAATGGAATAATTTCATCTTTTTTTGATTTGTCTAGAGTGACACAACAGGGATGCTCCCTAAGCCTGTTACTGTTCATCACATGTTCGGAAGCATTAGCAGAGCATTAGAATGAATACAGGAATTAAGGGGGTTAAGGGAGGTCACCAGGAACACAAATTGATGCTTTATGCAGACGATATATTAGGAGTGATTGCTGACCCTCTAACCTCACTGCCACATTTAATGGATACTATTCGGTCTTATTCAAAGTTTTCAGGTTACACAGTCAATTGGACCAAGTCAGAAGCAATGCCTCTATCAGTAGTGTGTCAATCACATATGGTAGAGAAGTTTAAATTTAGGTGGGTGCCCAAAGGCATGAAGTACTTGGGAATTAGACTTAGTGGTGATTAGACAGAGATGCCCATAGTGAACTTAAACCCATTGTTACAGAAGATCAAAACTAGTTTGGACAAGTGGGAAAAGATCAAGCTTACATTGTGGGGTAAAGTAAATGTAAGAAAAATGACAATAATTCCTCAATTCACTTATGTAGTTATGATGTTGCCAGTCTCAATACCACCAGCCATCTTCAAACAATATGAGAAATTAATAAAACAATTTTTGTGGGAAGGAAAGAGGGCTAGAATTAAATGGAACAAATTATGTACCCCAATGGAGAAAGGAGGATTAGGACTTCCAGATGCAAAATTATACTACCTGTCTTTTGAGATGGATAAGTTGGTGGAGGCGGCCTGATGGTGGATAGGACTGGTTAGTTATAGAAGCAGAGTTATGTCACCCATTTAAGCCAAATGACGGTTTGTCTCAGAAAATAAGTAATGGCAACCCTGTTATTGCCCATTCTAGGGAGGTATGGACTACAGTGCATAAAATGTTCAAATTACCGCACAATGTACAGAAATACACATCCCCGTGGCAGAACCCTGCGATATGCATAGGAAAAGTGCCTGTATTTTGGAAGCGGTGGCATGCGAGTGGCATATGTACTGTGGACGATCTGTATAGAAATGGGCAGTTAGTTACTTACACTTAATTGACTGATACTTTTAGATTAGAAGGCAAAGGAAATTTCTAGAAATATCTACAGATGAGACATTGTATAACTTAAATTTTTAGAGAGAGTATGGACAATCCTATCCTGGATTATAGACACTGCATCACAGTTTTATAAATTGTTAAATGGTATTTTAAAGAATGACTCAGAGGGTGTAAGATTGTTATGGCACAGAGATTTAAGGGTGGACATTACACAGGAAAAATGGTTCAACATTTTGGCAGAGTGCGGAAAATATGTGAAGGAAGCCAGAAGAAAATTTATACAATATAAGATAACCCACAGGTATTATCACACTCCAACAAGACTTTACACAATGAAACTTATCAACAACAATCAAAATGTTGGAAATGTAAGACAGATGTCGGCACTTTTTTACATTATTTGTGGGAATGTGTCCTTGTAGCACCTTTTTGGATGGAAGTACTGAGGGTCCTAAGTAATTGCTAGGTTCGAAGGTCCCCAAGTCCCTCAGTTGTGCTTATTAGGAGATAGATCTCAACTAGGAAACATTCCTAAAAGGTCTTTCTCTGTCATAATGGTGGGACTTACAAGTGCAGCCCGAGTAATCTTAAGACACTGGAAATCCACTGCACTGCCAGAATTAAAGGAATGAGTAAATGCCATGGTGGAGACAGCGTCATATGAGTCCATGCTCAGAAAATTGAGGGGTGATGCAGAAAGTGGAGACACAGACTGGAACAGTTTCTGGACTCATTTAAAGGACACCACTCAAACTGTAGCTGGAACAGCTAAGTGATGCTGGGATGGCAATATTGTTTTTAGATTGTCTATATATTGTAATATTATCTTCTTACAAAACAAACTGGATTTTTCATGTATGAACATCTGTTTCTGAACAAAAACTCACCTACAGCCATTGGAAATTTGGTGGTTCGGTGTCTTGCTTAAGGACACTCTGACATGCTAAGTGGAGGAGTCAGGGAACAAACCAATGACCTGCTGAGGGATAAACAACCCACCTTACCTCCACACAAGTTTTTAAGACTAATTCTTTTGGCAATTTCTAATTTTTAACATTTTAACATTGAGGACTAACTGCATTAATCTTTCAAAAGTACTCATCGCAGTACTGAAGGTATGGAAATGGCTCCACTTAAAGCTGAGTACTTCGTACTGAGTTATGTCAAAGGTCTTTCAAAGAAATTATTTAGCTCAAAATGCATGCTGAAATTCATGAATGGTATACCAGAGAATTCAACTGCAGGTGAACCTCAACTAAGTTTGGTCTTCTCTGTCTATCAGTATACAATATGTAGTGAGGACTGCTCAAAGATAATTGACCTCTCAGGAGTCTTGAGCTTTGTTGACCATTCGTGAATACTTTTGATTATAAAAAAGTAAAAAAGTTTATCATGCAAATTTTTGGCATCCTTTTTTCTAGCACAACATAATCTTGATGACCTGCAAATTCGCTAAAAATTGGGAAAAAAACAATTTGAAATTATCGATTTTTTTTTCTATTTCAAACACAAAAACAAGCCCAACAAATCATTTTAAAGGCTGAAAATGTAATTCATGAATGATATATGACTGCTGTCCTCTCTATAGCGTTACTCAGAGACACATCTGTACACTTAATTTTAAATATGTGAGTAAGGGATTTTATCATTCTTTTTATCATACTAAGCATTCAAGCCATAATCTTTGGGTTTTAATTTAATTTAATCCTAAAGTTCTGAGTTCAGATGCACTTTAAGTTTTTTTCAGCGTTTACATGGTAACAGTGGCTTATGCAAATGCAGTGGCCAGTAGCTCCCTCAAACTTGCTACATTTTTCTTTCTTTCTTTTTTTTTCTTTCTTTCTTTCTTTCATTCTTTCTTTCTTTCTTTCTTTCTTTCTTTCTTTCTTTCTTTCTTTCTTTCTTTCTTTCTTTCTTTTTAAATCACTTGTCTTGGACGAGCAGACAAACCTCACTGTCATGCCTCAACTTGCTAATCAATCTTGTATTTTCTTAACTGATGACATTTCTGTCCATAGACCTTTTATCGGGTCCAGTTTCTTTATAGAACATTAAACTTTCCCCAAGACAGGGAAATATGTGTATGAACGACATTTTTTGTCATTAAATGGTTAGATTGCACTATCTGTTTGTGGCTCATTCAAACAACATGCAAACATCATTCCTTTCACAACCGCTGGAATGTAATAGGAGACTGTAGGATGCTGTTTATGTTTCAGAGCCGCATTTAATATATCGATTAAATCTCACATGATCAAGCAAATTGTTAACACAACAACTAATTACTCAATCTTCAATTAATGAGTTATCATCCTTACTATGAACTTTACTTAATGAGGACATGTCATCCACAACATCTTCAAAAAAGCCTCCGCACCTGTCACTACAACATTATGGCGTGCAAGAACAGCATGGAAATTGCAGAAAACTTTTGTGTGACTTTGAGTTTCATTTGTTTGTTGTTTTTGTCCAAGTCTAAGGTAGAAGCAGATCCTGAGAGGAACCAAGGCCGTTACAATCTGCGTCGCAGGAAGGACGATGGAGATGCCAAACCAGTTGAGACCAAACCAGAGCAGCATGAGGACAAGGGTACCAAACTGGCTGCAGCTCCTGCTGCCTCCCTCTCCACCTCACTTGACTTTGGTGGAAAGATAGGTAGGCTAAACCACATCATCATATTTGGTGGAGAAAGTATTATCTGGTTTTCCCTCTAGTGACCTCATCTGCATAGCCTCAACCCTGGACAGAAGGCATAATGTTAGTTGTTGCTGGAGAAAATGCTCCATAGATGGCGGCTAGTTTATGACAGGCAATGTAGTGCTTGGGAGTTTTTGATAGGTTGCTTTACTGTTTGCTCCACCCCTTAGCTAGCTTGGTTGGCCCTACATCTAACATTGGTGATTCTATAAACAAACTCTGCGCCAGGATGTTAAAACGGGAGTTCTACTAAGAGGGAGACTATAGTGTCTGTCCTTAAGATGCTTCACCACGTTTGATGTGCTGCTGGACTTGGTCCCCACCACTTAGTAGCAGTGTTTGCATATAGGTTTATGAACATTCATAACCTTTTCCTTGTCGGTTGTCTCATGTGCAAAATACTTCCAAACAGCACTTTTGCCTGTCTCATATTTGACTAAAACTGGTTGCAAGGGCCCTGCAGCAGCAGCAGCTTTTGTCATTTCAAATAAGTTTTATGCTGTTGACACACTCTAGCTTACAGATTTCTGCGCAGCAGCTAATATATTCAGCTGCTCGTGTTGTGATGGGCTATGTGTTTGCCTGTCTGCAGTGGTGCTATGTGTAGTTAAGTGTCAACTGTAGGAGACGAAGAAGCCACAGTTGGTATCGTTGTAAACAACCTGATCAAACTGATGACATTAGTATCCTTGGTGTGTCTTTTCTACCTTTCAGGAGCATACTTTTGGCTGCTCTTTCTTCCAGCCTGGGTTCTCTTTCTGATACTTCAGGTCAATTTGGAGGACCCCAGTCTGGCCAACTTCCCTCCACCTCTGCCCCCTCTTGAATCCTTCTGGGATGCCCAGGCTTTTGGATTTGTCATTCTCTGGATTCTTTTCCAAGCCCTGCTGTACATCCTTCCTGTTGGAAAAGTAAGTGAGAAGAGCTGAAAAGTATACACACAAAACTACATGCATGATTTAAGAGAAATAAAATCACTGTGGTTTCACACAAATGTGTAGTGCTTAACATCTCAATACAGTATTCTACTGAGCCCACTGCAAACACTGTGTGTGAAAGAGAGCAGCTGCCAAGCTCTCTGTATTCATTGATAAAAATTGATAAACTCTTGTGAGCTGGTGCATGACTTTCTTGTTTACCTCTAGCAGAAGGCCGAAATTGGGTTGATGGCTTAGAGTAACAGTAATTAATTAATTAAGTGCTCCATAGGATAAAGGGAGCTCTTGTTCTTTGCCTAATCAGTCATGTCTCATTAACTGGGATTATTCTCTCTAACCTGAAGATTAGACATATTACATTACATGCCATATTGTGCTTGGGATTTAGGTCCAAGTAGTAATTGTCCCACCTGGGCTTCTTTCCTTACAGCATAGTTCACTAACTGGCGGACCACGGTCCGAGTCCAGACCAAGAAACAATCATGTATGGACCCAGATCTATAATCCATTAATTATTAGATGAATTTGACGGGATACTTCGATTTTAACCGGCGCAGCTTTTGTAGTGTTTATGGCAAACACTAGAAAAGCTGCGCCAGTTAAGATCAGGAAATGAACTGACCAATTGCGTACGAGTTAAGCCATCTCACGTGATGCTACTCCATCAATCAAGTCTCTGCATTTCAGGCAGTAAACATAGCAGCACAGTCAAAAGTTAAGAGGCGAATGACAGAGAAACTGAAAAAGTATTCAACTGTTAGAATTTGTTAAGATTTTTATTGTAAAAGTGGTTGAGATTGTTCAGTCAAGATGTGAGACAGTTAAAGAAAAATGAAAAAAAGCTGTTGCTAAACTTTATTTCTCCATAAAGACTTTAATAACTTTATTTTAAGATGCACAATTTTTACATACTATTTTATTCATTTTCTCTTTAAAAAAAATGCAGCACTTCCTCTAATTAATGAGAGAGGGATTGTGTATCTGTGCACTCCAATGCTTAGTGACAAATTTTTTTTAAATGTTAATGTTTTATAAAATGTTTATTTATCAGTTATTGATTACATGCAGACATTGATACAACTACTTAAGCATATAGCACACTCATGCAAGTTGGACATGATGTTCCGGACCTTTACTTGAATAAATTTTCTCTGACTGGACCTCTTTGTGTCTTAGTTGAATACCCCTGGTCTATACTGAGAGGAACTTGATGAAAGAAATAAGGTCTGATATAAAGAAGGCCAAAATATGGTATAAAGATAAGATTGAGGCAGAACTCAGCAATAGCGACCTAAAAGAAGCGTATAATGGAATTAAAACTAAGAAGTAAGAAGGTTAACAGCAGAATTTCTTCAGATTTTTTTTATTTAGACAAACATCTGGCAGATAAATTTAATAGCTTTTGTCTTTTGTTTAAAAATGATAGTCATTGCACAGATGAACACATTATTGTGCACATCAGCTGTGCAGCATTTTCCTTTATATCATCTCACAATCTCTTATGCAGCAGAAAGTACCTAAGCTTTGGTAAAATCCTATCACTGCTCTAGTAGCAAAAAGCAGCAGCCCCATACCACCTAACAACTTCAGGCCTGTAGCTTTGACTTCTTTAGTGATGAAGCCATTTTTGAGAAGATTAAGAATGAAGTTTTAATGCAGGTTGAGGAAAACCTAGATCTACTACAGTTTCAATATAGAGCTGGCAGTGGTGTGGAGGATGTTATCATCACACTGCTACACTTTTTGTATAAGCACCTTGAATGCTGAGGAAAAGTCAACTAAGAGTTGAGAGTCTGATGTGTCTTAGGGACCTTAACACTATTCAACCATTCTTGCTTGCTGAAAGGCTTATTTATCATTTTAAACTTGATCCTAACCTGACTGGTTGGAGAATGGACTTTTTATCCAATAAGTCGTACATAAGAGTAAATGTTGTGCTTTCCAACCAGCTCTCATCTTCCACCAACTCTCCTCAGGGTTGCTGTCTGTCACTCCTTCAGTACATTTTGTACACTAATAAATGTCACTGCAGCTACAGTTACAGGAAGACTCTGACTCTGAGGAAGATGCAGTGTGAGTCCAAATGTCAGTCTTCGCCAGTATATCCACTGCAGTGATTTGCGTGCTCCAGATTTCTCTCTGGGTTCTGCCTGTCTAAGAGTCCAACAAAAGATTAAATTGCTGATTTTGATTTTCTTTATTATGTTATTTTTTTATTACTGTTATTGTTATTATGGCTGTTGTCCTTGTGAATGTCGTCGTCTGTGTGCCTCTGCTGCAAAACAAATTTCCCCTTGTGGGACAATAAAGATAATCTGATCTGAATCTTAGTGTTGAAGGCAGTCTCCTGCTCATTGCCTTCTCAATTTTAGACCATATGATAAGCATTGTGGAGGTCCAGTTTAGTGAAAATAGTCACCACCTGCAGCAACTTGAAGGCAGAGGAGATGAGAGGGAGTAGGTAGTAGTGAAATATTTACCTGGTGTATTTATATCTAATATGATTCAACAGGTAAACATTTCACACACAGTCCAAAATTCCAGACACTTAAAGTTTAACTTACTCTTTTTGTCCTTAGACTGTCTAGTGACCAAGTCCAACTCAGGAGAGGATAAAAGTTTGAACTGAATAACGATAAAAGATAAAGAAGTTAAGGTGCTTTGATGCAGCATGCAATCAGGGAACTTAGATACTTGTGACATTAGCTCCTAGATTTTTAACTTCCTTCCTGTTGTCAGCTTGTGCTTTTTGATCACATGGTAAACCATGGTGGCAAGTTCAAAAAGGTCAACCATTTCAACTCTGATGGCAGTTTTAAAAGAGCTGTGTGCATATTATACACATACAGTGTACTAATTTGTTATGGATGTGAATTAAAAGATTAGTATTCACAGTATATTTTTGAGGCTTTTATTCACCCATGACCATATATTTGTCTCAGAAATTCTCAATACCCCTCCTTGGAGCTCAAAGATGTCCACCATCCTCACCTCTCAGCATGCCGTGGCTGTGCTACGTTCCAACCTCTGGCCAGGGGCATATGCATATGCTTATGGAAAGTAAGTAAAAAGGTCACAATGTTCTGGTTACTGTGTTTATTCTTTTTTTGTCTCTGTATGTGAATATTAAATTACAAAGTTCCATGTACTCTAACTTAATTTAGGAAGTTTGAGAACATTTATGTTGGATGGGGTCTGAAGTATGCAGGGGAAGGGTACAGCCCACCTGTCGTCCCGCTACCACAGAAAGAATATCCCAGTGGACCAGAAATCACTGAGACCCTGGACCCATCACTGGAGGAGGAGCAGGTGCTAAAAGCATCTTTAGAAGAGCAGCAAGCTGCCCATGAGGAGATAGAGGACACAGATGAAGAGGAGGAGGGAGATGATGACTGAGACAACAGTTCCACATTTTACATTTTTTATTCTCAAGGATTTATTCATAAGTCATCAGACTAATGAATGAGTTTACACAGCAACATGGTTTGACACTTTAAATTTAGGAAAAAGTTTAATGTTCGGAAAATCGTAAAGTAAAATATAGGCAGAAGTATGCCTGAAGTGGTACTGAAAGTCAAGTGTATTTCATTTTATTTACATAGCCCAAAATTACAAACAACAAATATCCTTCATGGGTCTACAATGTACGTATTCACACAGCATCCATTTTCCACTGTTTTCACCTGACTTCAACTATTGTATATGGAAATGTGAGGGTCGAAATTATTTTTTTTTCTATTTTCTTTAGCTTGGCATGTGTGAAATACTGAAATTTGCATATGAATTGTAATAAATAAAATACGGTAGATGCCTACATTAAGAATTGTGTTTATCACTTCAGTGGTGAAGGTATATGTGTTAAAAGAAGGAAAGACAGAGCAAAGAGCGCACCGTAGGTGGGTAGTTGGCGTCTTGGTGAAGACTGCTGATGGACTTTAACAAAAGGATTGCTGAATTCTTCCTCTGGGGGATAAACTGCTGGATTAACTGCAGTCAGCTACGTCACCTAATGGTAAATAGAATGGTTTCCACAAATTTTATTAACTGCACCATCTCACCACTCTCTAATTGGAACCTATTTTTATTTATGTCAGCTAGGTTGTTTTTTTGGCAGAATTTAATAGAGGTAAATATGGGGTATGCTCAAAAATGTCAGTATGTGTAATAAAGGATAACAATATAACTATAAATTCCATTGACAAAAAGACCAATGCTACAGCTACTTAGCACTAATACATCTAAATATAATTGACAATTAAGTAGCCCTCATCAGACATACTTCTCTCAAATGAAAGAAATAGGAACATTACCATGTTATAAAAACTGTAAATTGTATATGACCTATGGATGAAGCCATTTTTGTTGACTTCAAGGCACAGGATTAAAGGTACTGTTAAACTGTGATGCTAACTCCAAAAAACGCGGCCTCCTTAACACTATGCTTTGGTAAATATAAACTTACTTCCCCAGAACAGTGTGGAGCCACCACCTATATATTTCAGTAATGAAGTTTATATTAGGAAAAAGAAAAGGCAATAGTTTATATTTAAATAAATAATGTATCCCAGCATCCATGTTCATGAAATTCTAATTCTTAAAACATTTTGAAAAAAAAAAAAACATCTTAAAAGTCAAAAAACTTTTTTGTACATGGTTCTTTGCTCACAGATCAATCAGAATGACTATAAAGTAAGAGTAAATGAAAAACAAATTTCCAATTGTAAAGAGGACAGGGACAATAAAGAGGAAAATCAATTTAAAGATGTTTTGCTTAAAATTTCATTTTAGATAAAAAGTCTAATATGAAGGAAAAAAATCCAACTTTTTTAACACATTCTTGAAATGTAAAAAAGTATAAACATATATTTATACGTAATTATTTATAAATGTGTACCAAAATAGATAGATAGATAGATAGATAGATAGATAGATAGATAGATAGATAGATAGATAGATAGATAGATAGATAGA
>JAPZDV010000010.1:2593938-2617321 GCA_029814665.1 Acanthurus lineatus | reverse complement strand
ATTCTCAGCAAACACCACATTCCTGTGTATTTCAAACCCAGCAACGCACTCAGGCAAAAACTGGTACACCCCAAAGACCTACACCACGCACCCTCAAAAGCAACCTGGTGTATGCCGTCCAATGCGGCGAGGAATGCAGTGACCCTATATATAGATGAAACCAAACAACCATTACACAAACCTATGACCCAACACAGAAGCGCTAACTCACTTTTTGCACAGGGAGGACAAATGGTTTGAAGGAGGAGTTAAGGAAGCCATCTCTGTGAAAGTGGAAAAACCATCCCTAATCAGCAGACGGTGTCTGCGACACCACATATCTCCCATTTACAATGCCGCCCTTTCATCCCCACCTAGAAGATTCAAAAGCTTAGCCTCCAAGAACAACGGCTGTTCACAATTGGCCCCAGGTGTCTCTGACGACCCCAACGACTCAAAAGACTGTCGTTAGAACAGAATGGGGCACTGCCTGAACCACACTTTGGAGCGTTAATGATGGTTTGACACCAGTGGTCTTGGTGAGCACCACCACAGAGGTTAAATACCTGGGCTTTACACCGGCTAGTCAGACTAGCTCGACTAGTGGTCAGACTACTGCTAGGACTTTTTGTCGGAAACGGCAATTTCAGTAGGCGAATGTGGCTATTTCAAGGTTGTCAGAGAATGTACATCAAGGACAGCATGTCACAAGAAGTTGTTGCAGTTCAGCACTGGGTTCTTTCAGGTGTGAGAGTGCACTGGTGGCTCTTGTCAATGGTTGTCATGGCGCATGAGTCTAGTACTTCTTTGAGGCCTGTGACTGGGCCTTTGTCATTTGGGGGTCCAGCCCCAATTTTCCACTTAACAAGCGGAGATACCATCAAGTGTAATAACAAGGACCTCTGAATCTGTACTTTTTTTTTCTTCGCTCCTGTTATCACAAAATATCATTGTCAAATGATCTAGCGTATCTAACAAGCATAAAACCTGAGGCCGGCCTGGATCCATGGGACTTTGGTGATGTAACAGGCTAAACTGACTGTAGCATAACAACCATCCAAAGTCAGCTGGCAGAGCTCTTGGTGAGTATGACTTGTTCATAAATACTAGGCTCCGTTCTTTACTCTTGTTCACACTGCATATGGTGGTCACAAGATGAAATGTTTTCAAATGATCAAAAAAAAAAACAAAAAGCAGACACTCAAAAAACAGACAGGGACCAGCAACTTCCCTCTTCCATTCCTGAACAGAATTGAGCGCATCAGCGATTGAATGGAAGCAATTGTCATCTGTTGAACTGACGGTGCACTCCCCAATTCCCAGCAAGGAGTGCTTATCGGTTTCCGTAGTGTAGTGGTTATCACGTTCCCCTCACACGCGAAAGGTCCCCGGCTCGAAACCGGGCGGAAACATAACCCTCTCTTCTTGCCCTGCATCAAACTGCTTCGTGTGAAATCATCAGGCAGCTGCTCAAAGCACAGCACTGTCCACACGGTGGATTAGGCTTCCTGCCGCCTGCTAACTGTGAGAAGGTGGTCTTGTCCTCTGCTGTCCTGTTGTGCGGGGAGTTGCCAAGAGAACACTTACTTGGCCTCAGTGGGATGTGCAACCTCGGTTTTTCCGCCCAACCAGCGCAGATGCTGTCCCATGTATATCCCAGGACTTCAACATGTGTATTTTAGAAGACACCAACTGGGGGGTGGCGGTGTTCCAGGGTAGACAGGGAATATACAGTGACATATAAGCAGGCACGCCACTGAAATGTTCTCTGCACGAAGGCTGCAGTTCAGTACACGGTTCTTTCCGACGTACAAGAGTAGACATTTCTCTTGTCGGAATCGGAATCAGTTGTATTGTCCCTTCCATAATGCACACACAGCATACATGAGAGCAAAATACCGTTCTCCACGGATTATGGCGTGTGCCACATTAAAAACAGACACAATTTAAAGTAAATGACACATTAGGCCTCAATTGCATACAAAAGAGCAGCATGAAAGTCAACAAACAAAGAAAAGCAGCATGGGTAAAAAGTGGTGGTGCATTCTCGTGTACAAGGTGCAGTAGCTCTGTGCAACATTACTGAAGGTGCTGATGCATTTGTGTGCATATGTATATAGTGTGTATCATCCCATGGTGTTGAAGGGAGGGATGGGGGGCAGCATTCGCAAAGTGTTCAGAGTTCTAACCGCTTGGGGGAGGAAACTGATAAGTGGATTTTCGTAGTGTAGTGGTCATTTATGGGTTCAGTTAAGGCCTGTGACTGGGCCTGTGTCATTTGGGAATACAACCCTAATATTCTGCCTAACCAGCGGAGAAACTGTCGGCTGTATTAACAAAGACCTCTGCATCTGTTTGCACCGAATATCATCGTCAAAGATCTCTCATATTCAGTTAACCTACAACCTGAGGCCGGCTTCAATCCAGGGAACTTGGCTGTGCGCAGCTGGACAATGCATCATGTGGGCTTTCTGCGAGAATGGGGGGCGCCGTGGGAGAAATTCCAGAGGGGGGAGCTGGAAAGCCCTGCTTGAGAGAAGGACATCTGAAACAGGCTGCTTAGCCTGCTGCCACCGCTACCTGATCACGGATAAGCAGAGGAGTAGGGGCAAATGAATGGATGTGTGGATGGGCGGATGAAGCGTGTCCCCATGTCACATAGCTGGACGATACAAACAACCAACAGGGAACAGCAACTTCACTTTGCCTGAAAGGCGACGCCTTCTTGATTCCAACCTAAATGTAGAGGGCATGTTACTTTTTCCTGTCATCACTAAAATCAAACTGAACTTTGTGATCACTGTGTGAAGGAAAGAAAAGAAAATGCTGCTGCTTTGTGAGCTGGAGATGTAACCACGTTCTGATTTGGTAATGCATGATGCTCTTGCATTAGCCTTGTGTTTTTGATGTATGATCAGTAGCTGAAAGAAAAGCTGGCCTCTCCCCGTCGGGGAATCGAACCCCGGTCTTCCGCGTGACAGGCGGAGATACTGTCCACTATACTAACGAGGAACAGATATGCCCTCTTTTGGCTGGCGAGCGGTCGGCTAGCTGGTCAACCTGTTCACAAGGAACGCACATTGACATACGGGTGAGCATTTACACCTGAAGACAGCAAACCTTTTTTGCTGATGTTCAGCTGACGTTGAGCTCCCACTCGAGATCCTGTCTGAGACCTGCCTTAAAAAGCTTTGTATACTTTGGTGTAAAATGAGCAGCTGATATAAAAAAACCTTGAACCACCCAGCTCAGGTGATTGGCTCCGTCTCTTAGACCCATGCACTTCAATATCTGTGTGTTTCCGTAGTGTAGTGGTTATCACATTCGCCTAACACGCGAAAGGTCCTCGGTTCGAAACCGGGCGGAAACAGTCCTTTATTCACACCTCACTCACCAACAGTGTGCTCAATTACGGCTCCGACAGGTGTCACTAAAAAGGGTTTACAAAAGGTTCCTGGCTTGGGGCCGTGCTTCACGAATCCCCATCCCCAACATCATGTTGCTGTGGTCAAAACAACCCTGCGACTCAGAGTTGCAAACGTATCAACCAGTACCCAGGCCTGACAGTGAGCGCACAAACACCTGAGGGAAGCCTTTTAAACCCGTGGCTATCCCTTTTGGACCTTTGGGAAAACAGCTACACGCTCCAGGAGGAACAGCAACACTCTGGGTGATGAGGAACGAAAAGGTAACTGCAATTACATAGTTGTGTCACAAGTGCCTGGGCTATCTGAGAACTCAGGATGATTCTCAGCAAACACCACATTCCTGTGTATTTCAAACCCAGCAACGCACTCAGGCAAAAACTGGTACACCCCAAAGATCTACACCACCCTCAAAAGCAACCTGGTGTATGCCGTCCAATGCGGCGAGGAATGCAATGACCCTATATATAGGTGAAACCAAACAACCATTACACAAACCTATGGCCCAACACAGAAGGGCTAACTCACATTTTGGACAGGGAGGACCGCTGCGCATTTTGGCGCTGTTACCACCGACTCCAGCTCCGTCTCTCTTCCTCTGAAGCGTCAATCACTGTAAACGATTATGCGGTTTTGAAGCGATCATTTAGGATATTGGAAGTGTTCTAATCTTAAAAGGTAAGTGGTATTTTCCACCAAGCATTATATAAACAATGCTCTGAGAAATTCGTATCTTTATAAGTTGAATGATATCAGTGTTTGGGCGTTTGACCCTGTGGAGAGAGGTTAAGGTAAACTTTAGGTAAACATTAAAAACCTTAAGTTACATCTAACGTTATACAATCAGTTTCATTTTGTTTAATTTTATTGTCATTAACGTACTGTGCAGGCATGTAAAATCAATTGCTTTTGGGCTCAGATACAGGGCTATTGTTTCAATGTAGTTATTTGTTTTGTGATTATGTATTTTTTCAGCTTTGAAATAGTTCATTTACATTAACGTTAGCTTAAGAAGAAGGGGGATTTTCTTGACACAAAGCAACACTTTATCCTTCAGTTTACTATTAACATTTACAATATTTATTGATTGATTTTTGATCTCATTTTGAGATGTCTGTATCTCAAAGGAAAATGTGAATTGTATTCCAGGTATCTCAAAGTCATCAGCTGGGATCAGGACTATGTAGTGATGGTCCATCGGTCTGCTGTGGATCCGTCTGCTTCACCCCACAACTTATTTTTTCACTTATCACAGTTTTCAAAACATCTGGCTAACAGTTGAGCACAAGCTCCTCTCTTGACAACAGTCCTGAGATACCTCTGGAGACACAAAAGCTGCGGCAGAGTCTGAGTGTAGGCTGTGAGATGCCAATACAACTTCCACCAGCAGTTACGAATTTAGTAGATTCAGTGTCTCAAAAGCCCTTTACACTGGGGAATGTCCAGAAAATTGTCAAATACACATTAAAGGTGCAAGTTACCTTCTGTTTTGAGCTAAGTTATTTTTTTCAAAATTATTTTTATTAATTTATGATTTTTATTTTGCAGGTG
Source organism: Acanthurus lineatus (assembly GCA_029814665.1). Lineage (NCBI taxonomy): Eukaryota > Metazoa > Chordata > Actinopteri > Acanthuriformes > Acanthuridae > Acanthurus > Acanthurus lineatus. The sequence goes on along the minus strand of JAPZDV010000010.1, from coordinate 2,612,366 downwards.
CACAGTTAACCAGCCAAGGAAACTAACCCCAATACTACGATTCGGGTCGTAAAAGCTGCAAGTTAAGTGCATCGTCAAGCTTCCGAAATTCCCACTCGACATGAAGTAAGCAAAACTGACGTAATGAATGTGGGCCGCAGCCTGTCCAACTTGCTTTGAATTGCCAGAGCGGAACTTGTAGCAAGGGGTACTGCGATGACTCTGCGTGTGTTCGTTTGAAAAGTTGAGTATGTTCCCAATTCGAACTCTTTTTGTGGAAGAATTTTAGATCAAAACAATCCACACAGATCCTTACTAACATGTTGAGTTTTGATTTAAGGCAATTTTAGTGCCTCTGTTCTTGTAGTCTGCACGAGAGAGGGTAAACCAACAACCCGACTTGAAACTTGAAGGATGTTGTTAATTGATTTGTCACATACCGTCTAACTTTTAGTTAATAGTTGTTTTGCCTGACATGTATCGTAATTTCCTATTACAAAAACTCCAGAACTATTCTTGATTGTTCTGGAACATTATCAATCTGTTGGTATAGAATTATGTGTCGCGTTTTGCCACAAACAGTTGGGCGAGGCTCCGGTGTTCTGTCGATTTATGTTGCCTTGTCGAAAATGCTACATTGTGCTAATCCCCTAATTCTAACCATATCGAGATGTGGCTGCTTGTAATTATTGATAGGCAGCACTTATTGACATAAAACAGGCTAATTCATGGGAGAAGTCAATCTGAAGAGCAATAGCCACCCTCTTTACATATGTGGATAAATGCCGTAAAACTGTAAAAATGTGTTTAGTCCTTTAAGTCCCAAGCTTTTGTGAAATGAAATGTGAAATGTCAATTTAATACTGCTTTTTTTTAGTACGTCTCTCTCCGGCTGGTTTATCCCACAGCTGCACGTCTTCAAAGTAATAGAGCTACAAAAAACTGTTCCCAACCATTTAAGAAATCACCTTTTTTTTTTTACTTTGCTAGTTATATTCAAAACCACATACAGTCAGATTTCACAAAAAGTTTAGATTGTTGTTAATAACATTAAGATGCAAATTAAGTCTAGATTTAAAGTTACCATAGGACACATTTTTTGGTTAGAAGCAACGCATAGGAAAATTAGATATACTATTTTTTTTTCTTCCAGAATGATTCCTTAGCCCAGGTTATCTGTTGATACTGAGCTCTGATCTCTCTTAAGTCCATCTTAAAAATGTCCTTGCATGCCAATGTGTATATTTATTAAGCGTTGTTGATTGTTATAAAAAATCCTTCGTTTCAAACAGGCCTGTAGGTGACCCCTTTCAAGAGTGATGGAGTGACTTCAATGTAGTAATGGATACTAACCCTTGGAAACTTGCCTATGTTTTAACAGCACCATGAGTCTACGAGAAATCAGTGAGAACGTGAAGTTGGCTCGAGAGTACGCCTTGCTGGGAAACTACACCTCAGCTAGTGCTCTTTATCATGGACTGCTAGAACAAATCAAAAAGTATGTGTACACCTTGAGGGACAGCAGTTTTCAGCAGAGGTGGCAACAGGTAAAAGATGAAACAAAAATAGACCATATCAGAAAAGAGTTCTGGCTCTTCTGATGTTTATCTGTGTTTGTTCCTTAGTTGTGGCAAGAAATTAGTGAAGAGAATCGACAAGTTCAGGACATAATGTTGACTTTGGAGAACTTTCAGCTGGACACGACGCCTGTAAAACCCAGTAACCATGATGATTCTGAAATAAGACCCGTGCACATGGAACAGAGGTACAGAGGCTGGTTATTTAATTTTCAACTTGCTTATTCATTGCTTAAATCAATTTTCTCTGTTTCCTGTTATAAAAATTCTGATACTGTTGGAACAGTATAGATCTAGTTCACTGTTCACCTTTGCAGTGATCATGGGTTGTGTAAGCTATTTTTATTGTGAACAATAGCCCTGATGTAGTCATATGATTGAGATTAGTAAACATGAGTCTATGAAGTGAGCCTCTTGTGTTCCTAATCTGCCCTCTAAAAAGCTGTTATTTAACCTCACAGTACCTGTTGGTTTATATTTTTTCTGTCTGTTTGCAATAATACATTTAAGGAGCATTATCACCTAAATTTAGTGGAGAAGTTGCACTAAGACAGAGATAAACATGACTTTAACCACACATTTGCATAAAAAATCCACTCTGTTATGAACTTTTGTTGATGTATTTAAAGACCCTCTCCTGCTATTGATTTAAACCCAAAAATATTCTCTCTGATAGTCAAAATTGTGTATTTAGACTTTTTTTTCAAGATAGAAATTTATTCAAGTTAAATTGCTTAAATGGCACACTACACCTTTGATCTCACAAAGTATACGCTGTTCTATGGCAGCATGTTTGAACCAGACACAGTTTCTGAAGAAGAGAATGACAAAATTGTACATGGGTACTTCAAAGTATATACCTATTAGAATGGTAATTGGTTCTATACATCACTCCTAAAACTGAAAACACGAACAATATATAGATCCTGACCCTTCAGCTTGACTATGTTAGTGGTCAGCTAATAATGATGTGACATTGATAAAAGCATTAGCAAAGTTAACTTTAGGGTTACTTTATGTTTAGGTTCTCTAAACGTGAACAGTTATGTACAAGAAAATAATAAGACCAGGTTTAAAGTTTTTCCTCACCACTGATACCAAGTGCTTGCTCATGTGGTAATTGCTCTCAATCGTTGGGTCTTCATAATTTGAATTTTAGAATGTGGTCAAGACCTACAAGTGTAAAGTGTCTTGAGACAACTTTGGTTGTGATTTGGCACTATAAAAATAAGATTTGATTTGATGTGTTTTGATTTAAAAATTTTTATTGAAGCAGTATCTTTTTACAGAACAGTCTGTATTATTTCGAAAATTAATTGATTAGAATAACCATCATAGCTGCTAAAAAACTGATTAAAAGTCAATCTGAAGGTTGTGTGGCTGAAGAGGGTCATTCTGTGTCTATGATCTTAGTAATACAAGTGTGAATTTCTGTATATGCATTTGCATTATCATGTATGCATAGATGTATACATTCTCTAGATTAATTAGTGCACGAGTGTACAGGAACAGAATGTGTTTATTATGAATTGTGCCTTCAGTTGCTCAATATGGACTGTGGAACTTGTGGTTGATGAAAACGGATTACCCAGGTCCGGGTTAAGGGAAAACTCCTAAGACGTAACTAAAGATTACTGCAGAGCATCAGACCATTAATAATAATAATAATAATAATAATGATGATGATTAATCATACAGCTATCAATGTGTCAACAGACTATCCAACGCTGGCTGTTTCACACTGATGCAACTGCATTGAATACCTTATATTATTTTGATGCTAGAAGCTGTCCTCATTGTGTTATCCCACCATTAGATTCTCCTCATCTACAGACAGAATACACTCAGGCCAGTTCAGTGAGACCTGTTATTTAGGGCTGTTATTGCTTGATGATGATTCGGCTTATTCCATAGTGAGCCCTTCTGCACCTCTGTGGTTTGTGCCTATGCCTAGAGAGCAGTAGGGTTAGGTTGGGATTAAAAGAGTAGTGATGCCCTACACTGTTGATGTTGCAATGTGTGCATTGGCCTTATTGTTGAATTTTTCTAGGTCTTGGTTGGGAAGACCAGTTATACAGGTGGTAGTGCGTTTAAATTTGGGCTGATTAGTAACACATAAGAGCATAGACAATGTTTATTTAGGCTTTGCAATACAGACTAATTTGTAATCATAAGCCTCTACTAGACACCATGCATGCAATGATTTTGGCTTTTCATACATTATCATAACTGAATTATGGAAAAAAAAATTAAGAATCAATGCCTACATCTTGGACATCAATACATAGGTCTGTGAGCTGATTAGCTAAGTACTTTATTAACATACTAAAGTCAAATGGTGAATCAGCAACATACTGCAGAATTCCTATCTGACTTATCTGGAGTTTTGCTGACATGCATCTGTCTTTTTTATTCTGCCTTAAAACATCTGAGTAATTATTTAACATAAAAATGACATCATAACAAACACCATACATTAAATCTGAACCCAGAGCTTTTTCTTGGGGGCAAGTTTGGTAGGGATGGGATGAATGAGGTTCAGAAAAAGTGGGATACTCAAACTCACAAATCACTCTCTCAGTACAGTAGTAAGATTTATAGTTATTATATTTTTATTATATTGTATTTCTATAGTATTATTGTTATAGTCTACATTTGAAAGACACATGGTATGCGTTTATATTGAGAAGTCTTTTAGTCTGTTATTTCTGGTGTTCTCTTATATAGCTTTATCCTGATACTGCCTTTATAAATACACTGAAGGCAGATTTTCATCTTTTACTCTAAAGCCAGTTCAAATGTAATTACATCACTTTTTAGTGTTTTGGTATGAATAAAACTCCTGAATAGTTACAATGAGTCAAATAATTGTTTTGAATGATTAAAAGACATGGCTTTAAAGACTGTTGGTTGTTGTTAGTAATTCTGTCTCCTTCTTGTCCTTTAAAAGACACTCTCCTTGTCCTGTCAGGCGGCCCTCTAACCCCTATAAAGACAGCAAACCATCCAACAACCGCCTGAGTGTGGCTGTAAGGGCCCAGCAGAGGCATTCACCTCGAGGGGCCAATGGGGACAGAAACAAACCCTCCAAGGGCAAAGAAAAGAAGGAGTCAAAGGAAGTCAAGGAGGCTGCAAGTAAAGCAAAAGAAGAAAAGGTGAATAGCACGCTGGAGGTTTCATTACACCTAGAGTATGTTTAAACACAACTATTTGCATAGTTGATTAAACAGTATCCAGAAGCTACTTATTTACCAACAGCTACTTCCAGTCTATAATTCCAATTCTCTATCTGAGAGTAGGAGATCACATTGGTTAAGTTCAAGTAAAAGAAGAGAAATAATTTTTTGTTTCTGTTTTTCAGACCAAATCAGATGCCCAGTAGAAAGAAGTGAAAAAATTTGATGGAACTGGATATGACAAAGACCTTGTGGAAGCTCTGGAGAGAGATATTATATCGCAGAATCCAAATGTGAAATGGTATAAGTTCAGCAGTTTTTGTTCATCACAAAAAGTAAACTGATCAAGTATTGATATTGTCATTTTAGATACTGTATTTTTTTGCATTATCAGCTGTTCACCACTGCTTCAGTAGTTATTACCCGACCTTAACAACAATAAGACAACTATAAAAAACTCCCACCAATTTTGATTGCTATGATTTAACAAAATAAATGACACATCACAACTAATTCCAAGGCTTACTTATTAGGCGAGACTGAGTTCATTTTATAGACATCAATTGAATATTAAATTTAAATATGGTCAGACAAATTGCAATTAGAAATTCATCATATCTTTGGATGGACAACTGTTCTGAATTTGGCAGTCCTTTCTGAGTACAGTTAAGGGAAAGAAAAAGCAGAAAACATGCAACAGATTGGATTTGATGTGCTTATAGCTGTAACTTCATAAAATCAATATGGATACAATCCAGATATGACAAAAATCAGATTTGGGGCCTGCAATGTGAACAAGGCCTTTATTACCAAGAATTTTAGGTAATGTGCAGTTTTACATGTACTCCCTCTTATCTACTGCTACAGGGACAACATTGCAGACTTGGAAGATGCAAAAAAACTCCTGAAAGAAGCAGTGGTGTTGCCTATGTGGATGCCAGCATTTTTCAAAGGCATACGGAGACCATGGAAGGTACTGACTTGAGGAGATACAGTTTTATTTGTTTTGTAATATTTATTGCTAATATCAATTTGCAACTCTAGGGAGTGCTAATGGTGGGACCTCCAGGCACAGGGAAAACACTTTTGGCCAAAGCAGTTGCTACTGAGTGCAGAACCACCTTCTTTAATGTCTCCTCATCTACTCTGACCTCTAAGTACAGAGGGGAGTCTGAGAAGCTAGTTCGTCTTCTCTTTGAAATGGTAAGACTTGAGATTTGTGAAGGTGATAACCCAGCAACATTGTTAAGTTTTTTTTGCAAGTATTTTTGACAACTTTAGGAATACTTGATTTTCAGGGCATCACTAAGTTTCCTTTTAAGGTTGTACAGTCTGGAATAGCCCAACACAAACAATAAATTACACTTGACTGTATTTCCTTGAAACTATCAACACGCATTTAAATATTAAGTAAAATTCTAATGTTTAAGGACAGTAGAAGGTCTGCCAAAATTTAGCATAATAATTTGTAAAAGATAGAAAAATGCATATGTCTCCTGATTTACAGGCTATTACATTACAAACACATAATATCACATGGTCATTATGTTTTTTTTAGCAAACAAGCTGAGAAAAGTCAAGTGTGCACTACTTGCTGAGCATGAAATGGCAAAGAGTGACATTAAAGAGGTGGATGTGTCTAGAAAGCTAATTACTCATATACATTTGTCAAGAAATGGTTTACAAAACCATACCTAGGGTAACATTGGACTCACTGGTGTTATGTATCCAATTTGATGCTCGTCGTCTTTAAAAGTTGACAGTACATCAAGTTTTTTGTTTGTTTGTTTTTTTTTTTATGAATTTTCTCAGTTCTCAATTTGCTCAGCACACCTTTTGATTTCGAATGTGATTTGCCTGGTTATAACTTGAATAATATTATTTGTGTCTAACTAATCTGAATTAGCATTTGTGCTTGAAATGAAGTAAAACTTTTCTTTGAAAATTCCAGTGAGTTTACATCATATATTTAAATACTGATGAAAGCTCTGTTACAGAGGGAGATTTATTCAGATTTAATGTAACTTTTTTCATTAGTGTTCCCGAAAAACATACTGTAATTTTAAAAACTACCTTAGGATCACACGTTGTTAAGAAAAGCAGATGAGTTGAAGTTTCTCATGCATTCAATAATTGCATGTCCTCTTGTACAGGCACGTTTTTACGCTCCCACTACAATCTTTATTGATGAAATTGACTCCATGTGCAGCCGTAGAGGGACTTCAGAGGAACATGAGGCCAGCCGGAGAGTCAAGGCAGAGCTACTAGTGCAAATGGATGGTATTTTGTCCATTAGACGTTTTAGTGTAGTAACAATGACAAGTACAGTTGTATTTACCAAGTCTTACATTTTCAGTTCCGTTTATTTTTCTGTTAAACTTTTTTATCAGTCTGAAACTATTAAAAAAAAACCAACATCCCTTTTCTGCAATATCGTGAATTTTCTGGCACTATAGAAATATTTTTTAATAGAAAAACAACAGACCAAAGTGTTCACTTTTTTGATGGATTTCATTTTTTATGACATTTGTGGAGGTGTTGGAGGAGCATCAGAAAACGATGACCCATCTAAGATGGTGATGGTGTTGGCTGCCACCAACTTCCCATGGGACATCGATGAGGCTCTGAGAAGAAGGCTGGAGAAGAGGATCTACATCCCTCTGCCTTCAAGTACCTAGCTCTTTCTTTGCTGCTTAACAGTGTAGTCTCCATAAGTCTCATCAAAGATTTAGTTCAATAAAACTAATTGATTGACCAGAAATAATACAGCCTAAAATGATGAGCTGTTTAAAATATACTATTCCAAACCTTGAAAACAAGATACACCAAACCCTTAGTCTGAGGCAGTTAAGATGTATTGGGGTCACACTGAATGGAAAATAGAGTGGGAGATGGATTTGGTCAAGTATCAGCAATAATTCAGGTGTTGTACTGGACCATCATGGTATAGAGCGAACTAAGTCAGAAGGCAAGGCTTGCTTCCTTTTCCAGTCAGTCCACATCTCAACCCTGACCTACGGTCACAAGCTTTGGGCTCTGATTTAATTCAGATGGTGAACACAAACAGCTAAAATGAGCAACCTCTGTAGGGTGGCCAAGTTTAGTTTGTAAAGGTATCTTAGTTTTATGGATATCTGGAGGGAGCCTGGAGTAAAGCTACTGCTCATTTGTGTTGAAACATGCTAGTTTTATCGGTGGTTCTGGCATCTGATTCACATGCCTTCCTGTAGAGGTTTTCCAGGCATCTCCAATTCGGATGAGATTCCTAAAGACAATAGATGGGAAGATGGATGGACCAACAACATAGGATTAAATGGAAAGATTTCCAGAATTATTAACTGCATAATGTATGATCATACCTTAAACAGCATATTCAATGACTGACTGAGCCATTATGATGTCATCCATTGGTTATGGCCATCTTATGGAACTGTTTTTGTATAAGAGGGTGGGGCTGGAGAGGATACTTACTGCTACCAGTGACTGTGTAATGCCCAACACACAGCTGGCAACTGCTGTGATGCAACTGCCTCAAAATGAACACACCGTTATTATGCATAAGTTAAGCTTTAATATACAATATAATTGAATGATTAATATGAAAATTCCTCCCCCATACAGTTGCCATGAACAGGTTAACTAGCTTCAGAGAACAAACTCTTGTTGTAATATGTTGTAAATATGTGTAGACATGCTGTAAACATGTTTGTTTTTGCTGTCAAGTTAGACTTGGACTTAGGGCTCTATGAGAATCTACAGAGCCAGCCAACTCAAGGTTTTGGTATGTTAGTATTGGCCTAAATTCTCAGTCCTGAAGTTTGCTGCTTGGATGGTACCTGATTAATTGGTCACAGAGGTTCTGGGGCAAAACATACCTTGAGCCCTCAAATCCCCACATTCCTTGCATTTTGTTCCTTGTCCCCGTAAGAACAGTGTGCATAGTAGACATACATTCTTTGTCCTCTTATTTTGTTTAGGGCAACAGGAAACAACCAATAGTTTGTGGTAAATGCCGCTTAAAGTCGTGGAATTATGATGCAAATAGTTTCAGAGATACAAATTTCACCCAAAATGTCAGAATATCAAGGACTATTTTCAACTTAATCTGTCAGTGCCTCTCTACTAGAGTCTTACAGCAAGACACCCACTTCGGGTGATTGATTTCTCCAAAAGTGCGTTGTATGTCTTTATTGCCAAGCCCTATCTGACACAAACTTCAACTTGAAATCAATGATTATTTGATTAGCATTTGATGATGACAAAACAGCTCATAGTCAAGGCAACTCAAGAATTCATACTCTAATTATTACAAAATATTTCACAAATGTCTGCTTGGGCAAAATGATGACGTGTAACGTTTTATATATGGAAGGAGCAAAGTCAAGTTTGTGATGTTCTACCATTATTAAATGGCATAACCTAGTGACGGGGGGAGATTGTGATATTTCACATTTTGTAAGATAATGAATTGATGTTTGTTGAGGCATACAACCAAAGACAGTGATTGCAAGGTTTTATATTTGGTAGGTACTGTAGGCTTTAGGAAGAAAAGTGAGCTCCCGCCAGCTTCAGTCACTCACTTTTGCATTTACATCTGCAGCCAAAGGACGAGTGGAGCTACTAAGGATCAACCTAAAGGAGCTGGAGCTGGCCAATGATGTAGACTTGGACAAGATTGCAGAACAGTTGGAGGGTTACTCTGGAGCCGACATTACCAATGTGTGCAGGTCAGCAATCTCTGCTGTCTTCCTTCCTTTGCACAATTGTGTATCTTGACAGTAATGTCCTTTTGAAAACAATTCTTGAAGAAAAATTGTGTACACAGACTGATATTTTTACATAAGTATGTCATGTTGTTGTCAAGCAACTTAAAATCAAACCCAAAATTGATTGTGTGGGTACACATATTTGGCCTCACCAGCAAATTGTGACAGTTAAAGAAAACACAAGAAGGACTGGGTATCTGGTGACCCAGTGACACACAGCATATAATTGCGACATCTGTTTATAGACATTTGTTGCACACCTACACCCTCTTCTGTCCATGTCACTTTCTGTATTTCATACAATGTTAAATTAAGGCAAAATGCCATACAAAAAAAATAAGATACCGAATTCTTATCCTCCTACAGTCTTCCCTCACTATGCCCACTACCCATGCTCCTTTTTTTTAGTTGAAATACTTACAAGTTTGCTGTTCCTTATCAAAGTTATGAGCCATCTTCTTGAAACATCTTCTTTTTTTTAAAATTTTGCTTGTGCTGTTTGTAAAAAACTGTTTCAAAGGATTATGCTATATTCCAATTTTAAATGATTTGGTAACAAATCTTCAGTGGGGTCACACATTAAAAAAGAAATCATACACCTGTCAATTAAAAAAAAAGAAGAAGAAAATGTTTTTCTCGGCTCTTGCCTTCAGTAAAATTTCAGGTAGATTTCAGGGGATAATTTTAATAGATAATTGGTGTAAATTAGTTCAATGTTAGTTCCTGTGCCTCTTTAGAAATCCTTACTGAAATGAAATTTGTGTGTGATGCTGCAGGGATGCCTCTTTAATGGCCATGAGGCGAAGAATCGAGGGCTTGACGCCAGAAGAGATCCGTAATATTTCCCGGGATGAAATGCACATGCCCACCACTATGGAGGACTTTGAGTCAGCTCTAAAGAAAGTGTCTAAATCTGTGTCTGCAGCTGACTTGGAGAAGTATGAAAAGTGGATTGAAGAGTTTGGGTCCTGCTGAAAAACACAACCGTCTGTGTCTAAATGTGTAACTGTTGTGAGGCTAACTTGCCAGAAAACAGTGAGTTATAGTATCAGCTATGTGTGTCAGTTTATGGCTGTTTATTTTTCTGAATCATCTAGGTGATATTGAGGAAATGAAATAGGTTGAGGTAAGTTTGTGCACTTGAAAAAAGGCAACTCCCTCTATTAAGCAAAATGACTTTTTCGAATGACTTGATTGTATTTAGAACCATGTTCTTTTTTTCTCATATTTGAAGATTTCAATTCTTTTAAACATAACACTAACAAGAAATCTCTATAAATAAAGTTACTGGTGATAATACAAACATTGTCTTGCATAATTATTCATTAAGCAATATGTTTGCTCAGGTAAAAAAAAGTACTGTACTCAAGAGGACATGTTGAAACTTTGATATCTAACTTTCCATCTGATTAATTTATCAACAGAACTTGCTTGAGTGAGCACATTTAAAAGTCTGGTCCCAGGCAAGCTCTAGTACTGTTGAACCATAAATATTAAAAGTCAAAACAGTAGAGTCACACATGAGTTTGTCATTGTGAGGATGTAGTTTGCCTATCAACACTGATTGTATGTGCAGAGCTCAGGTCATATAACTGTAACTTTCCCGGTGTGCATACACATGAATGACAGGATTATTAAGTGAACACAAACCAAATTCAGCAGTCTGAAAAGTGCTGTTTAAGTTTTCTCCAGCTTTTTTTGGCAGATTCATGGTATTGAAAAATGTAAGAGGACACTAACATTCTGTTGTAATATTTTGTATGATATGCCCGCAGACAATCAAGGAAGGCTAGCAGACCATTGGGAAGCACATGGAAAGCTGAAAATGGTTTATTCTACCTACCTCCAGGCCAAACATCAGTCAAATAAGAATTTGAAAAATGTTTTTTGAATTTAATGTCCCAGAAGAAAACTGTGTGTTAACTACTGTATGCCTAAGTAATGCTGTGAACTGTGTTCACCTCAGATCAAAGATGGGAGGCCTTCTGCTTAGTCCCCAGATTCTGAAAACAAAGCAACAAGTGTTAAGTGTTCTCTCTCAGCAAGCACAACCACAAAAATAATACAAGGCAAGAGCTTGGTGGTCATAAAGAAAGCTTTTAATCAGCAGGATTTTAGACCCACATACACAGTCCAGCTGCAATTCATACATTTTATGCACAGAGGTGTCTCAAAATAAAATTACATGGGTCTACCACCATTTAAATAAAAAAAAATCTAAATATATTTTTGTTGTCTTACTGAACAACACACATGAAATCATGCCTGACATAATTTGTTTTGCAGGTAAATTTAGTGCATCTACAGCACTCTGTTGTATTGACTTTCAATCTGGAATTTGAGGCTGATCTAAATAGATGTTACCTGTTGTCTGTCGTCATGCAGTTTCCTAGTTTAATGTACAACTTGCTTTAAGAAGAGCAAACTGCATTCACTAGCCTACCTACACATGCACCTTTGCTATTGCAGCACATCATGCATTTTGCAGGTTAACTGAACACTGGGGAAACAAAATCACAAACTCAGCTGCTCTGAGATAACACAAGCTGATCTTTTAAAGGTGTTTTTTAAAAATTGCAATAATAATTTTAGAATAAGACAAAAACTTTGTTAAACACTTGCACTTGCAAAGTTTTGAATTAATTAAAATACCTTTTTAACAGCAATAACCTGCCGAGTCCCCACCTGCTTGGTCCTTCACACACAGTCTAGTGAAAAATGGGAGTGATACACAGAAGGTTTATCATTTCATTTACCAAAAGTCATGATGAAATGACAACAAGGAGAAAAGGAAAAAACATGCAGGTTCAAATCAAGTTCACACATCAAATTTCCAAAGTAAGTGGAGATTCTTTTAACAATAATTTACACATTACGTTATGGTCATATCTATTGCACACACAGTATTTGACATCCATCCAGCTATAGTAGTAGTTTGTCTTAGATGTTCAGAGTGTACACACACTATCTGACACTCTCTTACAGTCTCTGTTATTAGAAACAGAAAACAACAGTCAAAACCAAAGAAAATTGTCACAGAGGCACTGTGAAGAAAGACAGTCTATACATGAGCTTAAAAACTGGGCAGCAGAGCTTGAGGGGACACATTTCTTCATTAGGCGACATTCAGATTTAAGAAGTATGGGACAAATACAATTGTCATCAACTGTGCAGACACAAGATTTGTAATATTTTCCAAACACAGTTACCTTCATTTTTTCTTTTTGATTATTGCATCATCTGAGCTAAATGCAACTACAGACTAACATATAATGGCTTTTACTATTCATCATGTCATTAAAGATAATCAGGAAACACACCCTGCCTCATGTTAAGTAATAAACTACATCAAATAAAATCATTATAGTGCATTTGCTGTCCTAGAGCCTTCTTCACAAATATTTTTTTGTGCAGGGATGCAATTTTGAAAACAAACAAAGTCTGAGAATAAAGTGTGACCTGTACAGAAAAGACAAGTCTTTTTGGTAAATAAAAGGCTCTAAATTATTGACTGCAACCCTTAATTCTCAGTTTGTTTATATTAAATAATCATCTAATTTTGGTGACATCACACAGCCAACCCATTTAAACTAGCATTTAATCAACACATTGAGTTTAGTGAATAAGATAGTTTAAAACCATCTCCTATTCTATGCTTTATGTGCATTAAGAGTGAACTCAAGTGAAAACAAAACCAATGGGTTCACAAGTTTAAATACAAGCCAGAGACAAAAACTTTAAAACAGAAACTGAGGTTAAATAAGAAAAAAACAAACTGAAAATAAAGGAGCTGATTAGTCAATCCTTATTCAAGGTTTCTTTTCTTCCTCATCTGCTTCTATTTCTATGTTGTCCAGCAGAGTGTGCTTTTCCTCCTCTGGCATCACAGTGATAGAGTTTGGGTGAAAAATGTGCCTGTGATTAAAAAAAGAGGGGGGTGGGTAAGCACAGTCAGCTGGTTAGTGATGACACGGTTTAGTACACATTCTGTATTTTTAAGCAGGTTTTTGCTCAGTCATGAACCCCATGAGACAGACTCACTTTTGTTCACATGTTGGGAAGAAGATGTCTAAGATTCTGACGATGACTGCTGATCCAACAACACCGATCACCACCACCCACATAACCAGGAAGAAGAGAGGCAGTGACTCGGAGCTGAAACGCCTCAGACGCTCCCTCACTCCCTCAACCCAATGACACATGGCCTAAGGAGGGGATGCACATGGAGATATAAGCATGACTCGCAGGTACAAGTCTCTACTATTTTTTAAAATTTTATTTAACCTTTATTTAACTGGGTTAAAAAAACTGTTGAGATAAAAACTCTTTTTCAATGGTGACCCGGCCAAGAAGGCAGCAGAGTTTCAAGTTGGAGTGCACAACAAAGTTACATACAAACAATGAAATGCAGAGAAGTACAGAAGAAGTAGGACAAAAACTAGTAGAGGTGGTAGAGTAGTAAATATTACAAAAAGGTCTCCAAGTCATATTGGAAGAGTACACATGCAAAAGCAAGAAAAAACAGGCTGAATCAATTGTAATTAAGGATCAAGATCTGATTTTTTTTCTTCCCTTTTTTTTTTATAGACTCTGATAACCAGTACTTAGTCGCTTCTTGTAGCTGATACTGATAACTGATAGTTTCACATTTGAGTGTTTAAAAAAAGAAGCAATTTTTATACTAATGCTATAACTTTTTTCTATCGATACTGGCCAATTGTTTAACTGAATTTTTTTTTTACATTTTTAAGTTCCTCATTATTTGACACAGCTCTAAATAGCATCCAAACATTTTTCTCAAAAGCTTGCCCAAAAATCTGAAGTTAGTCAATAGTTTATACAGTTCCACATCATCAGCTGTGACACAAAGGGAATTTCAGGGGCACTACCGTTAGCTATTACAAATCCTTTGATATAGGCATACACCTGACAGATATCTGTCTTGCATCTGATCCTGCATTACACTTGACTTACCGAGTAGGATGACATAAATTCTTTGGGCGAAGTTTCCATATGAATCTGATCTGGTTGGCTCTGTTGTCTGTCATCAAATTCATCATCATATCTTAAATCATACATCAGGTCAGGGTCCATACGTAGAGGAGTCTCTGGGAGCTTTCCCGGGGCTGCAGTCTCCTCCTGGGTGGTCTCTGTGTGCTTAAGGGGGTACTGGCTGGTAGTGTGGGAGATCAGTTGTTCTTCAGCTAATTTAAAGAAAAGGAAAAGAATAAATACTCACAAAAAATACTGCTACAGAGTGTATAGATAATGGTAAATAGGAGCAGAAAAGCAGCATGTTTTCCTACCTTTTCTAGGATTTGGTGGATCTGTGACAACAACATCGTTCTCCCTGGGAACCCTGAAGATCTCACTATGTCCGATGGGGTATATGTTGGTAAACTGAGCCAGTTTCTGGAAATCTGGGCTCATTAGTAATTTCACCTCACACATGTAAGGCTGTTGAACCTAAATCATAAAAACCCAAATAGTGTGAAATTATGAACAACTACTACTGTTCTTAAGAGAAAAAGATTGGTGCAGCTTCAATATAAATAAAGTGTCTCATCATTTTTAACTTCTGGGATAAATTTGAGAATGCAGTTCCTTAATGTCATGCTTTTACTCAGTATCAGTCACAAAATTATGATCTGACACTTGTAAAAGACCCACACATTTCTCAGAGACATTTACCTCTTTACCCTCCATCTCTATAACTTCACTGAACACCTGCAGAGCCACCACCTCCTCTGAGTCACTGTATAGCCGGTTCTGGTTCACCATCACCCGGGTAACAGTGGAAACTAAGTCCCCGGATTCAAAGTCACTGCTTCCATTGATGCGGTCCACTGGAAAAACATAAATAAATAAAAAACACAATTCCACGTATTCATAAGCGTCTGACATTTCTTCAGTAATTTATATTCAGTCAGTGATGTAACTTCAGTTCCTACACCATTAGCTAATGCACCGTCATACACATCAGTGCCATGGTGAAATCCACAAACAAGGTATTTACATAAGGCTAGATTGGCGTTTTCTTTTGGCCTCTGTTAAAATGTCTCATTAGCTGATCAATTATAACTAGGGAACATCTACACAATGCGAGGATAACTCACAGAGAAGTGCTTGACAGTTGAATCTTGTGACCCCTGACAGCTCTACTGGGATGTCATTGACCAGCACCTGCTCTTCACCCACCGATATGTTTAAATTTATCTGAGAGAAGAATAAAAGCATCAAGGCTTAGCTGAGGGTCGCATTCGCAAGTAAATTGGCTTATACACGTATAGTAGTTCTGACGTTACCTGCAGGTTGTTGGAGTCAAGCAACTGTGTATCAGTCAGTGTCCCTGCTGTCACGTTAATGAGGATATTTTCCTATGGGGATCGATAATTAAACATTATAGAGAAGAAAAACATAAATGGATGTAACCACCATGACCAGCACGAAGGGTATTCCTTAGGCTTGGCAATCAGTAAGCCATCGCAATGCTAACATCACATCATCAGGTTAGCAAATATTGTTGATAACTGCCGCTTTGGGTCTTACCGTATTAAGTTGCTTGGGTGGCGACTCTGTGCATGTTACTGAGCCAAAAAGAGACAATATGACAAAGACTGCTAGCCTTCCCGTTTCCATTTTGGTTAGGGAAATTTTACCAGTACCAAGATAGCTAAAACAAAAACATTGAGCTTATGTATCGCGCAGGCGCCCAAAATTCACAAGCAATCTTCTCGCGAGACCAGGGACGCCAGCATGGCGGTGCTCATTGAAACAACGCTGGGCGATATTGTAATTGATTTGTTTACAGAAGAAAGACCCAAAAGTAAGAAATGCAAGCCAAATCCACGAAAGGGCAGCTGGTATTGTAAAATGGTTGCTAGTTGAGTTAGCTATTGACAAGAAGAGTCACAGAATGAGTGGACGCTAGCTAATGCTGTTAGCTTGCTTGCTTCCTTTTCATTTGTTTATTCTACATTACAAATAATAAAACAAAGCTTAAATGAACCAGTGGACATGCTTATTTAGTTAGAAGTTCCTCGCATTATGTAGACGCCAACTAACTGATTTTAAGGATGTGGAAAAACTTATTCTAAGGACTGAATTTAACTTAAACCTCTTGTGTTCTTGTCTTTTGCAGGTTGTCTCAACTTTCTGAAATTATGCAAAATAAAGTACTACAACTACTGCCTTATCCACAATGTACAGGTAAATTTAAATTGTACCTTGTATTTTTGCTAAGGACAATAATGATTCTTTGCTATTTTAAATGGAACCTGGGCACTGAGTCATCGTAACACGCCAGAGGAGGGCGATACAATCACAGACCAGCTATGAAAAGCTCGACAGTGTCCCGCCATTTGTATACAGATTAAATATATCGAAGTAGGTTTGTTTTCTGCGATCACGGTGCGCAGATATTCCGGGCTCCTTAGCCAAAGCTCATTGCGTATATATTTTTTAAGGCAGTTTCTTCATTCAGGAAACCATGAAAACATGTCAAAGAAGAAAGTGGGCTTTTTACTAATACAGCTTTTGTTTACCAGTGTAATTACTGTAAACACTGTAGTTGGTGGGGTCTCAAGAGAAGCTGAGTACTGTATACAGATAACATATCTCCAATAACTGCATGGATATGGAAATCGTTGACTTGGGTTACCATAGTAAGTTAATGTGGCTGTAATTGTTTCATATATAATGTAACCAACACAAGTTTGTAATAGTAAAAGGTATCTCATAAGAATATTGTGAGTGCACAAGACTGAACATTTAAGGCATCTCCAAAATTACACATAATGTTAAGCCGAAGATTAATGTCTGCAAAAATTTTTAAGGCAAAATTTTCACCATATCAGCAGTAGTGTCTGCAAGTTTGTTAAGCAGTAAGGAAGTGTAAGCCCATTTACAAAATTTATGTAGTATGGTTTATCATCACTATCACTCCATCAAATTTTATGACAAAATTACAAAACATAAAATAATGTTTAACCATTTCCACCAAATAGTATTGTCACTGAAAGGAGTACTGATAATAACCAGGCTTTCGTTATTGTGCCCTCCTAATTTGCCAATCTAGTTTAGAGGTTGGAAAATTGTATTGTTCATGCTGTAATGACGACTTCATCTCTATTCAGAGAGACTTCATCATACAGACTGGAGATCCCACCGGTACGGGGCGAGGTGGAGAATCTGTCTACAGGTCATTAATCTTCCCAATGTCTTTTGACTATTGTTTTGGTAATGCAAATTGAATACTTTGACAAATCTTCTTTTTTGTGTGTGTCATTAGCAAACTTTATGGGGACCAGGCTCGCTTTTTTGATACAGAGAAAACACCACGCATCAAACACAGAAAGAAGGGGACAGTGTCAATGGTAAACAATGGAAATGACCAGCATGGTTCCCAGGTGAATAAAATTTAAATTCCTATTGTTGTTTGCTCTGTAAGTTGCAAAGAGTTTCAAGAGCAGGAACAACAGAAACCTTACCAAATTTAATAGATATTCTAAGATATAAGATAGATATAATTTAATTAAATCTGCAGTGCAGGAATTTTACATATAACAAACTTCCTTTATATGTAAGCCCTTGCCTTGTTTACACAATTCTGATTATGCCTGTAGTGACTTGATCTTTTGACAAAACAAAAACCTAAGCCACTAGGGGGCTGCCACTGGGAACTTATAGTTGATGCGTTGTCTGTGGCGTTTCTAATGAATCAGATGTCCAGTTGTGCTCAAAACGTATTTAATTTAAGGTCACACCAATCCCGTTAACAATACACTTCCATTCATCTACACACACTTATATTTTCCATAACTTGTATGTAAAAGAAACACAAAAGGCTCAGTTAGGCCACTAAACTGCAGTCGAAAAACTGTGTGCCTCTCCTAGTAAGCAGCACACCTGTCGAGTAATTAACTCTTCTT